>CM028364.1:842407-1382915 GCA_016624345.1 Platycodon grandiflorus | reverse complement strand
TGAACTTCATAATTATCACAATAGCATACAAATAATCATAAGTAAAATAGAGGACATGATGTTTGATTATTAACGATGTAGATCGAAATCACAACGATTATAATAGCCAAAGAAGGCCGAATCGATTTCTCCCTCTTGGCCCCAAAACCACAATAGGTTGTTTGGCCATTAATAGATGAATATGATGGGTATTAAATCTCTTTATATAGGCGAAGGAGGACCGATTCCTATTGGGATTAGGATTTAATCTCAACCGATCCATCAAGGTAGAGTTTAATTAGGAAACTAACTCCTTTTACAAACCCGTTATTTAATATGATTTAGTAATCCCAAATCAAGTGATTCTACATTATTGACCACGTAAGGAATTTCTTAACCACACAAGAAATAAATCTTACAGGTCTCAGCTTGGTCAAAGTGATAATCATGTAATGGTTAACTTTAGAAACATAATGCGCGTAACTACTAAATCAATAACTACTTGGTTAACATAATACCTTACGTAAACCAAGTTATCCATGGAGTCATAAGCGGTTCCACATTATCGGGTTTTCAATATGGTTCCTTCCATGTACTACAACATAAATAACTCAATTCACTAGGCCTTAGCGAGTATAAATAATGGTCCAATAATGTTCTTTCTTCAGAACAATTTACATTATCAATTATCCATTCACATAATGTATACAAAATATGAAAGCAATAAAATTGAATATCATAAATAAGATCTCAATAGAAGTTCAATGTACAAGCCTGACAAAACATAAATCAATAATCGGTAATTCTCTCTAGACCCATACTTGAAGTATGTTCATGATAAGTCTTGAGAGGTAACCCCTTCGTAAGTAAATGCAACCCATAAGTGTTGTGCTTATATCTTTCGATGAACAAGCTGTTTCTTACGGATTGCTTGCTTGGATAGATACTTAAGGTCCATGTGTTTTGTTCCTTTGGAATATCTATCATGCTTAGAGAAAATCTGCTGCGGCATTATCACGATAAAGTTTAGGGGTGCGAGAGACAAAATTCAAGTCTACGAATCTTGAAATGAAATTCCTTGACCATAAGCAATGATTTGTAGCTTCAAACAGCTACAAATTCAGCCTCCATCGTGGAATTAGCAATGATAGACTCTTTTGCACTTTTCCATGAGATTGCTCCTCCTAGTAGAAAAACATAACCAAAAGTGCTTTTTCGAGTATCTACACATCCACCATGTCGGAATGAATAACCAACCAACTCTAATTGATCGACTTTTTGAATGTAAGACAATAATCCTTCGTGCCTGTAAGTATCTCAAAACTTTCTTTGCGACTTTCCAATGATCCACTCTGGATTTATTTGGTATCTTCCAACATGCCAACGTAAAACTAATGTTTGGCCTTGTGCAAACTTGTGCATACATCAAGCTTCCTACTAAAGAAGCATAGGAATGTTTTCCATTTGCTACGTTCCAATTCATTTTAGGACATTGATAGAGACCGAACTTGTCTCCTTTTTGAATTGAACAACGCTTGCATTACATGTTGCCATTGCAAATCTTTCCAAAACTCTTTCGATGTATGTTTTACGGGAGAGTCCAAGTAATCCACGTGATGCATCGCACGAATATTTCTATCCCAATTGCGTAGGAAGCCTATATCTTTCATCGAAGTTTTTGGAGATATGCTTTGGTTTCATGCAATAAGCCAAGATCACTACTTGCCAATAATATGTCATCAACATCTGAACCAAAAATATGAACTTACTCCCACGATCTTGAGGTATATGCATGGATCTACTGATATTTTTCTTCAAAACCAAAAGCATTAATGGTTTCGTTGAATTTTAGATACCATTGTCGGGAGGCTTGCTTAAGTCCATAAATGGATTTCTTAAGTTTGCCATGTCTTCTGTCCTTCAAGGTAAAACCTTGAGGTTGGCATGTATACTTCTTGCTTTCGCCATTAAGAAAGGCGTTTTCACATCCATTTGATGTAACTCTAAGTCATAATGAGCTACTAGGGCCATAATAATTCTAAGAGAATCTTTCTTTGACACGGGAGAAAAAGTCTCTTTGTAATCTATGCCATCTTTTGAGTAAAACCTTTGGCTACAAGTCTAGCTTTATATAGCTCAATATTGCCATGACATCACGTTTGGTCTTAAAGACCCATTTACACCTGTTTGTGTCCTTTCGGCAAATGAGTGAGTTCCCAGGACTTGATTATACCATTGATTTTAACTCATCTTTCATGGCATCAATCCATTTATCGAATTATTACTCGTAATGGCTTGTGAATAGGAAAGCAGGATCTTTCATTATCCCTATGTCAAAATCAAATTCTTGTAGATAAACAACATAATCATCGGGAATAGCGGTTTTTTCGTTGAGATCTTCTTATCTTGGTTCTGTGTTTGTTCCACAATTTCTTCATTGGCGGTGATTTCATTATGGGGTTGTGGCTGATGTGGTGGTAGCTCTTCATCATTTATCGGTTCATCGATAATTGGATCCACAGTGGTCCTTCAGCGTTTAACGGTTCAGCGATGGAAGAATTCACCTTATGCCTTGGTTTTTAGGTAATGGGATTGTTACCCTAATTTCGTGAACGGACTTATCCTCCACAAATGTACTCCCACTAATCATGCCATCCTCAATGAATTTGACATTTCCGGTTTCCACAATTCGCTGACTTATGGTTAGGACAATAAATTATATACCCTTTGGATTTTTAGGAAAACCAATGAAATACCCACTTATAGTTTTCAAATCCAATTTGTTTGCTTGAGGGTTATATACCTTCGCCGGACATCCCCGAACATGCGGTGTTTTAAACTAGGTTTCGGCCTTTCCACGACTCAAGGGGTCTTTGGGCTGCTTTCTTGGGAACCCTATTTAAAATATATACTGCCACGTCACGAAGAGCATATGTCCACAACGTAATGGGCAAATTAGCATGACTCATCATGCTTAACCATTTCTAAAAGCGTGCGATTCGCCTTCACTACACCATTACGCCAAGGAGAATCGGGCATTGTGTATTGAGCTACAATTCCAAGTTGTTCGAGGAGTGCGGCAAAGGTCCGGATGTTGACTGTTTCGTCATACCGCCATAAAATTCTCCACCTCTATCGGACCTTATGATTTTCACTTTTCTTTCTAATTGCCTCTCACCTCGGTTATAAATACTTGCACGGCATTCACGGTTGAGATTTATTATGCAATAGATAGAGATAACGAAGCGTGAATAATCATCAATAAAGTGATGAAGTAGTTTTCTCCCCAAATGTTGGAACATCGAAAGGTCCACAAATATCGTATGTATTATTTCAAGAAACTCCTTGTGGCTCCTTTCTTTGTGTGTTTTGTTGCTTTGCCTTTAATACAATCCACACAACTATGATATCGATAAAATCTAGGTTTGGTAAAACACCATCTTTACTAATCTTTGAAGTCAACTACGGGATATATGTCCCACTTCGATGCCACAAGAATGAAGAGTCCTTTTTCATTACATGATGTCAGTTCCTTGATTATGATGCGAGGTCAAATGAGTTTGAGATGTGGATGGAAGACAAAGTAAATTTGTAAAGACCATCTACAAGAATTCCGAAACCAACATTAATAGAATTCTTATATAAATTGAAACTTTTACTACCCAAATCAAACATAAATCCTTGTAAGTCAAGTTTAGAAACTGAAACTAAGTTGCGGAAATAGATGGAACATAAAGAGTTTGAAATAAATCCAAATAATATCCTTTTTCAAGAACAAGGCGATATGTTCCAATAGCTTGACAGGGAGCTTTATTGCCGTTCCCTACGATAAGAAGTTTTATTGGGTTTATGATTTGGGTCGTAGGTATCCTGCATCGAATTAGAAACATGAACATTAGCAATCCAACCACCATGTATTTGAAGGTGCATAAGAGAAGTTTGATTACGAAAAACTTACGAATCCCAAGGGATTACCTTTCTTTTCGAACCAATTATGGCGTTTCTCCGGTTATTACGGAAGTGTCGGATTTCCTACGGCGACAAACTTCTTCTTTCTTTTGCCTTGACTTGGCGAGGTTGGACTTTATCATTCATTTTGGATGGTGCTCTTTTACGGCCTTTTCGGCCTTTTTCCCAAACTTATGATTAGGCTCCTTGGTAGTGAGATGTGCAACATTAGTACCTTGTTGAGTCGACTTGCTTCTTGAACTAACATGTTAGATAGTTCATTCAGCGTCCTTTTCCTTAATAGAGTTGTAATTCACTTGAAAAGGGCATCTTGTGGAGGAAGAGAATTTAGGATAAAGCGAACAAGAAAATTCTCATCCACTTTCATTCCCAAATTGAAGCTTAGGCTGCAAGGTTTTGCATCTCAATAATATGATTGTGCATTGACGTGCACCATCAAACTTCATAGTAGTGAGTTCGACATTAATTTCCCTGCAAAGAGACTTATCTGCGGTCTTAAAGCGTTCGCAAGCAGTTCCATGAATTCCTAGCCAATTTCGTTTTGGGAAGAGGTCTTGATGTTTGCAACAATCGTCATTCGCATGAACATAAGGCTCAATCATTACTTTTCTCCCGGTTTATGGAGATCTTTATCCTCTTTGGTACTTTCTGCGGTTAATTAGGAGGTTTTCGGTTTGGAGTGCAAGATCGAGATCAAGAACACCCAAAGTGAATTCAACATTCTCACGCCATTCGAGAAGTTAGTACCATTAAGGGAGTGCGGATGAAGCATCGCAGTGCAAATTACTTGAACAGAGAGAAGACATAATAGAGATATATAAGAATTAAAAATTGTCTAAACAAACATAAAGAAAATTCTCACTGGGTAGAATCTTCATTAAAATAATCATGTTTTAAAGAGTCAAAATTTTAATTTAATTATGTGTACAAGAAGAAAATAAATATCGTGGATATTTTACTTTTCTAAAACACATAAATCTTAATGTTGTTCAAACACGTGGATCGAAATCACCGTGGGTGATCTTTGTTCTAATATGTATGCACAACCTAAAAGACTCATATTAATAAGTAAACATGCTTATTAAATAACATTAATGCCATAATTTATTATCACGTGGTGATAACAAGACTTTATACATATTAAAATAATTTAATTGCGGAATACATAAAATTTAACAAAACAATAAAACATAATAATGCTATAACCCAAGAAATCTCCGTTAAGTGCGTACATTTAAAATCCAGGAACAGCAACTTAAATTATTATTATTATTATTATTATTTTTTTTTTTTTTATAGTATCAAATCAAAGACTCAACACTTGTGTTAATATGAATTTCCATATAACTATTCCGTTCACTAATCCAAACATAGAATTGATACATATAAACTTTAACAAGTCAAAAGTAGTGGCCAATGGTCTGTATCAACCTATATTCGAATCAACAAGTTCACTGAAATCCAATTCAAGTTTGAAATGAGTTGACCCCAATTAATAATATGAAAATAATCAAATATAGTATAAATTTTTTTTTTTTTTGGAAGACCCTCAAATCCACATACTGATAATCCTAAATTCAGAAGAACCGAACAGTTAATCCCCAAGGATCGGTTCACCGATATAATTTTAGATTGCTCGAGTTATAATTTTGCATGCGTTTTGTAATATATTACGAATTTTTATGAACAAAATTTATGATATGCATTAAATCAATCTTAAAATTGCATGCGATATTCATAGACAATCACGAGTTAAGTAACCTAAAGCTCGATACCAAGCGTAAAATTTTAATCCTTAAACTAGATCTTGAACTTCATAATTATCACAATAGCATACAAATAATCATAAGTAAAATACCGAAGACATGATGTTTGATTCTATTAACTTGATGTAGATCCAAATCTGATATAATAGCCAAAGAAGGCGGATCGATTTCTCCCTCTTGGCCCAAAACCCTAATGAGTTGTTTGTCGTAATAGATGAATATGATGGGTATTGCATCTCTTTATATAAAAGGGAGGACCGATTCTATTAGGATTAGGATTTAATCTCAACCGATCCATCAAGGTAGAGTTTAATTAGAAACTAACTCCTTTTACAAACCGATTATTTAATATGATTTAGTAATCCCAAATCAAAGTGATTCTCACTATTGACCACATAAGGAATTTCTTAACCTACAAGAAATAAATCTTACGGTTAAATCTTTATTTTCATGGTTTGACCTTTTAAATTTCGGGGAGGATGTCATTAGCTAATAGTCTTAGCTAAATCGTAGGTATAATATTGTGGTATATAACATTCTTTAAATACTTTGGTAAAAAAAACACTCATTAAATCCATTAGTAGAAGAATTTTAGTAATATTATTGTGGTATCGCAACCATAGGTCAATTTTATAAAATGATACATCAATTTTTATAAATCAATCAAGAAAATTTTAAAAACATCCAATATTATTCTAAATCACCCTAAACTAAATGATAACCCGTGAGAACGGAGTTAAATTACTAGTTGTATAGAACAATAAAAAAACGGAAGAGAAAAAAATTGTCTTTACTTTGGAAAACAAGGTCTTCAATTAATTATTCTACCAATTAGGGTTACAATATATATATATATATATATATATATCAAATACTAATTAGAAGCCCAATAACAAACAAACTCCATTGCATTACATACATTAATACAAAGAATTGAGTCATCCAATCCAACATATTTTTATTTTGTTTTTTGTTTTTTTATGGATTAATGAAGTACTACAATAAAATAAAGAGGTTGACTATGCCAAGCAATAATTAACATAAATTTTAATAAAATTATTAACATAACCATGAAATTAGTTAATTTGTTGCCAGTTGGCTAGTTTTCCCCTTAATTTAGGAATTAGGAATCGTATTAATAATTAATTTAATTATATGGAATAAACAGATGGATGAGAGGCTACCCACCTCAAAGTGGTGTGACACGACTCTTTTCTTTTAAAATAACCTTAAGTACATTCAAAAATTAAGTCTCTTAATTTAAACTTGCCTCTAGTATATATGCTCAAGGTTTTCATGTTTTCTTCATCAATAAGTACACACATTCTGCTGCACACCACACACACACACACACACACACACACAGATGGAGAGCAAAGTGAAAATGGTTTGCATGATTGTGGGAATTCTTGGAGCAGTAGCTGCCGCTCTGGGCTTTGCTGCAGAGGCCAAGAGAATTAAGGTGAAAATATATAGTATAATTAATACTTTGCGCAGTATATAAATTTTAGTTTTTTCTTTTTTATTGATAAAAATAGTTTCTTAGTTATAGTTTTACTTCTAATTAATTAGTTACAGAATAGTGATATAAAATACCAAAAAAGAAAAAATAGACCGAATACCTATCCTATCTCAAGTGTTTCCCTTGATAAGTATTTAACACAAATAAATAGCTATGATTTTTTCGTAACTTTTTTAGTGGTCTCCGATAGACATCTTACGGATCCAATTGTAAAACGTAGCATTCTCTCATATCCCACCACCACGCGATAAATCAGATCGAGGAGATCTGTTTTATAGAAAATACCGTAAGGCGATCTTTCTAAATTTTGATTTTTAGATCCGACTCCGATCGGGTGTGGGAGTAATGTCAATTAATCTGCTTTTATCGAAGAGTAGGTTCCCTATAAGATCGTCTTACGGATCTAATTCGTAAGACGAATATCATCACTGTCGAGTTCATCCCAATAACGGGGTTATCGGTTTTAAAAAATAGGGAAGACGATTTTTAAGTTTTGCACTTCTTGAATTGCTTATCATTATCCTTAGCACGTGACAATTGATTAAAGTTGAATTTTGGTGCATGGCAGGCTTCTCAGGTGGAGACGGACAATTATGGATGTGTTTTTCAAGAAGCACGGCGCTAGGGCTCGGAGTAGGAGCAGCGTTGGCTCTTTTGCTTTCTCAGATGATTATCATTTTCTCAACCGGCTGCAGTAACCGTTCCAAATATTCAAAATTTGATGTCAATTGGTCATTAGCCAAACTCTTATCTACTCTCTCCAGGTAATTAATTCTCTCTAATTCTACTAAACCAAAATTGGTAAAAGTACATAATTACATAATCTCGACTTAGCTCGATTCATTAATTACATTAGCGCAGTTTCAACTTTTTATGTGCCTAAGGTCCATGTATATTTATTTGGATACAGGATTGCATTTGGGTTAGGATTTGTTTTGTTGCTTGCGGGGCGTTGATAAGTACTCGAGATGGTGGGATGAAGACGTATGGCCACTACTACGAGTGCTACGTTGTAAAGCCAGGAGTGTTCGCTGGTGGTGCCGCCTTGTGCCTTGCTAGTGTTGCTTTTGGAATCCTCTTTTACCTCACTTTAGCTACCGCTAATCTAGCAGCACCAGACACAAATAATACTTCTGACAATGCACCTCTGCCTCCTCAAGCTTCCAATGGTGCTAACTATGATGTTGAACAACCCCAAATCCCTCCTCATAAACCTTATTGAGCTGTTATGCATTCACAAGCATTAAGCGGATTTGGAATTACCTTTGTAGTTGATGTAGTTCACGACCAAAATCACCATGTCATTTAATGAGTTGATCCGACCCTCAACATTAAAACCAACCAAATGTATGTCTTTGGCATCTCCTCAACTAGTTAAATGACGTAGCACGGTCTTGGTCATGAGAACCTTAACTATAGAGGTTCTAGATTCAGCTCTATATATGTATACAGGAGCATTTTTCATGATGTAGGTAGGTGTGAGATGACTCGAGTTACAATCTTGTGTGATCTCACTCTACTAATTATTGGTGAATGATTAATTTTTCTTTTTTTTTTTTTAAATATATTTTTTCGTCTTCAGTTTGTTGATTTGCAGAGATTTAAGTTGTTTGGGGATGTTGTATTAGATATGTAAACGCTTTTAAGAGTCTTTTGCTCTTTATATTTCACACTGTCGAATATAAATTCATTATGTTATTATTATGTAATAGGTGTGTAGATTAAAAAAAGAATATGCTCTTAGATTTTTTTAATTGTTTTAAATTAAGAACAATTAATCTGTAACTCCTAGCTAGGGGGCTTCAGCAGAATCAATATTCAGAATATATATATATATATATCGAGCTTGCTTGGCTACTACTAGTTGTGCAAGTGTTGTCTACTGATGGACGGGAGAAGACTAATCTTTGTCATTCATCTAATTATAATTTTTTTCATTTCCGTGATGGGAATAAAAAGCAATTTCATTCCCATTTCATTACTATTTTTCACTCTCATTTCCGCCCCACGACTTGATCCTATTCCCAGTTACTTCAAAAATATATATATATATATATATCTTAGAGTGAAGATATATAGATGATATAATTAATTACTTTTTTAACATATTGTAAACAGTGCATTACTTTACTAAATTTCTACTCCATGCCAAATTAAGTTAGCTATAAAAATTAAAAATTAAAAAAAAAAGTGACATAATATGTCAACTATTTCTTGGAGAAAATAATTTTATTACAAATTCAAAAATCACAATTATCATCAAAGTCATTGTCTTTACATCTATATGTCTTACCAAATTAATATAAATATATATATTATATTTAAATGGGATGGGGGTATAAATGGAATAGGGCATGCCATTCTAGTTATGTTCCATTCCCACTCGGAAATAGAAATGGTTTCACATTCAAACCCGGCCGGCCCATTCTCTCGTCCTATTAAGAATGGGATGGGATGAATTTTCCCATTACGCTAGCTACTATTGCCATCACTAGTATATATTGTCATTTGCACACTTTGCTAAAGGATTTACAGATTGATCATCTCCCATCATGCATTAAGTTTTGGTAGGCGTTTACAAAATACGGTGTTTTAAAAATACGGCGTTTTAAAAATATAGTGTTTTAAAACGGGTATTTCCTTATAAATACGTTTGTGATATCACTTCAATACGTAGTTTTTTTTTCCTAGGAGCGTTTTAAAATCGCGTTTTGGGAAAAGAGGAATTCGGCGTTTAAACGCAGCGGCTTTGAAAACGCCGTTTTCTATCGCAGTATTGAAACACATTTTTGCAAATAAGATGCGTTTTATCCCTACGTTTTCGCCAAACCCTCGACCAAACGGATTTCTAAGTACATAAAATTGGCTTCTCATTTCGTTTGAGACACTGTGCGAGCTGAATTAATCATGCCCCGTTGCCTTTCTACTAAAGATCATCTACCTAACTTTTTCACCAAACTTTTGCCCTTGTATTAAGTTTTTAGAAACAAAGATATCATGGGTATTTTTGTCTAGTCAAAAAATGTATGGACTATTTTACCCTTACCGAAATCATGTACGTTGCATGCTTACACTTAACGGCAAAATTTAACTACAATGGATGGAAGGATCAATTGTGATTTACTTGTTTAGTAGGGACATAATTTTTACAAATATTAATTTAGGAACAAATTCCAAAAGGTTGAGAAATACAGGAACCATTTGTGTAATTTTTAGGACTGAGAAAGTCATTTATTTCTGAAAGTGAATATTGAAACCGCCGCGTAATTTCATTTCTTAATATAAATACCCTTTTCTTTAGCAAATAGGTTCATGCATTGTTTCCTCCATTTTGTCATTTTTATTTAGGATAAAAGAGCTGTCAAGGTTTGTTAGCCTGCTTTGTCTCACATTGCTCGGGAAATTTCGAGGTAACTATATATATTTAGGAAACATTTGGATTATGTCCAAAATTTTACATTTCCTAGGAACCTTATTATTATCCATTTCTTGAAATTTAGGATAATACAGAATAAGTAACCAACAAAATCCTCGTAAACCAATAGTAATTCCGTTTGCACTTTACATCCACATCATAGAATAGATCAATTCTTGTTTAATTTTTGTTGTGTTATGTAGGTAGGGCGAAACGAGTCGGGTCGGTCGGTATTTAATTGTTCAAATTTTTTGGTAATTTTTTAACAAACCTGGACCTGATCAAAAAGTGTTTGAATTTGACTTGATTTGTTCTTAATTAAGTCGCCAACTCAAGCAGTTTTTAATAACTTGGTACTTTCAATACAAATTTTGTGTTTATCATGAGTTTATCAAGTCAGAACCTAATTTTCTAATAAGTTTGATATTTTGTTCAAGATTGGTTTGATCATCTCATGAGTCAATCTTAAATGAACTTTTATACGAACAGAACGTCAAACTCGAATAACAATTAAGTTCCCTTGTAGAAACGGGAACATCATGTACTAAACTGTCCTTTAATTTATTTATTTAAAAAAATTTTTATTTTCTAGATCAAACGCAAATATTGTCTATTATAATGTGGCATGTCGCAAAACAAGATCATATTCTTATGTTATACGAGTACTTCGCAAACTAGTGTTTAGAAAAAGTATAGAATAATATATAGTTGTAATTGATTAAAACAATATTTAATCACATGATATCCAAACAAAAACTTTTTAACATAGATCAGTCAGTAAAAGTTGCGCTTGGTAGCAATAGATTTCACCAAGATATCTCTGTACACATACCTGTGCCGCCTACAAATAGAATAGAAGTTCCCAAGCTTTATCTTCTTCATACGCACATTCCCTCAAGAAACACACACACACACACACTTAGAGATGGAGAAGAAAGTTATAGTGGTATGCATAATTGTGGGGATTCTAGGAATAATATCAGCTATATCAGGCTTTGCTGCAGAGTCCCACAGAATAAAGGTAATCTCGAATAATTATTTTTAATTTGTCTCCGTAATTAGTTAGTTAATTTTTTATTTTTCGTTAATTTGGTAATTGATATTCTTGATTCATTGGGTTAAATGGTTATGAAAATTAATTGCAGGAGTCGGAGGTGAGGGTATACAATTGGCAATGTGTATACCCAAGTAGTCCATCGACAGGTCTTGGAGTAGGGGTGCAGTGGCCCTTGCCTTTGCTAGAATCATTCTCAGTGTTGCTGGTGGCTGGTGCAGTTGTTGCCAAAAAATCAAAAATACTCGGCTGCCATTGGCTGCACTGCTGGACTTTTCTCCATTTTCTCTTGGTAATTTAATGCTCAAATTAATCCACTTTACTTGTGTACTTGTGAGCTAGGGGTAAAAGTGTCAAAGTTTTAGCTTCAAGTCTCCATCGTGATGCATGAGTCGAGCATCTAATTAACAAGTTAAAGCACAAGTTTATACATAAGTTGTGGATTAATCAGACCATCAACATGGCATGAGCGTGAGCGTGATTGATATTAAGTTATCAACCCGGCCAATATGTATGTGTTTGGTTGTTGAAATCGAGCTTGCAATGACTATCACTTCATGACGTGCCAACAGAATTAATTCGTTTAGAGGTTGGTCATAACGTTACTGGACCGGGAATCTCTCTAATCCATCTTACATCCAATTACTCGAGTCTCGAGTTTGGAAGCAAGCAAAACACGGGGAAAGCTGATCAACCGTGCATAAAGAGAAACAGTTTTATCCTTTACACCTCTGTCAACAGTGGTACTATTTTATTTTTAACCATCATATGAGGCTCATAAGTGTGTCAGTGTCAGCATGATCTCCGCAAACGACTTGAGCGATTGGGTGAAAGGAACTGGAGAGGCTCCATTTTTGGTAGTGGCGAGTCCATCAAAAATCATTCCATCAAAAGGTTATTTGTTTACGAAATGCCGGCCCTCACATCCTCCGTATCAAACGCAAGTCCAATGTAGAATGAATGATCATTCTATCTCAACAAAGTTCCCAAATACGCAGCAAATGCATACTAGTAACTTTTTTCATTCCTAATTCTAGTTCTTCGAATCAAGAATCATTATTATTTCGACAAAAGAATGGGTGTGAATTGTTCCTTTTCTTGTGTCAAAGACTAGGAAGACAAAGAATCCCTTCATTTTTCCCCTCAATTTCCCTCTTACTTATGTTACTAATGTCAAGTATTTAGCCGAATTCAATTAAAAAGTCCATTGATATTGATGCATTTTTATGGAGTCTCATGTTCATCATTCTATTCGACTGAACCAAACACAATCTTAATCTTCTTTACGGAACTTGAGGTATTATTTTTATCCGTTACGAACTTGAAGTATTTTCTTGACAAAACTGCCAAATTTTACCGCATTCTGAATCTGAATGAGTAATAATTTTACTAAGTGTACATATTAGCATACTTATATGCAGTAATTAATTAATTGAATCAAATATGCATGCAGGCTGGCATCAGTGATAGCAATGTTCTTGTTACTAGCCGGGGCGGTGATCGCTAACCGACAGGGCGGGGAGGTGAGGAGTGATGGTACATTCATGTGCTACTTTGTAAAGCCAGGAGTGTTTGCAGGAGGAGCTATCATGGCCCTTGCAAGTGTTGTCCTAGGAACCATCTTTTATATCATATTGTCAACAGCTAAACAGAACCCATCTGGCGGAACCCTACCCGGCGGCACCGATGATATTGAAAAACCACCAATTGTTCCAACAAAAACCCCACCAAGAGCCCCAACAGCCCCCATTGAAATGAATTTTGCTCCAGCTACTACTTCAAGACATTAAGATATCGGGTTTATAGAGGGCAAGCACCATAATAAGTGAGATACACTAGTTTGACATTGTTGCATCTTATATATATATATATATATATATATTGCCAAAACATCAGGGATACTGTTAGTTTTTCTATAAACATGTATAAGTTCTGTTCTTCCAATCCAAATTTGACAAGTCATTGAACTATGGAGCCTGTACTTTGCCTTGCACAGCTACCTGAGAATCACTTTGTACCACTTGAGTTCGATTTGATACATGCAATTAATTCATAAATTTATACTTCTAGATTTAGTGATCAAGATCAAGATGTTATGAATTTTCATTGGGCTTCTATTAATCGATTGTCTTATGAACCTTACAAAAAATACTGTACTGCAATAGGAACAATTTCCATATTTTTAATCACTTAAGAGATAATGTTAGTCATAAAATAAAATTAGATTGGAAGAAATAGAGAAGTGCATTCAGAGTGCTATGTGATGGGCATATACTAGTTTTGTTTAAAGGAGAGTATTATAGGACAGCTATTAATTAGACCAGTGCTACTTTATGAAACTGAATGTTGACAAACTAAGAAAGTATCTTAACAATAGATGAGTACGTTGGAATGCAAACATTTAGATACATATGTGGTATAGTAGAACTAGGGAAGATTGAATTAGTAATGAACAAATAAATTAGACAACTGTCGCCTCAAGCGAGATAAAATGAGATGAAAATCTCTTAAGATGATTTAAACACATACAACTATGAACTATCGGACTAGAAGTATAGGGGTAAAGGAAGACCAAAACTAATGTGAATATCTGTAATAAAGAAAATATGAATGTATGTAATGAATTTGTTTTGAACCGAATTGTATAACGAGGAGAAAAATACATGTAACGGATCCAAAGTAATTAGACTTAAAGCTAAGTTTAGTGGTGGTCTAATTTAGTTGAGTCGTTGTTCGTACTTGCAAAAGGGCCCATACTCTATATATAGTCCAAATAGAGAGGTGTACAAGACCCGAATATGTTTATGTGGTTTGTTTAGATGGGCTTATGCTATTGAATAGCAGCATTGTGTTCGGCTTGCTTCGTAATTTAGTAAATTGGTTTTAAGTATTACTTTCTTAGTCTCTTAATTATTTTTTTGTTTAATTTGGCACACGGATTAAAAAAAATAATTGACTTAATTATTAATATTAGTATAATGTGTAATTTTTTTTTAATGTCTATGTGTATGTGGTCCATAATTAAAGTAGTGAAAAAAGTAAGGGTAAAATGGTAAAAGTAATGTCCTAAAAGAAAAGTTTTTAAACAAGACAATTATTTTGAGATGAACAAAAAAGGAAGGAAGACAATAATTTAGGGACGGAGGGAGTACTACTTTTTTTATTTATTTTTTTATTTCATGATTGAAGAGAAAATAAAATAGAGATATAGAGAAATATGGTGGAAGCAAAATTAGAATCGCGAAGCAAAACAAACGAATCGTTGACAGCAATCTTGGATATGTAATGACTTGCTGGAGCTCGATCGAGCTTGTATGTATCCTCTCTACTGTTATTTAGGGATTTTATTTCCTGAACGTAATAACAAGAAAAGACGTAGCCACACACAAAGAACGTGAAACAATTTGTTACTTCATGACAAATGCATGTACATCTTCTTCTTCATTTTATATGACTTTAATTTTTTTTTTTTTAAGTATGATTAATTTACTGAAGTTTCACCGAAAATATTTAGTCAACTAATGAAAATCTGCTTGGAATTTAACTCTATAATTAATTTGTTAGAACTGATCGATTTCCATTTGCCTATATTATAACTAATTTAAAGGATGTGATTGCTGGAATTTTTTAAAAAATATATATATTTTTAAATTTAATTTTCTTTAAAGAAATGAATCATTTTTAAGTAAGTGAAGGAAATAACTTTTCAATGAGACTTTCTTGGCGGTAAGAAATGAGAAAGTATTAAATAAGTTTGGAATACTATATGGACATGTTTACATGATTTACTATAATCAATATTAGCACGCTATAATGCTAAAATATTATTAAGTGTACTCACTTTTGAAATTACTTTGACACTATAGTGTGTCGTTACACAAGAATTGCTAGTTATTTTTTTTTATTTTGGTAACAGAAAAGGAAAAAAAAAAAAAAGAAATTAAGAACTAGACAAAGGAAGTCACTAAGCTGCTCCTCCACCTCATGGATAGGGTCGCTTAGAATCTTTAGATTTTCATTTCTCTCACCACCGAGCTTAGCTAAAACATTCGCAACTTTGTTTCCATCTCGCATAATGTGCTTGATGTTACTTTCTGTCTGCCGCAAAAGCGCTTTGCAATCTTGTCATGCCCCGACCCGAGTTTCTATACGGATTCCCGAGTCAGTGCATGAATCAAATATATAACAATAATTAGCAGTAAAAGTTCTGCTAAAATAGAACTCTAAGACATCATATATAAACTTAAGTTAATGATCTCAAGAAACATTTAATAATCTCTGCTTAACATTACTAATCAGAGTTACACAGCCTTACGACAACTTTTGTCGGCCCTGTCCTTTTTCCATCTATGTACCTTACTGATACACAGTTTCATCAAACTATTATTCGAACCATTACCTGCACTGATGTTATATTCCAAAAAAATTCGATATTTATTTCAACAATACTTGATTATATAAATATCATTAATAATAACTAAATTAGTCATTAATGTTCTTTTATAATAACATGACTTACTTATGGCCTTAAATTATGTTGGAATTAATAATTTACTAACTAGCCTAATTATTAACTCAAATCGTGTGAATTGGGCTTGGGCCACTTTTGACTGACTATTTTATTATAATACCAATTTAGTGAGGATTTAACTTATTATTGGCTCATTCCGCAAGTAACCGCGGTTAGGGCAGAAACCCTAGAAGACTAAGTATAAATAGAGTACGTGAAGGACGTGAGCTGATTTTTATTAAAGAAAAGAAAATAACAGAAGGACTCGCATAGGAAGAGGACGCAAGGCGGTGAAAATAGGAAGAGGACGCAAGGGGGAACACGGCAGAGTACAGACTTTAGCTTTAAGGTATGATAGTAACGTTAACCTATACATTATTCTTATAGAAGATGATTTGGTATGTTAGACGGTAGAGTGAATTGTTTAATAGTGAAGAGACTGACGTTGACGAGAGGGAGAGAAGAAGAAGAGTATGAGTGTGAGTGTGTGCTGTGCGTACTGTGAGTGTGTGCTGTGCGTACGTAGTGTGTGTGCGTGCTCTGTTTTGTGTGTGTGTGTGTGTGATGTTGCGTTGTGTGTTTAGGATGTTGCGTGTGTGTTTGTTTTCTTTTCAATTGTACAGTATAAGTCAGTGAGGGAGAGAAAGAATATCAACAGTGTGTGAGCAGTGTGGTTGGTCCGTGTGTGTTTAGTGTGTGTTCTATTATTATTATTATTATTATTATTATTATTATTATTATTATTATTATTATTATTATTATTATTATTATTATTATTATTGTATATATATATATATATTACACAAATCAGTTTATAATATTACTTGTATAGTATATATATATATTTAGACGTATGAATTTAATATAGTATTACCTTGAGTATAAATTAAGACGATTTTTAACAATCGATCTTCGAGGCCTTAATTATTTAATTATATATATGTGTATATATATATATATATATATATATATATTTAGAAAAGCTAGTTTTAATTAATTAGCCATTTAGCACGATTATAGTAGAGTAATTAGTATTTATGCTTTGATTTTAGGGACGGACGAGCGTGTAACAATCTCTATCCGTATATGGTTTATTTGCTAAGCTATTAAGGTAAGGGATTATACCTCTTTTAAGTATTTGGATTCTATTTTCGTTCGATAGGCTTCCGCGTATTTTTGTTGTTGTCAAACGTCATTTTATACGCTATCTCGCACTTGTGCCGAATTGTTTTAAATTCCGTCGCATCGTTTCATTCTCACTTCATATTATGACTTATCGATAATCCTCCGTATGAATTATTGTCTTATGAGAAATATCTTTATGAAAATCGTTCGATTGTGACAACTTCCAATTGTGAATCTATTATGTGTTTCTTTTGAAAATCTTACTATGATCACTAAGTCAAACAACTGTCACGAGGTACTACGGTACAATGAGATACGAATTGTTACAAATACTTTACACCACGGCCCGTGGTACGGTTATCCGGATATACCATTTACATGTACGAAATACGAATTATCGAACTCTTCGGAGTATTTAGTTTATTAAGGTCTTGAGACCACTTACGTGATCATAGTGTCCGCGAGTTGGATCGCCTCCAACCGTAGATGACGGTTGGCGGTAGTTTTACCTCTCGCAATCAATTTGCTTATCTCGTATCCTTTCCTTTGGAATTCCTATTACTCTTATGATCTTATGAATTATGAATGTTGACTTTATGATCTCGATGTCTTTTTAATATACGAACTTATGATTTTCCTTCGAGTCAACTTCTCCTTAGAAATCGGAGGGGTTGTATATGAACTTGCTGAGCATTGTTCGCTCACCCTTTCCTATTCCTTCTTCCAGGTTATAAGTAGGAAAGATTTTATGAACAAGCAGATGTCGACAAGGTGTTTCAAGATATTTGGAAATGATTTTATTACCTTATAAAAAGAGAGTTTTGAACTATTTAAGTTAATGATGATTTGAGTAATGTATTGACAATTACTATGGATTATTAATGTTAGTGACTTTTGGACTACGCTGGTTTAAGGTTAAATTAATATTGAATTTACTTGAGGTTAATTTTATTAAGAATTGTTATGGTGACGTGGCTAAATTGTGGGACCACAATGTTGGGACCGAGTTTGGGGCGTTACAACTGAATTCTGCTAAATGACTCCAAAATGCTGGATACTACCATCTTGTTGAGATCTAACAGTTTAAAACAGATACGGGGTGAGTCGAAACTCAGTAAGTTACTAGATGCATGGCATGTTATTATGCAGTATATTAAACACAATATGTCACAACAACAAATAATTCCATACGCACGACAGGCTCAGCTGCCGTCAACCGTCCCATACCTGTTGAAGACTGCGACCACTTCATACATAGGAAAACACATTATAATACCATGCAATATCAAAGGCTCAGCAGCCGTCAACTATCCCATACCGGTTGAAGACTGCGACCAACCGACACGCATGGCTAACATATAACAGGTAATTTACAGTACTCTTATCAGTGTCTACGATATGCCTCAACATCCCTTTTTCTTTTCACCTTACTCTTCCTGTCTGTACATGTTCTGCTATTGCAGTGCAAGTTCCTAAATGAAAACCTTTACTTGTTTCATAGGCAGCTTCACCTTTACGGGCAGCCCTTTCCTCATAACTGGTACCATGGGTGGCTTTACCTCTATGGGTACGTAGCCCTTTCCCATGCCTCTAGTTACCTAACCAAGGTCACAGCATATCAATGTCACCCTATTGGTTATGACAGTGAGCTACCCTCTACAATGGCCAGTGGCAAGATCATTACTGAGTCCACAATTATTACCGTGCATCATGATTTTCATCATGTATATATATTGCCCACGGTTGTTACCGCGCATCATGATTTTCATCATGTATATACTGTATCAATGCCCTTTCCAGTAATTATTGGTTGGATCTCATTACTATAAACAAGTAGATATTTACTTGTAATTTCTTATATTGCTTTAACTTTATACACAAGTAGATGTTTACTTGTATTATTCTTATACTGCATTTCATAAACGTTTATGCAACATCTTTACTTTACGCGTATCTTACACGTAATACATATCAATATGGTCAAGTAGATGTTTACCTGCCATTAACTATCCTGTCGAAATGCTTGTGAATACCAAGTACATTACATGCTATTACTCTTATATGTCATAGTGTTATCATTATAAGCAACTATATATCATTACTTTTCTACTTTACAGAACTATCTTCATTTCTAATTTACAATAGATCTCATCATTATCATGTCATACACTTATGACATCAAATTATGTTTTACTTTTATTTGTGACGTGATACTTTGTATCTTATACTCATTCCATATCCACTTTACTATATATATAGCATTTATGACATTATAACTTTACGAATGTGTCTTCTTAATATTTTAGAGACACTTCATATATCACCAGATTAATTATATTTGACTCTATTAGAGTCCTTACTCAACATCACTTTATTATTTGATGTAATATTATTACATCCTATTTGACTCCGTTGGAGTTATTACTAAACTTTAAATATGTCCGGCTAATCATAACATCACTTTATAATTCATGATACTACTTTTAGTACTACTAACTCAAAACATTTATTTAACTATTTCACATATCTCATATCACATACTAACAATTAATACACATTTTATTCATGGCACAAAATTATTTTTAGTTAAACATGCATATATCTCAAATTGGAGGGTTAGTAACTTACATCCCAAGTAAGCTTCCCGAAAGAGTTTTCTTCTCAAATATATTACCCCACCAAGTTGGATCATCCAAACTTTGATCAACCGTGCGCCGAACAAACTTTGTATCACAACTAACGTGTCTAATATGAAATGTGTGTTGTGTGTGTGATTTTTATGCTTCAAGGTGAGAATCGGCCTTATATAGGCCTTCAACCCGTGTGTACATCACTGCGCTAAGTGTCAAGCCGGGGACGACGACGATGCAATCGGAAGCTCGAAGTGGCGAAAACCGGAAGCTATCGGTTGGGTTGCGCCTGGGCATGGCGCAGCCGCGCCCGACATCAAATTTCGCCTTGGTCTCTCTAAATGGCGCGGTCGCTCAAGAGCTGCGCAAGCCACTGCAACCTTCGATTTTAATTTTTAAAATTTTCACCGAATCGATCCTAGGGTGTTCCAAAATATTTTTGGGGTGTATTATAAACTTAAACCAAAGTCTTAAAATGTAACACATGCTAAGTACCAACTCCGTTAGGGTTTTTAAACTTGGAAGTTTCTAAATTAATTTTAACTTTAATACGTTGGTACGGGGTCTTACAAATCTTCTAGAAGAGGGGCCAAAGGATGGTTTAGGTTCTTTGAGCTATTCAATAAGTTCACTGCTGTTAGTGAATCTGACACTACTGCGATCTTCATTCCTTGTATACTTTTAATAATTTTCCTTCCCGTGTATTTCGCCTGTATTTCTGCTCCCAGCACTTGGCAATTATGCACTTTACCATAAAAGCCACGGACCCATTCCCTAGATCATTCTAATCGAGTAATCTTTGCATGCAAAGAATCTTAAATTTTTTGCACCAAATGAAGTGTCACCTGATGTGGCAGCTGATGTGATGCATTAATTTTGATTTTTAATTTTATTTTTTGTACTACATCAGCTGCCACATTAAGTAACACATTATTTAGTACAAAATTAATACTCTTTAAGTAGCATTTACTCTTCCTAATCACACCTCCAATTCTCAATCTTCTTCCTTCTTTGCAACTCGGATATGTATTTAATTTCAAAGGCTAGTTGATGCACTAAAATTATTGAATATTTTATGGGTAGAAACGAGAGGTATATTGAGGAGAGAGAAAATTGCAAACCATTAGTTGGGAATATTCCAAATTTACTGACCCAAACAAAAATATTCCGCAGATCTTGTCTACTGATTGACTGGTATGTACCAGGTAGGTATGTCATTAGTCAAGAGATTGAGAAAGACGTGACATTTTCCATTTTTTCTTTTTTAAATAAAATACTACTCCTCCGTTCAAATTATTGTTTCCTTTCCTTTTTCGTCCGTCAAATAATTATCTTGTTTGAAACTTTCCTTTTAAAACATCACTTTTACTATTTTACCCTTACTTTTCTTCCTACTTTAATTATGGGCCACATACACATGGACATTAAAGGAAACAGCACTTTTTCAATCTATTCTAATATTAATAATCGAGTCGATTGAGTTTTCTTAATCAGTGTCTTGGGTCAACCAGACAATAATTTAGGGACGGAGGAGTAGTATTAAATAGGACATGATGCATGCAACCTTAAGGTGCCTAAATATCCTTCCAACAATGCACAAACTCCAACAAATTTACATATTTCACTATCTTTATCTCCATTTAATATAACATATTTCACTTCTTTCATGAAAAAATACTTCCTCCGCCCAAAAACAAATATCTTCTATTGAATTTCATGCATTTTAAGAAAGTGTTTGACTTTATGTAATTTTTAGAATCTCTCAATTATAGTGGTGTCAAATTAATAGACTCCACTTACTTTTTTATCTCACTAATAAAAAAAGGCACAATAGACAATTGATTTGAAAAGAAATTCACTCAAGAAAACGAGACAATTATTTTGGAACGTCCCCAAAAGAAATAAGGGACACTTATTTTGGGATGGAAAAGTACTAAGTTTTGACATTAGAAATTAATTTAATTATTTTAATGATAAATTTTAATACAATTTTATTTTTTAATATAAATCTATTTCCATCCAAATTGAGTTTTTATTTTTATTTTTCTCCCATAATAAGTTTTTCAATAGTCAACTTTGCCATTATACATTAACTAATCTTTACATTTTGCCTGTACTATTTTTTAGATAAAATAGTCATTGTAGTTTGAAAGGGAGATGCAGATTCGCCATTATCACTAATTGTCATCTAATTTATAAATGGAATTAATTTCAATCGCATCCCCTAATACTTTTCAAAATATTGAAAAATCTTTAATGATAGTTGATGTTAGAAAGTAGATGAATTTTTAGTTCTTAAATTATTAGGCAGAAAAAAAGATATTTTATGAACAAAAAAAGAAAGAAAGAAAGAATGAAATATAAACATAAAAAACGAGAAGGGAAAGATATATCATCTAAATAGAAAAATTGGAAACAAATATTTAAATTAATTACTCTATACATTCTGTCGTATAGTATTATAGTATAATAAAAATATAAAAATATATACCAAGTTTAAAAGAGATCCAATCAATCAACTAATTTTGAAAAGGTTAATCCATAGGATTTAATCATAAACACTCATTTGTTGAATGTAATTAAGTTTTATAAAGACAATTGACTAGAAAACTCTAAAATTATTTTTGTATTAATATTATTTAAAATCCTGGTTTAATTGGAATCATATAATAGCCGGCATGAAAATTATGCCATTTAAACATTCTCTTTTTTCATGAATAATTAACTATCTTTTTATAAGAATTATTTTTTAACAATATTTTATTTTAAATTTGTATTTAATAATTCATATAAGTATTACTATAGTATTATTTTTTAGGAAACAGGGACGTCATTTTGACAAATTTTATTAAAAATAAAAAATAGTACAACCATGATGCGGACAACTAGCGAGCCCTACAACAAGAAGGACAAAGAGTCGAACTCAAAAAGTAAATTACAAAAGAGCCATAAAACAAAACTATTTCCTATAAGCATATAAACCAATTAGTCGATCATAAATAGCCCGAAGAGCAGATGCGATCTAGGAAGAACAGTAGGCTGTTGATCATAAACCATAAAGCCCCGGAGAATAATAGGCAATTGCTTTGCTACAACAAAATTCCGTTCACGAACGAAGACGTAAACAAGGGAATAATTAATCGGGCGAGTCAGACAATCCCTCAACTCATACTCAAACATCCAAGGAGCTTTACGCTAATTGTTACTTTTAAAGTAAAACCGCTCCAAAAATTTTTATTTAGAAAGTTGACATCTATCGATAAATTTAACTTGCACCTCCTAATTTCAAGCACCGGCGATCATTAAAGATCTTCCAACCTATTTATAAAATTTGGTTGAAATTAAATTTGTTAAGAATTGGATGACAGTTGAGGATAATAACAAAATTAAAATATATTTCTTAAACTACAATGTCAATTTGCTCAACAAATATTACGGTGACAAAATTTAAAAATTGTTCAAAATCTTGGGGCAAAATAAACTATTTTTCTCTTTTTGTATAAAATTACCAAATTTACCTAGATATTTATCATGTCCTAATATACACTTGAAATAATATAGTATGGACATAAGGCCTAAGGGCATTTATTTACGCATACTACCATAATGGCCCAATAATTAATTTCTTTAAATTTGTGTAAGAGATTAAAAGAAAAACTCTCAAAAAGGGGGATATGGTTTTCCTTTAGAGCAACTCAACTGAAAACACCATTCTTATTGCGGTTTCGGCACCAAAATGATGCAATTTCAACACCAACCACTATTCCAACTTCAACCAATTACAACAATATATATATATATATATATATATATATATTCCTTAGCATATTTCATTTTCATTTAATTTATTTATCAAAATGTATATTAATTTGCTATTAACCTTTTTAATAGTAATTATTAAAATTGCACAATTAATAGTTTAGTATATTTAAAATTTGTATGTTTATAATATTATTTACATAATTTATTTATAGATAATATATTTAAAATAAAATACAAAAGGTTAATTAATTATAAATTATTGAATTTATAATGTTCAATATTTTAAAATAAATCATATAACTAATATTTATTAATTAGTTATAATATCTAAAATTAGTTATTAATTAAATTAAAATACTTTAAAATTAATAATATCATATTATTAATATTTGTTAATAATTTTTAGTATTTAATAATTAATTAAAAATTAGTAAATTACATGGGTCCCACCAACACTAAATTTGGTGTTGATGAATAGTATTACACCAAATTTGGTGCAATACTACTCAACAGACCAAAATGGTGTAGGTTTTGGTGTATGGATTCGAGAAGAATGACGCAAAAATAATGGTGTATGAGTTAGAGTTGTTCTTAGGAGGATAAGGTGAAATTTCCCTCTTTCTTTCTTTTGACTTTGAATCAAATTCGAGGCATAAGCATATGTTCTTGGTATGCTCTTTCTATTGGAGTATTAAATTATTTCTTTTTTAATTTAATTTATTTTGAGAGAGTTGAAAGAACCTATATATTAACAAAAATAATTTCAATAACCAATATTATATGAAAACAATACAGAGGTCTTTCTTAATCCCGGGGTAAGCCATGCAAGTATTCTTTTGCCGCAAAAAGAGTATCAATTTTTTAAATTTTCTTGTTTTAAATAAGTGTTTATTTTTATAATAAGTTTACCTTTGCTACTATTTGTCATAGTGTACTGTTTACTTGTAATGATATAGTAATGACCCTAAAAATTAAAAGTCAGTTTTTATAAAATCTGTAAAAGAACAATAAACGAATACTCATTTTGGAACGGAGAGTGTAATAAATAGCAAGACAAACAAAGAATGTTAATTATTAATTTATAGAATAGATTTAAAAAAAATAATAAGAAAGCAACCTTCTTTATCTGTTTTTTATCCATAAAACAAACATAAAAAGTCATAAAATATTTCTTTATCCTTAAGTGGG
This sequence comes from Platycodon grandiflorus, assembly GCA_016624345.1. Taxonomy (NCBI): domain Eukaryota; kingdom Viridiplantae; phylum Streptophyta; class Magnoliopsida; order Asterales; family Campanulaceae; genus Platycodon; species Platycodon grandiflorus. The sequence continues at coordinate 1,357,995 of CM028364.1, read as the reverse complement.
TCTGATTTCATTTGATCTTTTTCTCTTTTTCCTGTCATGTCGCAAATTTGTTGATGGTACTGTTATAGACTAGTGTTAATGATTAGGATATACTAATTTTTTTGTATAATTTTATATATGAATTTAAGCAGTTTGGTATGGGGGTAATTGGTTAGGTATTACATAACTTGGCATGTGATGTAATCGTTTGAGTCTTTACATGAATGATTTCTAAATTGACATAATAAGTTTATACAAAAAAAATTACTACTCCATTCATCCGTTCCACCCAAAAAATTTATGTTTAAAAAATTTAATAATTATGAAATATATAAGTGTAATTAGAATTATTTATAATTACAAAAATACTTGAGTAAAGTCGAAATAATTATATCACACATATATATATATATATATATATATAAAAGGTAAAGTTAAAAAGTTTTTTTTTTTTTTTTTTTAGATTGTAGGATAATTTTTTAAAGTGAACATTTTAAGTAAAATAGTGGACTCTTTACCCAAAACTAAACTAAACTAAGAAAGTATATTCCTATCATTTTCCTATAAAAATACGTCACGATTGATTCTTGGTCCGAGCTGAGTTCTCTAAATTCAGTTCATAAGAAATGAATTTGACGTGAATAAAATAGCTTTGACTGATCCAAATAATTAAATTACTCTTTCATCTCAAAAGAATAAAAGCTCTTTGATTTATGACAAATTAGTATAATATAAGACATTAATGCTCCAAATTCATTGTCATTCTCATTCCTAAGAGAAAATACTCATAAAGTTGTAGTATATCACAATATTTTAAGAGAGACTTTATTCTCTCTCTCTCTCTCTCTCTCTTTTTATTCGAAGAAACCTAAGACTGTAGAGATGAAAAAATGGAGTAGTAGTATAAAATTTAATTTTACATTAGTGGAATGGACTTAATGAATCATTACAAATTAAAAGGGTATTAATAAACATATTACACCAAATATTTTCTTAAAGAAAAATAAAATTATGCACATGTTAAGTTTGTATTACTAATAAAAAAATATTTTATTAAACACCATTCCTAATTTTATTGAAAAAAATCCACAATACTTTAATAATTCTAAATATAATAAATTCTGTAATTAAATATCCTACAAAACAATTTTATAGTACTCCATTTGGATTTGGTATGAAAACATAATTTTACCAAACCTGACAACAAACAAAATCAAAAAGGGAACACAACAGTCAATTTTTTGACTTTGTTACTAAGTTAATAATCCCACTACTACTCCGGCTATTACATTACATTACACGCACAAACACATATATAGTCAGTCAGTCACATACATAGATGCCTGTTTGTTTGTAGCTTTTTCGCTTTCTTCATCTCTACACTTTTTCTTTCTTTCTCCCTAGTAATTCTAATTTGTTTCTCTTTCCTTAAATACAATAAATTAATTAACAATCTGGAGCTTAATCTCTATACTGACAAAGGGGCATATCTCTGCTGTACTTAAGAGAGATCGACAAAGTGAGAGAGAGTAAAGAGAAAATGGAGAAAAAGATTCTAGTGGTGTGCTCTGTTGTTGGGATTCTAGGGCTTGTAGCTGCTGCTTTGGGTTTTGCTGCTGAGGCCAAGAGGATAAAGGTATCATCTTGCTTCTTTTTTTTTTCTCTGTATCTATAGTTGTATGTATATGCAGATATGTGTGTATAGACACATACCCAGGTAAGATTAGAGTGGGAATTTGGCCTTTTAGTGGAATTGGGTGTGTTAATAATGGGTTTCTCGTTTCCAATTTTGTTGATTCATTTACTTGATTAGGTCTACTTTGCTTGCATGCCTCTTTGTTGTTTCCCGTAGAGATTTGATGATTATCTGTATAGTTAGTGCTCAACTGTTATTCATTTGCGTTCTACTTGAACTATCGTTGGAATGAAGTATTGAAATGACACGTAATGGAATGAACATTGTTGCATGCTGAAGCTAGTACTTAAAATTTGATGGAAAAGATAAATTGGATTCGGATACATAGTGGTAGCTCTCTGCCTTGCTAATTTGTTGGACAAAATGAAATTTTCAGCAAGCTTATTTGCAAATTTCGGATAAAACTTCTGGGTTTCGGGTAAGGTTAATGGTTTACGTTATGCAAGATTTGTTTTTGGATGATGCAGCAGTTTAAGTTGGTTCTTGTGGAAAGTATCAATTATAACCTGAAAATGTTGACGTACTGTTTCTTGCTTTATTTGTGAGTCGCCATTTTCTTTTGAAGTTATACTTCACTTCGCTGTCTTCTTTGCTTTACTACCTTATGGGACTGGTGACTGACATTTTATAGGCATAAGCATGTGATTAATAAGGAAAAGGTTTTAACTTTTTGAAACTCCAACCTATGCCCTTTATCAACAATATCTTCTACACATTGGTGTGTGCAGCGGGCAAGAGTGTGGGGTAATGAATGTTGCCTAGCCATCGCACTTGTCTGGGGGCATCAAAGATAGTGGTTTAATTTTTAATTTGCTTCTCTAAAAACAGATGCTTATCGAGTTTCATGTGTTGTATTTTAATAGCCAGGCATGAGATTTACAACCAATTATATATTTATTCTTTTGGTTGTTCCTTCATTCATCTACTGTTCTGTCACCATTTACATAGGAAGAAGTTACTACAATCTGGAGGATTACAAACAGAGTATGAACCCATGCCTACCAATTTTTGTTTAATTCATCAATAGGAATGGCAAGAGGCATCGTAACCATCTCTTAGTTCAGGCTTTTTTGTTACTTGGCTTTTCTTTTTCGTCAGCCCTCTGCTGTGCATTTGAACTCGAAACTGTAAAAGCTATTCTTTTCAATGGGGCATGCAGTATCGTGAACATTTATGGGTAATTTTACTCCAAATATTTGGTGCCAGCGGCTTTTCGTTTGTGTCTTGAGGCCTATCTTAGCAACCAGCCATTTACTTCTTCATAAGCATCTTTACTAAAAGCAAACATTCTCTAAAGAACTTAAAATTGGAATTCGAAATTTATAGATTGCTATGATCTCACTTGTCTCCCATGTACGACTACTTACCTTAAACCTTAACATTTGTGTGAAATGTGAATTCCTTGGAAATCTTCGTTAGTTTCTACGCAACTTGTCCTCCTTTTTGGTACTTTAAAATATTGTTTCATGCTCTGCGCAGTTCTTGTGTTTGCTTTACCAGTCTAAAAAGTTTACACTTTTCATTCTACATGGTTATCCAATGCGGGAGCTTTTAAGCTGTCGCATGTATCCAGAATGTTATTGGTTTTCAGATACTAGGAAGAGGCATTTTAGTGTCCTACATCGGACTGCATTTTTTTAGATTGATGGTGTTTATACCTTCACCTGATGCACTTGTCATCCCCTCATCAAGTTTTAATTTGACCATATAGAAGTTAGACACTAGGCAGGACTCAATATCAGCTATTTCTGCTCTAATAATCCTGCAGTTTGTGTTCTTAGTTGGATACTCCATATTCAATGTGGCCTTTCACATATTGACTCTTGCTATTAGTGACTTAGCCTTATAGGGCAACCACGCAAAAAAAAAAAAAAAAAAAATTAAGTTGGGTTTAAAGTCCCAACATCTTTATTAAAGAGATTTAACACTAACTTAAGCCTATGTTTACTGGGTACTGTAATAGTTCTCTTGTAGTCTTGTTCCTTCTGAATCACCCATAAGTTTATAAAAATAGTTTCCAGACTTAGAGATATTTGTTTCACGGTTTTGGCGCCATACTGGAGTATTTATTACTCCCTCCGAGTTCCACTAGAAGAGTCCTTTTTTTCCTATTTGTTTGTTCCACTCAAAAGAGTCTTTTTTTCAAATATTAAGCTTGCAATTCCCATGGAATAAAACAAGTTGGACACAGCAAATACTTCTGTTGTCATGTTTACTTCTAAGGTAGTTATAAAAAACGAAAGCCCTGTGCATGAGGCTCCCACCTTCTAAGGGTAGTTAAGTACCCTTGAAACATTTGACTTATTAGTTGAGGACTCTGTGAGCAGAACTGAGGGAGTACATGTTATTAGATAAAGAAAGGGATAGCTCAGAATGATGAACACAAATAGACCCACTGGGAGTTCGTTCTCCCTGGGGGAGGGGGGGAGGGAAGGGGCATTATGGAATGGCAATCCGTGCTATTGATGCATGGGCTAAATGTTTCAAACAAACTACACCCATTAAACATGCTGAAACCTCTCATATTTACATTTTCGTTGACGAGCTGCTGATAAGAACACTGTTGATATAGGAACCCTAGGAGTCATTACCCATCCAGTTCAAGCCATTGTCTCCTAAGCAAAACAAGCAGCTATGGCTGCTTCCCTCAAGAACTCCTCCTGGCAATGTCTGCTAGATTTTGTGTTGGCAGGACTCCCTCTACCTTGCTACCCGCTATGCCCTTTCCAGTCGGTTATAAGTATATGCTCTGTGTTTGAGGACGCGCTTATAAAGCTCAAAGATAAGATTTTTTATGATCAACTTCATCGGATGAGGCATTTTTTATCAATATGAACTAATATGAGTAGTTCATAATGAACTATTGACATCATGGGATGGCAATCCCGAAATGAAAACAGCCCGATTTTTGTGAGGTTGTCACTTCAACTTAAGATGTCAAACCATGAGCCAATCGTTGAAAACCAAAATGAGCCATATTAAGAATAAAGGCTAGCTAGAATGTCCATAGTTTCTGCAGTAGAAAACTCAAAACTGAACTAGTCAGCCTTTCTCCCAATCTACATGAATCCAATCTATCCATTCATTTGTTCTAAGATCACCGGTCAAGCCACACTCACTCATACGAGTCATATCCTTCTTAACTATTGTTGTCCATGTTATTTTTGGTCTTCCCTTACCTCTGTTATGGTTGTTGATATTGATATTATCACACTTCTAAACCGCTGCACTTACTGATTTACATTGTATGTGTCCAACTTTGTGGTATTGATTTCATTTGCTCCCCCAACGTTATGAGAGGAACTTGCTTCTACATTTGCTTTGGTCTCTCATGCAAAACTTGTTAGGATGAACATGATGAACAAGATAGATGTTTCAAGTGCTATTACTCGTTAAAAATGGGAAGTGATTGGTCATTATGATATGTTGGTTAAGTTTTCATTCAAATCCAGGCTTCGTTACTGTGTATCAAATAGAAGAGTGAAATGTCCATGTCTTTCAAGCACATTTCCTTTACAAACCAACAATATGGTATTTCTGGGCTATGGTATTTCTGGGCTGAGGCCTTCAATTTTATTTCTCATATTGATTCTGGTATTTAGCGAACTCATAAACTTGATGCTGGATCAATATTAGCTGTATGCAAAGCCCGCTTTCTTGGTAATTAGCAAGGGCGAAGGAAGATCTCCACTCATTTCATTCATTCAGTGCCTGCGGTGAGGCGCAAGCCAGAAGAAAGGAAGGGCTCAAGCTTGCTTTGCTTGCTCTAGCCCCCTATTTTATTATTCTTGTTCCATACAACCCTCGATAGACTAAATGCTGCCAAGTTTGTGGAGAGAGAGAGAGAGAGAGATATTGTCAGGTGGTCAAAGATAAAAAAAAAAATTCTGTGGTATTCTATAGTTAGTATTGTGTTTGACTGGCTACTCGATAGTATTCAATTCTGTGGTGACATCTGCAGAGTATTATACTGACATTAACTTCAATCATGATTGTGGCTAATGCTAGTCTTGGGTCTATACTTTTAAATTTAAAGAAATAATTATTCCTGTATTTCTATTGCAGGGTTCTCAGGTTCAGTTTACCTCCCCTTCGGAATGTGTATACCCCAGGAGTCCAGCTCTGGGACTTGGATTAACTGCTGCAGTGGCTCTAATGGTTGCACAGATTATCATTAATGTTTCAACAGGCTGTATCTGTTGCAGAAGAGGGCCTCATCAATCGAACTCTAATTGGACACTTGCTCTCGTCTGCTTTGTTGTCTCCTGGTAAACTTTTTGACAATTTGATTTCTTTAAGGAAATCCTTTAAACAGGCTTGTTGGTTATTGGGACATTCACCCGACAATGTTCTAGGTTAAAAGCTCAGGTACCAGCAAACTTTAGAAACCCATAAACAGACCATTGGTAACCTGGATTGCATTAAGCTCATATGACTAGCCTTAAACCTACATGGTTGGGGTAACAGACCCACTAGCTTTAACGTTTACTAATTTAACTTACTTTTCTTATGTTGATGCCATATGATCAATCATGATCAATATGGTGAAGCATTCAATGACGTTTGATAAGAAAAAGAAGAGCTTTTGATGTTTCCAACACGTGCAGGTTCACATTTGTTATAGCCTTCCTTCTGTTATTAACGGGTGCAGCTCTCAATGATCAACATGGTGAAGAGAATATCTACTTTGGCAGCTACTATTGCTACGTCGTAAAGCCTGGGGTATTTGCTGGAGCTGCAATCTTGTCCCTTGCAAGTGTTGGTCTTGGCATCCTCTACTACCTCACCTTGACTTCAACAAAGAACACAAATTTTCCCCCTTGGGGTGGACCTACTGCTCCTAGTCAAGCAGGCATTGTCATGGGACAACCCCAGTTCGCACCTCCACAGACTTCACAAGATCCAGTTTTCGTGCACGAGGATACCTATATCAGGCGGCAAGTTGCTTAAATCATTACTGGCTGAATCGCAGCATGCCCTACTTACAAAGTCTTGAAAGAAAGCGCCGCTTTTACTGGCCTTACTACAATACCTTCATTAATTTATCTCCCGAAGTTGGTTGTAAGAGGACAGTTTTAGGGTTTTGTGAATGTATCTTGAAGTTAGCGGTGTATGAATTATATAAAAATTACACTTGAATGCAAGAACCTCTCTCTCTCTCTCTCTCTCTCGGAAATTTCTGTGCCTGTCTATCTCTCTTTCTTTCTCGATTTCGAATGAGCCAGAAAGTCTACCCTTAGACATTGTAACAACCAATCTCAAAAACTTTGGAGCCAAGGAAGTTTCAAAAGTCAGTTTCCTTGATTTTTCAGTTGCTCCATTGGGTTTCATATTTCCTACCTTAGGAACAGTTGATGATCTAAGCAAACTTGAAGCAGCGCATTTTGAGAAGGCTTAAATTACTATTTGGTCACTTTACTTTAGCGAAAAATGCATTAAGCTAACTTTACTTTTTTTTTCCTCAATTTTATCACTCTATTTGGTTTAAATTTCACGTTCATCGCTCCTTAAATTATTTGAATGAAAACCTTTAAACTTTTATTAAAAACCCGAAAATACCCTTACTTATATAACGGGCTAGTCACGTGATTTTCTTCTCTCAAACAATTCCATCACCTGACCTCCCTCACTCTCTCCTCCGTTAGCCACCGATCATCCCTCCTCTGTCGCCGTCGATTTCTCCCTCCTCGGTGCCGGCTACCCCTCCTCCGTCACTACATTGGTAGACCTCTATCTCTCTCTCTCTATCTTTGTTAAAACCATGCTTCTTCCACCTTCCTGCCACTTCCAACCACCAGCCGCCATTGCTACCCACCACCACCACACCCATAACGTTTGCATTTGTCATTCTCGAGACTGAAAAAAAAAAAAAAAAAAAACAGGGAACAAAGAGGTGCTAGAAATGAAGGTCATGGATCTTGATCTGAAAGCAAAGTGCTAGAGATCGAAAGATGAGATAAAATGTCTCGGTCTTTCTTTTCCAAGTAACTCAGATCCAAAATTATATTCTAAAGATTTGATTAAGCCTCCGCAGATTTGGGGCATATGTTCAAACTCTTCATCGAATTGAGCCTCCGCCTTTTGCGTTAATCACATGAGGTAACCATTAGCAAAGCTTGATCTGCAGTTCTGTTTCTCAGTTTTGACGAAGTTGGGGAAATTGGGGCGGAGTAGGGAAATGGCTGTTGTGTTTTTCAAGACACGGCGATAAATCGGAGAAGCAAAATAGCTTGGCCGACGAACAAAACGATGAGAGTTAGGTGGATAAGGCGTTTTGATAGTCAAGTTTTGTGAGAGTGGCCGATTGAACGGCGGACAACGAGGAAGCCTTGTTGCGAAGGAACCATGGTTTAGGCAAACTGTTAGAGATCTGTTTCTTCCAGTAACGAATCAAGTATGTCGTCGGCGTTAATGGATCTTCTCCGGCGACGGCTACCTGTGAAATTAGACAACAATGAACATACATTAAATCCATTAATAGAACAAAGAAAATGAATACAATTATAATGTGGGTATGAATTAGGAGTTACATTGAAGGAAGAGAGGAAGTAGAGGAGGGAGGAAAGGAGGAACAGAGGAGTGAGTTTGAGCATTATTTTAGTGAGAGAAATCATTGGGGGGAGTTAGAGTGAGAATGTTGGTGGGTTTGTTTTCCGTTGTTGGAGGTTGAGAGTTGTACTCTGTAAAAATTGGGAGTGATGAAGGAGAAGGGTGGGATTCAATTTTGAGTTCCTTGGAATCTGGTCAAACAGGGGTGTAACTTTGAACATCTGTGTCGAGCTCTTTTTCGATTGGTCTGAGCCAAAAGGTCTCTCTTTTTCGATTGGTAGTGAACCAACCCTCTGCATCGTTGCAAGAATCTATATGATTCCATTTTTCAATTGGTAGTGAGCCAAAAGGTCTACCAATCGCTCCGTTGCAAGAATCTATGATGCCTCCAAACTTTGAATATCTGCCTTTCGTACATTTCGATTTGTAACGAACCAAAAGCCAACCCTCAATGTGTAGTCAGTCTTGATTTGTTAACGAGCCAAAAGGTTTCAAAACTCAAGGTCAATAAAAGTTTTGAGACACAAACTTTGGAGCAAATGATTTCAGCTTCCTCAACTTTCTCATTCACATGGGACCTTGGTTAATGCATCCAGACTTGGAAACAGTTGAGTGATCGATCCAAGCAAACCTGACATATTTCAATTCACATTTGTGATTGAAGCTCAAAAGCCTGACATATTTGATGATCCAAGCAAACCTGAGACATCTCTCTAACACACATTTCGATTCACATTCTTGATTGAAGCTCAAAGCGTTGGATAACAACAAATGCTAAAAGATGACAAATTCAAACAAAAACAGTGAAACAGAAAAAAGCAATATCACACAATAAACATGAATCTCTCCAACGAATGTCACAAGATGTTGAATCAAAATCTTTCAAGGAAACCAGTGCAAAAAACAAAAACAAAAAAAGAAAGAGAAAAAAGATCGACACGATGATTTACGTGGTTCATCACATTAAGTGACTACATCCACGGGCGAATGATGTGAAAGTTCCACTATGTAAAATTCTTTGTACAGAAAAGTCAGGACTCCTATTCTCTAAATGAACCAAGAGCTGTTATAATTTGTAGATAATCTTGCAGATTGTTCCTGCCTCCGAGTATCTATAAACATTGATGCCTATGTCTTTATTTCATGGCAATCACCAAATACAGGCTTGTCCTTTCTGCAGGTTCAGATTGGTAGTAATATAGACAATTAGCTAGTGTAGGAGTATATATATACACGCGCTAGATCTTATCTTCATTTCTGTGGCAATCAGCGGATACGGTTCAAGTGGGCAAATGGCTCAGGGTTTGACTTGGGTACAGGTTTAGCCACTTCAGGAGTCCCAAACACATTCCAAAATCTCAATGTCTCATCTCCTGCTGCAGATGCAACTGTACATCCATCTGGGCTTTGAGCCATGAATAGTACTCTGGATGTATGACCGGTAAGCTCAGCTATCTTAACCATTGACGGGTATTTCCAAAGAGTCAGCTGATTCTGAGTAAAACCATGAGAACTTAGCAGCTCACGCTCGTTTTTGTTCCATAAGAGGGCACAAACTTGTGAGCCAGTGTCCACTGAGTTCAAGCACGCACCAGTGTGGGTGTTCCAAAACTTGATGCATCTGTCACCTCCACCTCCACCAGATGCCAGTAGATTACCCTGGAATGGACACCAAGCAAGGGCTTTGACAGCAGCTGTGTGGTCCTCGAGCCTGTGAAGCCATTGTGTTGGAGAATTTGAGGAGGCCACAGATCTGTCCCATATGTGGAGGAGATTATCATTTCCTCCACTAGCCAACTGCTGGCCTGAAGCTGACCATTTCAGCCCACAAACTTCTTGGTGATGGCCCCTGTAGGTTTCAATGATATGTGATCTCACTCTAACATCGTTGTTGATGATTTGGCCATCCATTCCTCCAGTGGTCAGGATGTGATTGTTCCAATCAAGGGCTCCAACTCGTGATTGGTGACAGCCTCTCAAAGTCCTTAGCTGCACAAATCGTATCACATTAAACAGAACTGTTAGCTAGTTCTCATTGCTTAAAAGGGGTGATGGGAATTACAGACTTGAACAGATATAATAACTTACCAATCGGTTAGATGTGGAATCCCAGAGCTGGACATCAGAATTGTTCAAGCCAATAGAAATGTGGCGCCCATCAGGAGCCCATTTGACACTTGTCACAGGGCCAGTTTCCTCATCCACAGTGACAAGTTCTGAGGTATTACCTTCAGAAGCATCCCAGAGATACACTGTGCTTCCTAGAGCAATTGCAAGAACATTGCTGCTTCCCCAATCTAATAAGTTCAAGTAGTAATCATCTACTAGATCGGGAGCATCCAAGGTCCTCTCAGAAGTCTGTGTATATGAAAGGCAAAAGCATTCAAAGGAAGATATAAATTAGGGGCACAATGACAACATTGACAAGTGATTTCTATTTCACATTGGTATTTGAAAAATCCCAACATTGATTGCTGACCTGGGGAATGTATCTGCAGGGTTTTGCGGCTTTGGGCTGATGAACTGACATAGAGGGAATGGCATCGACTGGGGTTGGTGGCTTGTTCTTGAAAGCTAGAATCCGGGTCCTATTCATGTTGAAAGTTTCTGCCAGTTGCTTCCTATACGCTTCCCTGGAAGGCGAGCTGACTGCGGGATTCTCCTTACCTTTCCTCCCTTCCGTCAGCATGTAATGAGCATAATCAAAATCCATCGCTGATCGGTTAGGTATGAATCTATCCAACTGTTCACAAATCAAATTTTCTCAATTAAAAACTCGTAGTAAGAACCATAGTTGTCAAAATGGGATACTAATCGTGTATCAAAATTCTATCTCTATAATACGTATCGAGATACGCATCGCGTATCGTAAGATACGCTATCTATGTGTATATATATATATATATATATATATATATATATAATGACTATTAAGCAATAATTAATAAAAATATATTATCCAATGATTAAGTTTAAACTTCATATTGTAACTTGTTATTAAGAATCTAAAAAAATCAGTCTTAAACAACTGAACTATCCCAAAAAAAAACTAAAGCAAGTGAAGCAACTATAGGTAATAAACTCAATTTCAAGTTCTAACAAGACTAAGAAGAGGAAGAGAAGTAAAGACTAAATATTTTGAAAGCTTGATATTAACCCAAAAAAAAAATTAGGAGAAAAAGAAAATAGATCAAAACAGAAAATATTCACAATTAAGTAAACTTTTAAGCTTAAAAAACTATCAAATTCATACTTTTTTGAAAAAATAAATAAATTCCAAGATGATTCCAAGATGGAAAATACTGCATCTTTCACAAATTCAGACCAACCTATTAAATTATTAGAATTTTGATGTAAAAGGTTTATAGAGGAGGGTGTTAACCATTTCGATAATATATCCAAATCAACTTCATTAAACGAAAGTCCCAGGAATCCAACAAACAACGTTAATAGAACTAATATAAGGATAGGAAATAATATAGGATTATCCGATTCATAAGGATACGAAAAAGTCTTCTTATTGCCAAAATGAGAAATAGTAAGAAAAGGTTGCTTTATATTTCTTGTATTCTCATTAATTTGATATATCTTATTTGAAAAAAAAGAAAGATCTTCATTATTCTTTCTTGTTAATAAAGTTAACAAAGGAAAGCCTTTTTTATTGACTTTTAGTATTTTCTTCCTTCAATTTTGTCTTCACCCTTTAGCAGATATGGACTCAATTATTACTATCAACAAGGGTTTTCTTTTAATGGAGGATTAGGGAATTGGATAATGAACAAATTAGATTTGGGTTTAAAAAGGGAGGTAATAAGAATTGGTGATTTTCATATCGTACAAAGTATTGTATGATACGCTAGCGTACGATACAGAGCCTATTGCGATACAGTCATTCATACCTAAATAGGTGATTTTCGTATCATATTGTACGATACGTGATCGTACAATACTAACAACTATGATAAGAACCGCTAAGATATGCATAAGAAATCACATAACAAAAAAAGCTAGCTTGAATAATCAATTTATTGGATCAATTACAGATGTGCATAGCCTATACACATCTCTTTGAAAGGGGAATTGACAGATATAGGTAAAACCCCCAAATTTCAAAGAAAGCACAACTCCCAAATTATCAAATTCTCTAGAAAGAAAAGTCCAATTTCAAAATTCTTAGGCTAAATCATTTCCATGTTTATTCAAGAAGGAAATCAGGTAGTGGGATAATGTAGATTCAAAGATCAAGTGGTCTTACGTTTTCTCTAGAGTTTCTTCTCTGAAGAAATTGTTCCTGAAGGGGGCATCGAGACTGGGTTTTGTTCAATGAAGAAGAATTCGCTGATCCTGCATCCATAACGTTAGCACCAAAAAACAAATATATATATATATATATATATATATATATATATATATAGAGAGAGAGAGAGAGAGAGAGAGGGAGGGAGAGAGATGAAGCCCTGCAAAACTGAAGTCAGATTAAAAGAAACCGCAATTGAACAAACAAACAAACAATTAAGTAAACAGAGAAAATTAAAGAGATCGCTGATTGCTTTGTTTGGTCTTTGAACGGAAGACCGAACGAGAGAGGGAGAGAGATTTTGTGAATTATCAGGCGGAAATAATGGGGTTTATATATTTCAAGAACTAGGGTTTCTTACCAGCGATAATAGTAACGGCTAGCAGAGTTTGAAAAGAGGGCAACGCCGTCAAGGCCCTAGTATCCGTTGTAATTTTTCCTGACCAAAAATGCCCCCATCCGAAAATGCAAAGAAACTTTTTCCTGGAAGGGAGGGTATCTAGTAATTTTAACACGACAGATTGGTTAGAACGGTGAACTTCGAGCCGATCTACAGACACGTTAAACGGGCTAACCCTACAGATTTTGGGCTAATTTTAGTGGGCTAAATGGTTTAATTTTTTTGGATCACTATTATTGTGCATCTAACCCTATCCCTAGTGGGCTTCGGGTTTTACGGGCCACTATCGGGCCACAACTGAAAAAATAAAAAACGTGATAGATGTTAATTTTATCTTTGTAAATATTTAGAAAAGTGGAAAGTGATTGTTATTTACAACCCATAATTTAGATAGATTATTATGTTTTTCATAAGAAATATAAATTAGATATTTTTTATATCATTGTATTTTAATTTTAACATGTTTTACCTCAAAATAAATATTGAAATAGCTCTACTTAGTATTCCCTTCAAAAGTTTCGTTTATATTTCAGTATTTATTCACAAGAACAAAAAAATACATGTAGTGCAAATGATAAGTGTGTTTGACTTTGAATTAGAAGATTGTGAGTTTAATTTTCATGATGGTTGTTTTATGTACGCCTTAACTTTTTATGACCTAATTAATATTACATGGGCCGGCGGGTCAGCTCTGAAACCTAGCAGGCTAGCCCTAAAGGGCCACGAGTTAAACTGTTCGGGCCAGAAAAGCCCTGATTTTAAACGAGTCAACCCTACGGGTCGTGGTCCTTTTAACATCTCTATCTACATTAATGAATTTTTAATCAGTTTAGATTTTTATATTTATTTTAAATTGAAAAAAGATATTTTTGTTGCAAAATATCGTATATATCCTTAAAAAATACGGAACATGCACACAATGCATCACAATTCCAATTTGGCATCGCAAATCCAATCGATTCAACGTAATTTCAAATTTGATGCGTCACGATTTCAAATTAATGCATCGCGATTTCCTTAAGAATTCGAACAGGCACATGATGCATCACAATTCCAAATTCGATGCATCACAATTTCAAATTGATACATCGCGATTTCCTTAAAAATTTCAACAGGCACACGATGCATTGCAATTTTAAAACTGATGCATCGTAATTCTAAAATCGATGCATCGCAATTCCCAAAATCAATGCATCGCAATTTCAAAAATCAATGCATAGCAATTTCAAAACTCGATGCATCGCAATTCTAAAATCGATTCATCGCAATTTCAAATTCGATGCATCGCGTGTGGTAACGATGACGGATTGCTGTAACATAAGATGCATCCGTTCCTTTTTTGTTTTCATTATTTTATACATACTCTCATCATCAGAGTTGTGATGATATATCAAAAATAAATATATACGTATAAATTTTTATATTGATATTGGTATAAATCTGCTTGGAAGATGAAGTTTTCATTGACGCGTAAGAGAAGGGATAACAAAGGGAGTTTGTTGTAGCGATGTAGTTGCTGTCGCCGGAGAATACGATGAAATTACAGAAGAAAATTAAGGAAGATGGTGGAATAGAAGATTTACGGGAGAAATTTAAGGAATATGATGTTATATGATACTTAAACAGTTCTTTAGGTTATTATAGGGTCATTTAAGGAACATTCAATCATTTATTCACCAAAATAGACTCTACCGGTTTGAAATGAGTATCAGAGCAATAAAAAATTGGAGAAATTGCTGGCCGGTCCACTTTCTCAAACTTTTTTTCTCTCCAGTACACCCTTTTTTTTTAACTGCTAAAAGGCATTTTGAAAATTTTCTTCCTAAAATACCCTCAACAACATCGTTGCTTCAGATTTGAGATTCAAATTGATGTATAAATGATTTCATGTTGTTAATATAGTCTTTCCTCATGTTTGGGTATCAATTTTCATGCATAAAACACAAATTTGATCAAATTTAAATTTTTTGAGTTCATTCCGTTTTTCTTTGTTCTTGAGCTGTTTTGACCACTTAAATCTCTGTTTTAAGCTTCGAATTTGTTTAAAATCAATCTCATATTATTATCCTAATTTTAGTATTATATTTGTGCACAATTTTTCTACCAAAAATGCTATTTTTGAGCTTCAAATCAAGCTTGACGGTGTCTTTGTCAGAGGAAGA
This sequence comes from Platycodon grandiflorus, assembly GCA_016624345.1. Classification (NCBI taxonomy): domain Eukaryota; kingdom Viridiplantae; phylum Streptophyta; class Magnoliopsida; order Asterales; family Campanulaceae; genus Platycodon; species Platycodon grandiflorus. The sequence goes on along the minus strand of CM028364.1, from coordinate 1,342,912 downwards.
TGTTCTTGGGTGATTTAATTCGCCAATCGCATATCTTTGGGCAACACAACCAAGTTCCCTAAAGCGCGATGATGCATCGCGATGGATATGGCTCATCGCGATGTAAATATGGCTCATCGCGATGCATATATGGCTCATCGCGATGCAGAGTTCTTTATCAGACTTATTAATACGAATGATCCATATATGGCTCATCGCGATGCATATATGGCTCATCGCGATGCAGATATGGCTCATCGCGATGCATATATAGCTCATCGCGATGCAGGAGTTCTTTATCAGACTTATTAATACGAATGATCCATATATGGCTCATCGCGATGCAGATATGGCTCATCGCGATGCACATATGGCTCATCGCGATGTAAGAGTTCTTTATCAGACTTATTAATACGAATGATCCATATATGGCTCATCGCGATGCATATATGGCTCATCGCGATGCATATATGGTTCATCGCGATGCAGGAGTTCTTTATCGCGATGCTATATGTTGAGTGTTACTGTGGCATCGCGATTGCAAAAGTGGTGCATCGCGATTCCAAAAGTGGTGCATCGTGATTACAAAAGTAGTGCATCGCGATTTGCAAAAGTGGTGAATCGCGATGCAACAATTGTTGCATCGCGATTGCAAAAGTGGTGCATCGCGATGCCAAAGTGGTGCATCGCGATGCTTTGGTTCCCTAAAGCACGCTGCGATGATCGCGATGCCCCAATTTGTTGCATCGCGATGCAAAAAGTGGTGTATCGCGATGCCAAAATGGTGCATCGCGATGCCTTGGGTTACTGAAGCGCGCGTGTTTTTCTTTCATTAATGACATAATCGTCTTTTCGCCCAAAAAATACCTTTTTCAGTTTTTAAAAAAGATAAGTGAACTGGAGCGATTACAAATGTTTGAAAAGGGACTGGCCCGTAATTCACCCTAAAAAATTTCAAAAATAGCACCGGCTCACAATTGTTCCTAGTTAGAACTTAAAAAAGTGCATTGGTTTTGGGTCCCGGTTATTGGGGCAACTATGAAAATGTCACTCTCCATTATTTTGAGCCCAATAACAGGGAAAGCAAACGGGCCTACTTGCTTCTTTCCATCTCTTCCCAAACATTAACATTAACCAAGAATCATGCATGTTGCATGATGCATCGATCAACATACACTTTCAATGCTACGATGGGACACTATAGATATTTATGCACGTGGTGTTACTAAAATTACTTTAAAATTAACTTTCTTAATATTCCTTTAAAAAAAAAAATGGCGCTCAGTCTGGGAAGTATTATAGTTTGGATCAAAATTATTTACCTGATCAATTTTTTATTTTTCCATTTTTCTTTCCCCGTAAAAAGATAGATCTGAGTTGATTAGTCCCAATCGCGCTATGACTAAAAAATATACTAGTAATTACAAACTCCAGCATTGATTGGCACTTGCTATAAAAAAATAAAAAAAAAAGGTAGTTACAAGAATAGATCAAGAGATCACTGTAATATAACTCTTGGAGAAGAATAGACTAAAATGGTTACAACACTTATTCACTTCACCTCTGTTTGTCAAATAACAAAGCTTGTATGGTGTTCACAATAGCTTGTGGACTTTGTAAGGCATCAATCTTGTATATCCCTTCAGATTCATCGGTCTCAAGCAAATCTAACTGAGACTGCAATAGCTTAGCCGGCATGAAGTGCTTTCCATCTGCTGCTCTTTTTTCTATCCGAGCCACTAGCACGTCAGCTTGAACATCCAACAAAACAAACTTCACAACACATGCATCATAAGTCCCGGATTCATAATTTGGGTCAGAGGTCCTAAGTATTTCTCTGTAATGTTTTCGCAAAGCAGAGCAGCCAAGAATCACTATTTTGCCACTAGCTAAGATTGCTTGAAGTGCATCCCGTAGTGTTTCAAGCCACGGAATGCGGTCTTCCTCTGATAACGGTGTTCCATTCTGCATCTTCTCTGTTTTATTAAACATATACCACCACTTCAGTAACAATAAAAAATTATGAATGAAAAAGCTGGTAGAAGAAGCACTAATTGCTAATTAGTCGTTCTACCTTTGTTTGATTGTGGATGGAAATCATCAGCATCAAGAAAGCTAGAGTTCAGAACTTTTGCAAGCATCTCACCTATCGTTCTGCATTACACATGGATAGATTACACGAGTATGGGCTGGAATAATCAAAAACATAATCAACAAGAAAAGGAAAAAAAAAAAAACAAGATAAACAGGAGCAAAAGGGATGAGTAGTAAGCTGAACATTTTCTGCCTAAGCAAAATGGAAATGAACATGAACTTCAGTTTTCTTTGATCCTTTCAGGAATGGTGACTATTAGTTGCCTTCTGATAAAGCCTCTCATTGATTTTCCCAAAACTCGGAATGTTTTTCTAAATACTCTATATTTTTTCCCTCTCATGGCCATTCCCTCATATAAGTTAGTTATTTAAACAAAGAGACTTATAGGGCAGTGGATATCAGGGAACAATATTCAAAATAGATGCCTTTTTACGTACATGCCAATCTCCCAAGCCTATGCTTAACCTCTAAAATTACAATTGAAGGCCAAAATAAGAGAAGAACAAATAAAGATGTGCCCAACATGATCATAGTGATGACTGATGAGAAACGTGATTATCATGATAACTGATGAGCAGCATGATGATTGTTACTCCCTCTGTGCAAAAATAAGTGTCCCCTATTGACTTCACATTGGTTTGAAGGAAGTATTTGGCTCCACATGTTTTTCCATCAATACCCTCAAGTTATCCTCTAGTATTGTCAAATCATTGAGACCCATTGCTTTTTCTATATCACAATTAAGAGGGTATTATAGATAATTGGTTTAGGAAAACATTCCAAAAAAAGAAAGGGGACAATTATTATGGGACCTACGAAATAAGGTACATTTATTTTCGAACGGGGGTAGTATTACTTATAAGAAGCATATGACTTATATAAACTGAAGTATCACATATGGTTACGAGACTCACGATTTCCCAGCACCGCTGACACCCATAATTACAACAGCAATCCCTGTAAAAAGGAAAAAATAGTATGTTCTAATAAAATACCGGGAATAAAGGACTGCAGTTACCTGAGAGAATGCATTATTGATTGATTCATTTTCACAATCAAGGAAATAAGGAAAAGATGAGAGTATATGAATAACCTTTGACATCAGACCCCATAACTGATCAATATAATATACACCTATAACTGCCAAGCCAGGGCTGATGAAGACAGCTTTATAACCCAGCAAAGATTAATGTTGCTTGCTGTAAAATAGGGGGGAAAATCAAAAAGGCCCTGCAATGGTAGACATCATTAAATTGACAAATGTTTTAAAGTTGTGGAATCAACTTTGACATAATACTATCAATACCAGGGTGCTGCTGATCTTTGACGCAATACTCCGCCTCAATATTACACATAAAATTAAATGTTATTCTTCTTCTTTATGCAAATCATAAAAGGTTCAGAGTGACCTGTACAAGTGAAGCAAGCAGAGTTATAGCAAAAACAGAATTAGACTAAACAAAACCAATGGCAAAACCCCAATTGAGCTTTTTCGCCAATAAACTTAAACTCAATCATGTGCGCTGTTACATTAATCTTTCCTCGACCGTCTTGCTCTGCCTAATGAACTATTGCTTGTCAATGTTTTCTGGGTTTCTTTCTCTAGTACTGGAAACAACACTCCATGTATGTATTATTTTTATTTTTTTTATAAGTAACACTCCATGTATGTATTCTCGTGCTGCTTTTCAAATTGATTTGTGTTGGAGAAGAATAAAAGGTATAGAGTGTTTATGACAGGGTAAAACATTCAGAACTGCAAATTGTTGTTTTGTATGCATCCACCGGTCTAAGGGCAAACAAAAATCTATAACTACTCTCCTCATGGTGGCTAAACTGGATGATATTTATAAAAAATATATATGTAGCTTAAATAATTGAGACTCCATTTCCATCATCATAACAGCAGTTTTTTAGAGTCGAACCTAGCGGCATATGAGTTGTTTGAACCGCAGTTATCACCTTCATTCAGCCTCAGTTCGAACAAATCATCTTTTATACCTTGATTTTGAACAAGGAGTTCAAGATCATTACCTGGTTTCAGAGAGCAAAAATACAATTTCCGATCCGACGAAGGAAGATCACAAATTTATACGGGCCAGTTAAGAGAGAGACTACAGAATCTTTAGTTGGTGATGTAAATTATAGAATGGATTGCTCTAACTTCATTTCCAAAGAAGACCTTATTTTTAACAGAAGTAGTAGGATGGCATATATGTCTTTTCTATAGGAAATATTGGGAGCGATAGCGTAAAGGATAATCTTTGAGCACAACTATCAGCTCCCAAAACTTTTTCCTTGTGGGTAATTCGACAAGCATAATATAGTTCCAGGGAGAATTTTAAGTGGTTGGTTACCTCATCACAGAAAAGAAAAAGGTGTATATTTTAAATTTTAAGATCTTGATGAATTAGCTCCCAAAAAAGGTTATGCCGTCCTACCATTAAACAGAGCAGAAAAAAAATTTAAGCATTGGTAGTTGCAGAGTTTTAGATTAACTATAGATGGTCCATAAACGGTTCACATCTTATGTAGATCCAGTAAGATTCTGAAATACATATCATCTGCCAATATCTTTCTTGAACAAAATATAATGCATCCTATGTAATCAACCACTTTTTCCCACGGAAATCTAAGAATCATAGAATTCATATATGGTATCTATAACTGAATCTATATTTTTCAAGCTAACCCTAGGCAGCCAAAATCAAGGTCAAGTCAATGCCAGCAGACTCAAGCTCGCTTTCAACCAATGCTCAGCTCAAACATAACATACTATGGTTGAATGCATCCATAATGACCACAAGCCACAACAGCAAAACCATAGAAAATGTAAACCATGATCCTATAGAAGTTGACTGAAATTGAATTCAAATAGCAATTAGCATCCATGATAGAAACTAAAGTCTATAACCTTCCCATTAACACCTATGATAGAGAGCCTATAAACAGCTCAGAAGACATATTAAGTTTATGCTACACAAACAATATCCTTTACCTCCAAAACAAGGCATCTGATACAACCAATACCATATTTGTCTTTGATCGTACATAGAGTAAGCACTAATCTGAATTGAGATCCAAAATACATCTATTGTATGAGTAGACCCTAACTCTACCGTATAATCCAACCAAAGACATAGACAATTGGGCTCAAATCACGGCCATCAAACCACTGATTATTTACGCGAATCATTATACATGAGAGAATTCAGAATTCATCTAATCGAGTGCACACCACAAAATTCGAAAATTATAGTCAAGTCAACTTACACAAAGTACTGCCTCCTCAGACCAAGAGTCATAATCTTACTCATTAAAGTAAACCTGACCTTTTTTCGAGTTGCAATTCAAGGGGAAATACTTAGTGGCCAACATTAATTGATCAGTTCCAATTGAGGCTATCAAACTATTGAGTTTGGGCATCTTTTCCAGAAAATGAGCCCTTAACATTTTTTTAAACCTCATAAAAAAGCTACCCACTTCAACAGTTTGGTAACTTTCCATTGGTACTGAATCACCAAGTGAGCTGATACCGTAGGTAGGATTCAATAAGTGCTTAATTAGTTTCAGAGAAAAGCACAGTGACCTTACCAGTCAGTTCCGTAAAGGCAAATAAAATCCATATCAAATCTTCGTAATTTTTGAAATTTATAAACTAGGCAAACAACGATATTGAAAACGTCACTCACAAATTCTTGTAAACGTACCAATAGAATTCGCCGGCGGTTGGTCCAGAAACAGTGCCGTCGATCGGACTCTGTTGAGATAAATGGCCTTTTGCCTTGACGAACCAATTGAAGCTGCCAAATAGCAGAGTTGTCAGTCGTCTGTCACTTTTGAGGCTAAGAGCATCACCAATGCAAATGTGAATGTTAAAAAAATGGATGACACCTAGGATTTACACATTTTTCGAAGTGAAAAACTCTTCAATGCATTGGGAGTCAAAAAATTATTCACATCTTCTTTCACAACGTGCATTGGGAGTCAAAAAATTAATTACCTAATAACCAATAGGAAACAATTTAATTGACACATTATATTCTACAATTGCATTGGAGAGATTTTTTTTTCTTTAAAAAATGTATAAATCTTAGGTGGCACCCAATTTTTTCACATTCACATTTGCATTGGTGATGCTCTAATTACTCCAAAAAAAAATTCATGATCTTCCAATAATGTGATACCACGTGTGAACATTTATGTGAAAAAGAACTCCCCTACTTTCTTTTCTTTTTTTGTTTTTCAGTTACTTTTGTCTTTTGTGTTTTTACCGGTCATTTTGAGCCACTATTTTTATTGGCATAATTTATATTTTGGTCATTTAATTATTCATAAAATTATAATTCGGTCATTGTAATTTTAAAAATATTACTTTGTCCATTGTACTATCATTATATTGCAAGCGTGATCATTTTTTAAATGAACGTTAGTTCAATCGTTAAAATAATATAAAATATTTATTTTACTCTTATCTTTATCTTCTTCATCTCTCTCTCTCTCTTGACAAGTGTTTTATGTCTTTGAATGATCTTAACCCACCACCATTACCGTCTTTTTTTTTTTTTTTTTTTTGAGAAAATAACAATCAACACAATACACAAAACGTAGTCAACATGCCAATTGACAAAACAAGAAATAATCACAACCTTTTCATTACAATATAAATCAAATTTCAGATTATAACTAAAAAGCATAATACAAATATCATTTGATTTACATATATACATTAGCAAACAAGGTGTATATCAATGCTTGAAGCTAATAGGGTCAAATGTATAAGGGCTTTAAAGAAAACTAAATATTATAATATTTATAATAAAATCAATTAATTTTTCTTAATTCATTTACTCAGTCAAACATGACAATTATTTAAAAACGAAAGGAGTATTTCAATTAATATACAGTAATATTTCAGAAGAAAAAAAAAAAAGTGCTCACAAATAAGGGCTTCATTATCAGCAAGAAGACACTTGATTAGTGGCATATACAGAAAGAGAGTGGTGTAGTTCACTAACAACAAAACCCTAGGAAATAGGAATTAGTTGAACCATTCTGGAAACCATATTGGAAAAGGACACAGCTAAAAAGATCTGGGACACAGCTATTGATTTACTATAAATTATTGAATTGCTCATATACTTTTCTTTTTTCTTTCTTTTTTTGCTTTCAACAAGAAAATAAAATTTAGGAAATACCCACCGTTCTTATCTTTTTTTCCCGCACCATCTCGATCGGTTCTCTCTTCAATTATAATGTAATTTTACGAAAGTACAAGTATGTAAATATATGTTTTAAATTTTTTTTTTGACTATTATTTTTTTAAGACCGGAGGAAGTATTTTATAAATACTACGTCTTTTATCAAAAGGATTAACTCTTAATTTAGTCACTTTACTTTCACCAATAACTCATTAAGCTCACCTTTTTTTTTCACACTTTATATTTTATGAACATCATATTTTATCAAACTATAGTAATTAAAGTGCCAAAAAATAAAATAAAATAAATTGGTGGACTTATAACGACCAAATCTATATACAGTGGCGGATCCAAAAAAATATTTTATTGGGGTCACAAATTTTAACTACTACATAAAAAACTTAGAAATCACAATTCAGCACTGGTCTCTACCTCTTTGTTGCTATTATGCGTGATCTAGGAAGGAAAAAAATAAATTAAGTGGGGTCCTTATCCAAAACATTACCATTTTGTAAGGTAAAAAAAATTTTGAGTGGGAACACTTCCCCCCCCCCCACCCACACGTCTTCATGTGCATCCACTCTCGACCCCACTCAATTTATATATATAGAGAGAGAAAGATTTGTCGCCTCAACCATAGTTGTTAAATCTTCATTCTTAAGGTTTGAAGCTAATAGTTTTAGCAAATGATGTTGCCAATAAGATTTGAACTCACGCCCTTTTACATATGAGCACTGATCTTAAACCAACTCAACCATTTATATGTATTTATTTAAAATACTACATAGTATATCATAGTTAAATGGATCACATAACTCATGTACTATATTACCCATTGTATTTTGATAGGTATTTTTGTGAAATATCAAAATATGTGATATCAAAATATGTATTATATTTTTTTAGTTATCTTGTCCATAGTGCATTTTTTTTAATTATAGTTTTATTGTCTTAAATATTTTTGTGCAAATATCTAAATACTTTTGGTACATAAAGTGTCTAAATTTTTAATTGCTACCTCAATCCAAATAATTATAAAAAGTGTAGTTAATTTTCATTGTTCGCTCCAATAACTTCATATATAGTTATTAAAGAAAAGAACATTTACATGACCTCTATTTAAATAACGAAGTTTTAAAATTCATTATAAAATCATTTGGAACCTATAAACTTTCTTACATATGATTGATCCGTGAAGAAAATATTAACAAATACGTGCATTCAGTCAACCATAACCACAATCAAACAACCTTCATATGTCTCATATATAATATTGACTAAAGTATCCTTTATTGCAATATTTTTGCCAGCCACACTTGATCTCATTTATGAATCTTTAAGGTCTTAATTCACTTTAGCTATTGAAAGAGTATAAGCTTACAAGATTTTCATGGTTATACATCAAATTTAAGAGTCATCGTGGATTTGGTTTGTACTCCCTCCGTTCCTAAATTATTGTCTTCCTTTCCTTTTTTATCCGTCCAAAAATAATTATCTTGTTTAAAATTTTTTCTTTTTAGGACACTACTTTTACCATTTTACCCTTACTTTTTCTCCAACTTTAATTATGAACCACATATACATGGGCATTAAAGAAAATTACATATTATACCAATATTAATAATTAAGTCAATTATTTTTTTCTTAATCCGTGTACCGGGTCAAACAAGACAATAATCAAATGATGGAGAGAGTAATTGTTAGAGTTTAATGACACGATAAGGCAAATATGATGATAAACTTAAGATAAAGATTACTATTTATCGAGTTGCTTCACAAACAAGTTATTGACTATTTTTTTTTATTATACAAGGCCAACAAAAAATGTTTATTTGAAATACAACAAAAAAAAATGTGTATGTTATAAACGTGTTGATAACTAAATTCATTTTTCTAACACTGTGATCGAATTTGAGCCCTTTGCGGTCTAAGGTAAGATATTTAAGTATTGTTATTGTTGACGAATTAGTTGAATGTGAATTTCGGTCATTGGTAGTTGCAAAATATAATTGTGAATCGGTTCTTTCAAAAATATGATAAATTTTCTAATTATAATTACATTTATTGGATAATATCTAAAAAATAAACAATCTCCAAGTCTGAAAATGGGAGAGTCAATTTATCGAAACGAGCATAAAGTATTACAATCATATGTCAATTTTATAAACTAATACACTAATTTTTACAAATTAATCAAAAAAAAAATAGATACCATTCAATATTATTCAAAAATACCTTAAACAAAATGATAAACCGTGCGAGCAAGACCTAAATTACTAGTCGGCCAAAATATGAATTTCCCCCCAAGATTTTCACCAAATCCCAAAGTGCCCCCTCACATAAGGTTTGCCCTAGAAACCCGTCTGATGTTGTCAATTTTCCCAATTAGCCCCTTGGCCGTCATGACCGTTAGAAAAGTAACGGAAATCCATCACGTGCCTTGCACGAGGGGGGGTAATTGGGTCTTTTCGCCATATATACAGAATACTAACTAAAAGGGGTCAAAGTGTCAAAAAAATAACACTAAATAAAGGGGTGCAAAGTGTCCAAAATCAAAGTACAAAAAATAAAAACAAAACAATTAACTTAAAACAAAACAAAACAATTTGAGTTAATTGATCAACCCTAATCTCAAAATCCCCACCACTACCACCCATTACCAACCCTCTCTCGTCTCCACCCATCTTCTCTCTCGTCTCCACCCATGAGAACGGCGGCGTTGTTGAATAATCAGCACCGTCGTTCCCGTCTAATTCCAAATCGACAATTTAGATCTTCTCCCGTGATTCGTAAGCGACTTCTTCGTCGTTGTCTCCGTCCAGTGAAGGCGACGGTGGTGACGTCGATGTCGGTAACCGGGAGTTTAATAGGCGGTGGGCTTCTTTGTCATTTGAAGATGCGGTCGCGTCGTCCTTTCGCGGAGGGGAGCTCATTGTATGATTGGTTGGTGGGTGGCGCCAGCCGTCAACGGTGGCGATGGCAGGGGTAGTGTTTAAGATTAGACTCTGTGTGCGCAACAGTGGCGTACATTAGAGAAGTGACCCGTCTGATTCCAAATAATGGGAACTCCAAGAGCGATGTCTCCAAGAGCTTGGGCAACTGACAGTACTTTATTGGCTGGAGTAGTAGTGGGAACTCCTCCGATTCCACCTTTAATTTTTCCGTCTCCTTGAATTGCAAAGCCATCAGTAAAATGTTCAAAGCCACTGATATTTGAAATTGAAACCAAAACATGAACATGAAAACGGTGGTGAAAGTGAATGTTTTATGACACCTATTACTTTGGCTAAACCAAGTGTGGATCCAATGATAGAGTAGATGAAGGACATCGTTGCAGCAATGATTGAGAGCCATAATGCATTATGCAAATTGGGTGTTTGAGATGCTACAATTTGAACAATTCCAAATAGAAGCATATAAGATGTATGTCCATATTCACAATCTGCGTCACGTCCTTGTTTGTGGTAGCGAGTTAGATTTCGAATTGCTCGCATCCGATTCTGATTTAGAAGGGTTATTGATTTCCAAAGATTTGTACCTAGAGAGAAGCTTATTTTACATATTGTTTTGTTTTGTTTTAAGTTAATTGTTTTGTTTTTATTTTTTGTACTTTGATTTTGGACACTTTGCACCCCTTTATTTAGTGTTGTTCTTTTGACACTTTGACCCCCTTTAATTAGTATTCTGTATATATGGCGAAAAGACCCAATTGCCCCCCCTCGTGCAAGGCACGTGATGGATTTTTGTTACTTTTCTAACGGTCATGACGGCCAGGGGGCTAATTGGAAAAATTGACAACATCAGACGGGTTTCTGGGGCAAACCTTATGTGGGGGGGCACTTTGAGATTTGATGAAAACCTTGGGGGAAATTTATATTTTGACCTTACTAGTCAAATGGGTGGATGTAGGGGTGTTCAGTATTTGGTTTCATCCGAAAACCAAACCGAAAAACCGATCATCCGAACCGAACAAACCGAAACCGAATTTGAATTTGATTTTTGGTTTGGTTTGGTTGGCAAAACCGAATTCTAATATGGTTTTTGATTTGGTTTTGGTTTTGCCTTTTAAACCGAAAACCGAATTAGAAAAAAATATAATAAAATTAAATATATTATTATTAGTTATATAAATAATTATTAGTTATATAAAGTTTGAACAATGTAATTCATTGTTTCTTTTTCAATATGTTTTTTTGACATTTGTTGGTTTATTTAAATGTTCTTGTAATGAGTCGCAAAAATAATACAAGTGACAACTCAAAATTTTTTTATAGAAGTTTAGTGACAAAAGAGGCCAACTAATGTGTGGAATTCAAGACTTTTTTCAAGTTCGAGTGACTAAGTATATGTAATCTTACATTTTTAGGAATATTATATAATTTTGTTAAAATTTTAATCTTTGTTTTGGATTTTTTAAATGATAAATATTTAAACTTTGAATTGAATTGTAATTTTAACATTTGTTTGGTTAAAACCGAAAATCGAACCGAACCAAACCGAAAACCGAATTCGAATTTGGTTTGGTTTCTTAGTTTTTTATTTGATTTGGTTTGGTTTGGTTTTGGTTTTAAGGTTAAAATAGAACAAACCAAACCGAACAACCCGAAAAACGAACCGATGAACACCTACCCCTAGGTGGATGCACAGTCATTTTCATTTTCAGCTGTTTCATAGGGTCCCACTCACTAGTTACAAGTGCTCTCCTCCCTCAGTCAATTCACGGCGTCCCTCCTTCTTTCCCGAATCCTGATGAAACCTCCGAAAATCACCTTTCAGATCAACTGTTAATAATCTCGTACAGCTTCAGGTTGGTAATTTTATCACAGTAAATTCGTGTTCTACACGTACAATGTGTACTATCGTCCCGACTAATTCCTAGGGTTTCGTCTGCTTATGCATAATTTTGTTGCTAATGAACTACACCACTCTCTTTCTGTATATACCACTAATTAATTAAGCTTTAAACCCATTAATCAAGTGTCTTCTTGCTAGTAATGAAGCCCTTATTTGTGAGCACTTTTTTCTTTTTCTTTTTTAGTATATCTTTTGAAATATTATTAGTTCTTACTCAAATTTATCATTTCTGGTTTAGTTAGGCACTTCTACGGTTTGATAAGCTATGAAATGGATCAAGAGACTCCGTTGTTTCACTGAGTTATCCAAAGCCAATGGGGAAATACCCAAATGTGGGGCTTCATGTTACACGAATGCCACCAAGCAACAAAATGCCATTCTTGATACCGACAAGATGTCGTTCCTCAAGCTAACATATTCAGATTACGGGGGTATAGATGTTAGTAAAAGATTGTTTTTGCAGCCAGGAAATACGTCTTATAGGTTTAAACAGCTTCACTCTTCTGAAGCAACTGTCCTATGGTCAAAACAGTATGCAATGAATTTTTCTCGTCAGTATGGGCAGACCACAGAGAACGGTCCAAGCTTGAGTAGAGATTTTCTAGTACAACTTTGGGTTGCAGATAGAAAACTGCAAAGGTCCAGAGGTAAGAGAAAGCGGAAAACTGTAGTTGACGATAGCCCAGGCGAATCAGTTTTTGATATTCCGGCTTTGCAGCAACAATTCGGAAGATGGCTTTCTAGTGCGTCTGGAGCAGGTGAAAAATCTACTGAACAGATGAAAAGGACTCTGAGGCAACCACCTCTAAGCCAATCTGTGACAGGCCTTCTGAAACCTGGGTCTCCCGAGGAGGTAATTTTATATAGGCATTGGCCTATATTGAGAGTGTACCTGTTACTTAGAAATGCTGTTTACTGCATATATTTGTTATTCCAACCCCAACATTAATAGATTTCTGGTTCCTCTAATTTTCATTCCCAAAATATGAATTTTATTGTGTATTTTTGGAATTTTAATGTTCCGAAGATAGTGTTTTACTCATTTGCAAGTCTCGTATCACTTGTTACCGTTGTTACCTGATGAAGATGACATACTCTTGGTTGCTTGAATCGTTTAGGCTCAGGTTGCACCTCTTCTTGCAAGATCCAATTTGCTCATTACTAGGGATATAGAATGGGCGAATCTCATGCTTGGCTTTGAGCAGGTAAAATCTATGTCATGCAATGTTAACATTTCAATACGTAGAAGCAGTTGATGCATGTGACTTTTGTCCATCTTTCAGCAGTCCGGCGCTAATAAAACTTTGATGTTTTAAAAGTATCTGGAGCTTGCTTCTATAACCTACGCATATAATTTGCGACCTTCAGGCCAGTTAACAACTTTATAGATGTGATGCATCTTGTTACATGGCATCATGGAAAGAAAGAAGGCTTCCTTTTCGTGATTGCAGTTAGATCACTGTTTGGGACTTCATAATAAACTTTTACTGTTTGTTTTGTCCACATGCTTGAAACTCGGTACGCCGAGGTTTGACATGTTTATTTTGATGTGATTAGCTAGTGCAAAGTACTGTTCCTTCTTTTCATTTTGGGTTATGGATCTTTAATGACATCTGATGTACTCCCTCCATCCCAAAAAAAATGGTCTCACGATCTATTTTTGTTGGCCAGAAAAAATAGTCCCATTTCTATCTAAATTTTAACCTTTAAACTTACATTATTTTTCAAATATTTTTCTTTTCTTTTTAAAAATATAACATTTCTAATATGTATCACAAAAAGAGTTGCATTGTTCGTGCAAATTATAGGAAATATATAGAAGCAAAAATACAATAATAAAAAAGTTTGACTTGTCAAATGGGACTATTTTTGTTGGGATGGAAGGGTTATTACTTTATTGAATTATCTCTGTTTTCACTTGAAGCTGACTTATACATCTTGTCTTGATTTTTGGTCTTGGGGCACTGCATCATGTGTTCCTTTATTTTCTCATCTTTCCAAGATTGAAGTCAGGTTTTAGGAAGTTTTCTCCAATTTGTAGAACCATGGTCTTGCTGAAAAGGTTGGCTCAGGGGAACTTACATGGAAACTTCACTCGACTTCTTGTATTTTGAGCTGATATTGATAAATAATTATAAAAAAAAAATAATTATCTCTGAGCACTTTTACTCTCGCTCTATAGTAAGAGCATTTAAATCTTTGAATTATATAAATGACTGTTAGCTCAGTCGTGTGCGTTGTTTTGAATGAAGAAATGGTACTATCCAATTTTGAAAGTTTGTCAATTGAGACGTTTGGCTTGTTGAATCAACAGTTGTCTTGTCCTTTTCCTAGATGATAAAGAAAACAATAAGCTTCTTGTGTCTCAAGCCCTGACGAGTTGGTTTCCAGAGCTATAGAGTATAGACCATTTTCCTCGAGTAGAAATCTTCTGAATTGACTTTTACTTTCCCTCCTAACCATGTTTCTCTCATGAAATTATATTTGCCTAATATTTTCTTGTATTTGAGCATCATATTTTCATTTATCTTGTCAATTTCCTCTTGCTAGGCTTTCTGTGGTACTGACCTATAACTGTACGTCCTGGATACAGGAGAACAGATATGCAATAGTTGATGCCTGCTACCCCCAATCAGTATGTACCATTTCCATTACATTTTAATGTTTCTTATACCATAAAATGTTTGTCTCATATGACGGCTAGTATAGAAGTGTGAGCTTCTATAAAATTCTGGTGCTAACATCATCCTTTCAGCCTGTAGGTTTTATTCGTGAACAGAGCAATCTCATTGCCAGACAGGTTGGTTTTACTTTTAGTATTCTAATTCTCATTTTATTCTTCAAAATATGTCCAATAGTTGGGTGATAATGTTTGTTGACTTGTCTCGGAGTATTTTCCCTTGTCCATTTTCATTACTTGAATTGCATGTATTTATAATTCCCCTTCATGTTAATTCTCTAATTGCATTAACCATGTGAAATTTGTGAGCTCAAATCAACTTGTGATGCATCTTTTTTTTTTCCTTTCTTTCTATTAATGTAAGTGTCCCCTATTGACTTTACACTGGCATAAGAATGTATTTGACTCCATGTGTTTTTCCTTTATTACCCTCAAGTTATCTTCTAGTCGTGTCAAATCAATGAGAAGATTTGCTTTTTCCACTCACTATCATAATGGGCATTATTGACAATTGGTTTGGAAAAATTTACTAAAGAGGGAAAGGGAACACTTACTTTGGGACTTTCCAAAATAGAAGAGGGGACACTTATTTTGGGACAGGAGAGTAGTATTTATATGAGTTCTTGATGCTGTTTCCGGTTATACCTAAGGCCACCTCAAGAATTTTTTGCTGTAGGTAAAAGTAAGTCGTTGGTTTTACCAGAATCAAATTTTGAAAGCCTTCTATGTATCTGGGATATATTTAGGAGTTGAAGGCTTGATATGAATTCAAATCTCACATATGATCGGCTTAAACCATGAACTAAGTCCAGTGCTGCAAAGTTAAGAATCATGGCAATTTTTTTTTGTTCCACATAAATTTTGGAATGAAAACTTCTTTAGTCTAGTACAAGCCTGTGTTTTCTGTGTACATGGGTTTAACCCTTTTGTGCTGTTTGTTCTACCCTCTTACTTCAAAGATAGAGGACTATGCCAGTTTTAACTTTTAACGATTATAAACAATGATGTGTATCGGTTTACTATGCCCAGCCAAAACAGAAACTATCTATGCAGATGAGGCCTAGTAGTTAGTTACAAGTGCTAGTCTGCAACAAAAGGACGACAAAGTAGGTTGCCGTCTTTTGTGTAGACAAATGTTGGTGCATGAATTAAGTATGTAGTGGGAGAAAGATAATGACTATAAAGGGATGGAAAGAAGCTGCATTATATTTGTAGTAGGGGTTGTGCCACATGACAGGTGATTGCCACGTAATCACCCGGCCTTCCCCAAACGAATACCTAATGTATGGGAACGTACTAGTCTCTGGGAGATAGCCTAGAAGGGGGCCGAGATTGAGTGCTTTAGCGCGAAGGTCCAAACGCTCCGTCATGAGGACTTCTTGCTTGACCCTATGAGATCCAGCTGGCCCTTAAGCCCGGATCCCCGAACATTAGGGTTCCAAGGAATTAACTCTACACGTGTGATCTACTCTAAGTGCAATGGATGTGGTAGGGTCCCTGAACCCCCAAGAGGTCGAGCCGGTTTTTAGGAACTTTAAGAGTGGCGGCTGAAGTCAAGAGAAAGTCTCACCCGTTATACGTGTGCGATAACACATCTGCGACGTGTGTGATTATCGAGGAGAGAGCTAATTGTGGTCCCCGTAAACAGGACACTTGTCTTATGATTATTGAATGATCAATAGGATGATGACAGTATGACACTTAGCATGGAATCTTGGAATATTCCTTGTGTCATACCACACTCACTATCCTTAGAGGTCACAAACATTTTTATAGTTATTCATTAATCGATAATTTGACCAAGTTTCTACCGTAAGACTTGAGAGCTAGTGAGTATTCCTCCGTTAGTCTTTGCCCTCTTTCTCTTTACCTAATGACTTCCACTACAACCTTTACTCTTTGAGGTTCTTTGATAACGACGTGTCACGCCAAGCACTTCACCCGGTATAATCTTTTTAAATGCCTAAAGTTGATGTCTCAATCATCATCTGTTTTGAACTGCCGAAGGGAATTTGCTTGATTTTTGCATATTCTCCATTGCCAAGTTTGATGGATGTCTTGCTGCATTGCAGTTGCTTCGTTTAAGACGCCCTTTTGTCGCATATATAACCGATGGTTTGGGTAACGAGCTCTTTAGGGTAAGAACTTGGTATCTTTTTATTTAAACAACATCAAACGATTTTGTCTTTACCTTTTAAATATATTACCCTTTCAGATTATGTCTTACGTTCTGTATCTGCCTACATACAGGTTCGTAGACCATTTTGGTGGATAAACAGCTCTATTTATGCTGAGATAGATGGCAAGGTATGCCAATTTGATATTATTAGTTGATGTATGATTCATTTTTTTCTATATGTGAAAGTACTTTTGGCAACCACAAGTCTAATCCCTAATAATTGTGAAAAATTTCTTCAGGAAGTTGGTGTAGTTCACAGAAGATGGCATCTCTGGAGGAGAATTTATGACCTGTACTTGGGGTAAATTTTTTTGTCACCTCATTGTCTTATTTTGGTATATATGTTGATATGAATATGTTTTTGGACCGATTCAAGGTTTATGCATTTATTCTCTTTGCTGCATTATCTATTATCTATTACTAAAACAGACACCATTGTTGCCACGTGGCAGCACTAGGTTAACTTTTTTCCCGCCTAAAACAAACACCATTCCTTTTTTACCTAATTCTCTTTCTCTCTCCATTAATTTTGCTCAATTCTCTCACTATTTTTAAACCTCTATTAATTTCTATCTTTTCAACATTTTGACCATTCGCTCCCAACCCACAACGTTCCATCACTAATTTGTACATATATAAGGGAGAGTCTATTTTCACTACAAATTTTACTAATCCACTAGATTCATTAATGGTTAAGTAAATTAATCATTGTCATGACACAATGTCCCTTCAAATACTGTCTTGTTTGATGATGAAGTACTTGCCTAAAATCGATTAATTTTTTTTATTTTCCTTTATAACTTAGCATTAATTAATTGTCCTAACTTTTTAAATGAATTATGCCCATTTGTCAACACTAACAATATTAAAATTTTCCAGTATTTTTCGTTTAATTTCTTCAAATAATTCTTTTGAAGCAAAAATTTAATGTAAAAAAACTGAAAAATGTTGTACGATTGCTAATTTTTAAAAAATATTTTTAAGTAATCGTTAAATTCATATTTATTAATTGATTTTCCATTCAAGTTATTGATTTGAAATTCATAATTTGTACTTTGTAATTTAATATTGTATAACTCATGTGACTCCTTTGTTTAGTCTATTTTTTATTTGTAAGCGAAAAAATTAGACCTATGTATTATTTTACTTTTAGATGGCTCATTTATATTTTCTAATTTTCTGCATATAAAATTATTTATTTTCTTGTGCATAATTGAATATAATATTATTTGTAAAGACAAATAAAATGATACAAATTAGAAAGGAAAACAATTAAATAAGGTGGAGGGCAATTGTGTCAACACATTGATTAACTAAATAAAATTTTAATGAATGTAGTAGATAAGCAAATATTGTAGTGGAAATAGACTCTCCCTATATATAAATGTTTATATTGCACTCTCTACAAAAAAAAGGAATTAATTAGTTTTTAGGAACATGATATTATGACGAATATTATATACTT
Source organism: Platycodon grandiflorus (assembly GCA_016624345.1). Lineage (NCBI taxonomy): Eukaryota > Viridiplantae > Streptophyta > Magnoliopsida > Asterales > Campanulaceae > Platycodon > Platycodon grandiflorus. Next base: position 1,324,459 of record CM028364.1, on the reverse strand, counting down.
TCAATATTGAACAATTCTTTGCTGTTGATTTAACGTCGTTTCATTTTTTTAATTAAAGCCCTGCATCGCACGCACGGGTACTAACTTAGTCTGTTACTAAGCAAAAGGGCTCGGAATAAAGCCCTGTCATGCGTTTTCGAACTTTCAAATTGCCTCTGTTACTAAATTATAAACCAACTTTAAATTGACTTGTCTATTATAATTTAGAAATGACTATCCACTTCTCCATTATCCCATAAAATGGTAACTATCCAAAACTACCAATTATTAAACATTTAGAAGTAAAATTAAAATCATAAATTTTGGACTATAAATAAAAGGCATAAATGGCTTCATGTTTGGTACTTTTACCAAAACGGCTTCATTTGTGGTACTTTTTTTGAGTTCTATTGTGCTCAAAGGATATTAAGCTGGTAAATGACCTACGCAAGAAGTTAGATATAGGCTCATAATTTAATTAGAAGTAATCGCAAGTTGCAATTTTAATCCTAAATGGCTGAGTTGTCGAGTATTATACAAGGATCTTTTATTTCTGTCACCTCAATTAATGTTTGTTCTATAAGGTATCTTGTCAATAACCTGTAAGTTAAATGATCTTCCTGAGGTTAATATACGAAGACCTTAGAGATACAGTCATTCAGTGGAGAGTTGGAAATGAAAATCACAAGTTAGAAGACTGTTAATCTTTTTAGACAAATTAGAATATTCAGTTCTTAGAATTTGGCTCATCTTTGATTAAGATTGTGAAGAGTGATAGTTTTGGCCTTTGATCAGTCATGCTAGTATTCATGCATTGCATCATCATGTAATACCCTATATATAGCTTTTAGGGGGGGGGGGGGTGGAGGATGGAACACACTATATATACCACAGAAAATCTAACACTTGTAATTGAGTTCATCTCTAGAAATATTACATATTGACCTTTCACTTTCAGCGAATACCAGAATTGACTTGCTCCTAAATCTTAATGCTTTTTATGTACCATAAATCGAGTTTGTGACCTCATGAATCCCCTTTCTAACAAACTTCTCTTCTATTAAATACTAGTTTGACTCTATTGGGTCACAGTAGTAGATTTGGTGATTCTAAATTTATCAATTGTTGATTTGAGGATCCTGCTATTAAACATCTGAAATAGTCGATTCTGAAAGTTGGTATATTGCACTGGGAAGAAGCTTCACATCTTGTCTTTGCATGTTGGGTGAATTTCTCCTTGTTTAGAAGATGTGGAAAGATCTTGAACCAAAAGATGGGGTATAGCCGAAAAGATACGAAAGATCTCAGGCAAAAAAACTTGCAGAAGGCCTACTCTTTAGGAAATATGACTTTAGCAGCCTTGATAGACTATGAAGTAGAGATATACAAACCCTCATAACAACAAGTAGGGCTGTTAAATCATCCTAGCTGCTCGATCTTGACTTCTCTTGAGTCAAGCTTGATCCTTATATTAGGCTTGATATATCTAGTGCTCGTCCATCTCTAAGCAAGCGAGATAGACGTGACTCGGCTCAAATAAGCTCAACAATCACAAAGTATATACGTGTTGTGTATTTTATGTGATTTACATTATTTTTATCTAGAGTTGAAGAAGACTCGAGCTCTGGTCATTTATAGCTTCTTTTGTCAAGTAATCAAGTGGAGCTCAATCTCATTTAAAAAAGAGCCTTCTTGAACTTGGGCAAATGAGAATAGGATCCTAGCAAAGGCATATTGCTCTGCTGCAATTTATACTTGCTCGTCCAGGCTGAACGTCACTTTCTCTGATTTCAAGATGGTTAAGAAAGTCAATTTTTGTTATAACAATTAAAAACTTGTGAAGCCATTTCCAATCATACCACTTTATTGTGTATTCCCATCTGTGGTTTGCTTTGGGAGTAGTACTGCATAAAATACTCAGTGGAAGTAGTTCTTTAGTGAACTATATCTTTGAACCATTAAATTTTGAATGGCATTATGGCTGTTGTAGTGAACTACTTTGAGCCATCTATCGATCAATAGAATACTATAAACTTTGATATGATCCTTTAGCTGATGCACAAGAAGCTCAACAATAGGTTTTGTGTGTGAGGGAGAGAGAGAGAGAGAGAGAGAGAGAGAGAGAGAGAGAGAGAGAGAGAGAGAGAGAGAGAGAGAGAGAGAGGGTTGAAATCCCTTGAGCATTAAATAAGGCGTTAAAATATTATTTAGTGAATCCTAAAAGGTTTTGGGCTCTTGCACGAATAATATTTGTTAGTGTGGACTGTTTTACTTGCTTCCTCCCTTTTACTTTAATGTTGTGTCCCTAATCAGAATTCCACCTTCATAACTTGTACTTCTTCCTCGTCATGTTTAAAGAGGTACGATTCACACGATTTGCGGTTGACCATATCTTTATAGGTGTTCAATGGTGAGATATATACCATATATTTATGATCAATGGTCAGATATATGATTATAACTTTGTCACTGCTAAAGAAAGCAGGGTTTGAGGTGTTATGGAGAGGCCAGTTCAATTTAAACTAGCAGTGGTTCAGAGAAATTCCTCTCCCGGGACCTACTGAACTGTAACTGGCAGCTTCTGATATGTTTAACTAAAAACTAGCAGTGGGTCGGAGAAGTTCCTCTCCCAGGACCTACTGAACTGTAACTGGCAGCTTCTGATATGTTGAACTAAAAACGATAGAAACTCAACATGGTTTGCTTTGTTTACCATGTGTACCATGCTCAGCTGAATACTACCCCCAAACTCCACCTTGCTATCTAACTTGTTTGATTTTACTAGATAGTCATGCTGTCATCACCTCTTTTTATGTATCTGGTTTTTAGCAATCTGTTTATCATATTTTTGCAGGAATACTCAGTTTGCTGTGGTTGAGAATCCTGGCTTTTGGAACTGGACATTTACATTGAAGGGCATTGATGGGGAAGTGCTGGGGCAGATAGACCGTGATTGGAGGGGTTTTGGCTTTGAGGTTATCTTTGAGAAAAATGTTTTTAGCTTTTGTGCTAGCTATGGTCTTAACTCTTAACATTAATTTTGATACATATTGTCACTGGAAACTGAGAGAATGTTGCTGTTGGACCCGGCTACCACTTGAAAGACTCCTTAATTTGAATTGGATTTGTTAAGATACACAGTTTCCCTGTGCATTGATGCATAAATAATCTCTTTTAGGAACTGGAGACTGCTTGTGGGTTGGGTTATATTGTTTTCTCAAGTTGATTTGAACTTGATGACTTGCATCAAAATGGGTTGGATGCTAGCATCGGGTGCTCGGATACTCATAAGAGTTATTGGAAGTTTATTCATCAGTGTTAGCCTTTATATTTCTCCCTCATACTCGCTTTTTTGGGTGGGAACGGTGCCAGCATTCGTTTCTGGGAGGATGTTTGGGTGGGGGAGGCTACTTTGCACTGTACTTTTCCTTGCGTGTTCTGGACACTCTTCGCTCCATATGGCCCCGGTTTCGGCCTTCTGCCTGGTGGGAACTCCACTCCTTGGAACTTCCACTTATTTTTCTTGTAATTTACATTATAGGGAGGCTGCAGGGGTCCTTGTTTTGCTTAATCTTCTCTCTCTAGCTCGCTTCACCTATAGTTCTGATTCCCGAGTTTGGACTTATGAGGGTTGGGGGTATTCTTGCTGTTCTTTGGTTTCCCTCTTGGCTCAATGTAGCAAATTGAGGGGTCTTGCTTCCTCGCGAAAGATCTTGCGTTTGCGTTCGATTTCCTCCTGCTACAATGGGGTGGGTGAGGCTGACCTTTGCCCTGTGTTCTGAACCAGCACTTGTGTCTGCCCACATGTGGGTGAGGCAGACCTTTGCCCCGTGTTCTGAACCTGCACTTGTGTCTGCCCACGTGAGGGCACACTCTCAAAGCGTTAACGGGAGACTCTCTCTTGTAATAATATATATATATATATATATATTTATATATATATAGGAGAGTTTTCAATGGTTACTCCATCTCTCTAACCATCAATGGTTACTCTTGTTATTATCCATTACATCAAAAATCAAAGGCTAAGATTTAATGGTTAGTTGGAAAATGCAATTAATGCAAGTAAGTGAGTCATTTAATGCAATTAATCACAATCTTTGATTTTTGATCCAATGGTTGATATAAGAGTAACCATTGATGGTTAGAGAGATAGAGTAATCATTGAATACTCCCCCATATATATATATATGTATATCTATATATACACATACATATATGAAATAATGATAATAAAAGTACATGTTCCAAGTGTGTAGACCCTATAAGTCGATTTGGATTTCCCCAGACTGGTGATGCTAGGTTGTTGTAGCGATCTGGGGTGTTCCATATCTTATGTGGATCTGGATGGAACTCTAGGATTTTCAGGGATCAGCAGTTGCCTTGGCCTCTTCTTTGGGACTGTGTGGTGTATATTATTTCTCTGTGGGCTTTGGCTAGGGGTGCTTTTCAAGGAGTGCTCGTTTCGGTCTTGCAGAGAGGTTGGAGTGCACTAATCTCTTATTTTTGTTTTCAGTTCAGGCCCTTGTTTTTTCTTTTCTTTTAGATGGATGTCTCATCTTTGTACTCTATCTTTCCATTCTGATATAATTTTCTTTTTCTATCAATTTTACTTTTAACTTGACCTCATGATCAATGGATTTTATTTTGAAGTCCATTACTTCAATACCCAAGACTTAGCCTCGTGTGAAGTTGATAGATGGTTACATATTGAAATATATAAAGATCTGAAGCTTTGATAGTGATAAAGACATGCTAATTTATACCCTTATTTTTACTCTTTTATTATTATTATTTATATTTGAGGGATAACACCCTCTAAATTTATACCCTTATTTTTATTCTATGTATATAAAACTACTGAAACATCTAGATCCTGTTAGTCTTAGTGCCTTTAAAGTTCAGTTGTTTTGACCGGGATCTGAATCTTCTTATCTTTCCAGTTTCCTAGCATGAAATTCATGACAGATCTAAAAGTTGTTTCACCTAATATGATGCAGATCCTTACTGATGCTGGCCAGTATGTTATTCGATTTGGAAGTTCTGATCTGGATTCAAACACTAGCCCTGCTGGAGTGGTAAAGTTCATATCATACTCTCAGAGACTTTCATCTTAACTTTCTTTGTTATTCCCGAGTTAAAATGATTCATTTTGTAGATTCAAGAGTTAGATGTAGCCCGTCCACTGACTCTGTCAGAGCGAGCTGTAGCTGTTGCACTTGCTGTGTCGTTGGATAATGACTATTTCTCAAGACATGGAGGCTGGTAAACATTTTTTCCTTTCATTCATCATGCTCATCTTTGTGCAGCATATGTGTATATATGCTTAGGCTGTAGCCTTAGAAGTTGCAATGCGTAATCTGCCTGATAATATGATAATGCCACGTTCTACGGTCAGCAGAATGCAAACTCAGGGTGAAACTAATATGCTCTCAATTCTGTTGTCAGGGGAATTCCTTTCATTGCAGTTGGAGAATAACATTTCAAGTTACTTAGGTGATGCTTATAAGCTGCTGAAGATGTATAGAGGGCTATAATTCGTCCATTCAACATTGAAGTTTCATGCTTAACGCAATAACGCTGTATTGAGAACGGAGATTTTTACTTTTTCCTGGTTTTCACTGATTTTGTCGAAAAATTGTTACTTTCTAGCAACCTAGGCCATATATCGGTGGCCTATGCGCAAAATGTGGCTCAAATTGTGCTTCTTACCCTAGCTGGGCATTGGAAGAAATTGAGAATGTGTTTCTCTAGGTTAAGCTGTGTAATGCACACAAGCAAAACCGTGAATTTGTTGCTTGCATAGTAGCTCATGTTTTTACTGCAATTTCGTTAAGGGGAGCGCTATTAACACCCCCCCCCCTTCCTCTTTATACACCCATTTTCTCAATACACCTACCATCTACATTTCAAACCAACATAATTACTTAATACACATCCCCTATATTTTCTATTTTACCCTTCTTACCCCTTCTCTCCTTCTTCCCCTCCACTCTCCCAATACACTCCCTTTCCCTCATACACAGGCACGGCAACCTCCATCCCCAAATCCCGCGACCCCCACCTTCAGTCCTAACTTGCCACCCCCACCCCTCAATCCCGCAACCCCCACCCTTCAGCCAGGGCCAGCCCTGAGGCATGTCACGGTGGCCCAAATTTAAGGGGCCCCATATTTATATACACTATTAAATATGTATATATATATATATATATATATTTTTTTTTTTATGAAAAAGAAATTAATCTGGAGACAGACTTGAAGATGAGGAGACGTTCGTTTCGGCGTGAATTTTTGGAAGTTCTGCCGAAGACTTTTGCTCTTGCCTTTTGGGATGCCATTGCCAAACCAGTTTCCTTTATGAAGTGAGCCGTGAGTTTGGGATTTGCCTTTCGAAAATCCCTATTGCGTAACATTCACAATCATTCACTTTTGGAGAGATACACACAGCTGGCCAGGAGCAAGCATTTTTTATTACAAATTTGAAAACCCTTCAACAAAGAAAACCTATTCTGTTATTCAATTGAATCAACTCTCTCTCTCTCTCTCCCTCTCTCTCTCTCTCTCTAGCAAAAATCCTATACTGCAATTTCTTCTATTCATCCTTTTATGGAATAATGGAAAGTAGAAACCAGATAGTAAGCAGCGCGGGCCCTAAGGCATCTCTCTCTCGCTCTCTCTGTATTTTTTTTCTTGTATTCAATTCTTGAATAGTCTGGTAATATTGAAACTATAATATGTCAAAATTACCAATTACCACAAAGCATGCACTATGTACGTTTCAATGTGAATTATAATTTATAATTCTTTGAAATTTGTTGTAATTTATTTCATGAGTTTGGCCTTAATTTTTTTTCCTTGCAGATTTGAAAGACTTGGAATATTATAATTGGATAGATTATCAATGTTCAAGAAAAATCAGGTTTTATTTCTCTTTTACTATCAATTTTGTTGCACATTTTCAATACTTTGGAAGTAATTTTTTTTTCTCTGTGTAAAATTTTTATTTTTGTATTTTGGTAAAGGCCCTTTTTTTTTTCTTTTTGTTATGGGCCCCAAAAGTTCAGATCAGCCCTGCCTTCAACCCTAACCCGCCACCCCCATCCCTCCAATCCCGCAACCCCCACAAGAAGACAGAAGGAAGAAGAAAGGAAGAAAAAAAAAAAAGGTTCTTCCCCTCCCTCATTCCCTTTTTTTTTTTTTCGTACCTTTCCTTCCCTCCCTCCCTCGCTCTCTTCTTAAACCCGCCGGAAAAAATTTTAGCGATTTCTCCGTTCGGCCATGGTTGATCGAACAATCGAGTGTTGTTGTTAGTCCTAACCGACATCACTATGATGTTCGGTTAGGGCTTTAGTGATGTTTGGTTAGGGCTAACCGAACAACACTCAGTTGTTCGGTCAACCATGGCCGAACGGAGAAATCGCCGAAATTTTTTAAGAAGATGGTGTGTTTGGGAGAGGGGAAGGAGAGAAGGGAGAGGGGAGGAGAAGAAGGAAAGACTGGAAAAAAAAATTGGGGGGGGGGGAGCAGGGAAGAACAGACGAGATTTGTGAAGAAGAAGGAAAGGAAAAAATTTAGGGGGGGGGGGTGGGGGGCTCAGCTCCAGCACGTTCTCATGGAGTTTCATGAGAGAGAGAGAGAGAGAAGGGGGGGAGGAAGGGAAGGGAAGAAGAAGGAAAGGGAAAGAAAAAAAAAGAAGGTAAAGGGTATTAACGTCTTTTTTAAACAATGACATTTTTTGTAATTAATTTGGAGGATGTATTTAGAAAAAAAGGGGTGTTAATAGCGTTCCCCTTTCGTTAATGGAAAAAAAACATATGTGGGTAATCTTTTTGTCCTTGATTGGAGGATTTCCTCATTTTTGGATAAAATTAGATGATGCACACATGGAAATTGGACGGAAAATTCTTCCTGCATTCCACCATAAGCTGTAAAGTTTTTCTGGAGGCGTAGAAATAGCCAATAGGGTTGTTTGATAACTGAGCTGGCTAGGATCCCCCACAGTTGTAGTTTGGCTCAACTTGACTCATGTTGGGTTAAACTCGAGCTTGGACATGGTTTTAGGCTCGAGGTATAGACAATTTGGTTCGAACATGATTTCAGGCATGAGTAGCTTGGCTCGGTTTTGCTTAACTCGACTCATGTTGGGTTAAACTCTAGGTCGGACATGATTTAGGCTCGAGGTATAGATGATTTAGTTCGAACATGATTTTAGACTTGAGGTATAAACAAGCCTCACTCAGCTCGGTAATCATAAAATGTATACAGTTTATGTATGAAAGGAAACTGAAATTACAAAATATTCCCTCACTTCCTATTGAAGTGATGATTATTTTAGAATTATATAATTATTTGGTTCCTCGGCTTTACTAAATCTATGCATTTGGTCCTCTCTAAAAAAAAAAATGCAATCTGGTCACTCGATTTGCATTTCCTTAAAAGATTCCCCCTTTCCTCCGTTAACGTTTATTTTTTTGTTTGTTTTTTTAAATACCCAAACTACCCTTAATGCTTCCCTTCAAAAGACTGAAACACCCCCCCCAACTAACCCTAATCTCTCTCTCCCTCTCCCCCTTTTCTCTCTCACGTCCTCTTTTGATTTTTAATACCCTTATCTTCATCACATATAATCAAGTCACCATTAACGCCGTTGCAATGAAGTTCCGGTGAGTCAACACTAATCCTTTACTCAACCCGGTTATACCAGAGGAGTAAAGAATAGCGGCCACGTCGTTTTGAGAAACAGGGTAAGGCAATTGCAAGGCCCTGTTTGGGGTCTTGGAAATTAATTCGAATAGTAATACAAATTGGGGTTGCTATTTTGAAATGGGGGTGGTGGTGGTGGGGAGAGGAGGATTGAAGATAAGTTGAAGGGTTTGACTTTGGGGTAGAGGTGGTCAACGATGATGATGAGTTTGGGGGAGAGGAGGATTGAAGGTAAGTTGAAGGGTTTGACTTTGGGGTAGAGGTGGTCAACGGTGATGATGAGTTTGGGTTTGGAGTCGTTGAGTTGGTGGGTGAGTTCGGTGAGGGTTTAGAGAGGGTTGGCGGTGGTGGCGATTGCGCCGATAGCAGTGACGGCGAGGAAGGCAACAGGAAAGAGGGTGGAGTTTGGGGAGAGGATGAGGACGACATCATTTTTAGAGATGTTGAGGTTGAGGAGGGATTGGGAGAGCTGAGTGACTTGGGTTATGAGGTGAGAGAAAGTGAGAGTGTTGGTTGGTTGGTTGATTTGGATCGATGAGGGCGAGGGAATTGGAATGGGTATGGGTATGGAGATTGCGGGAAAGGAATTGGAATATGGAGAGGTTTTGGGCTTAGGGGAGAGAGATAGGTTCTCTTGGAGAGATGTAGACTCATTTTTGTTGTTGGTTGACATTGGAAATGAGCTGTGGAGTGAGACAACAAGCTGAAATGTTGAGGTTTTCTCTTTTGATTTTTGAATCTCTCTCTCTCACACCCTCTTCTCTCACCTCTTCAATGTCACCACCCAATAGTCCCCATCCCGAACATCTCCATCGACGGCCCCCCCTCTTCAATGTCACCACCCAATAGCCACCATCCCCAACATCTTCATCAGATCTCAAATTAACCAACTCAACCAAGAACCTCAGATCTACGACTAGTCAACAAAAATCATCATCTCAGATCCATCCCACATACATACACATACACACATGCCAATATACATATACATATGAATACATATATACATACATATATATATATATATATAACTATCAATGGTTACTCTCATTATCAACCATTGGATCAAAAATTATAGGTTAAGATTTAATGGTTAGTTGGAAAATGCAATTAATGCAAGTAGGTGAGTCATTTAATGCATTAAATCTCAACTTTTAATTTTTGATCCAATGATTGATAATGAGAGTAATTATTTAATGAATTGGTGCATTTGATTTCAAAGTAACTATTCGAAAAAAAATTAGGGGATGATTGGGCAGGCATGGGGAGAAAATCCCTAATCAAATATCTTGAGAAACACTAATCCTTGGCTTCAAGCAATGAAGAAAAAGTCGAGCAATTCAATTTTTTTAATTTAATGAAGATAAGGGTATTTTAGACATTTTTAAAAAAATAGACGGAAATTTTAACGGTAATGACGAAAGGGGGGAATCTCTTAAGGAAATGCAAATTGAGGGACCAAATTGCATTTTTTTTAGCAGAGCAACCAAATACATGAATTTAGTAAAGCCGAGGGACCAAATAATTATATAATTCATTATTTTATGTTTTGAAATGATAGATTTAAATAGTTTAGTTGGTGAAGAGGCTCTACTGCTCCGGTCAGCTTTTGTAGCTATCTTCAATGTGTGACGTAATAGCAGCAAAATCATTTCCCACGTAAAGGTATCCATCCGTATCAGCTGGGAATATTGAACTGCAATTTTCAAAGGCACACACACCAAACATGAAGCGTCGTAGTTGAATTTTCAAGTGCTTAGAGAGAGCATAAGCATAGAATTGGTTGACTATTGGAGAGCTAATAGCAAAAAACCCAGTCAATAGACATAGAATTGGTTGAATATTGAAGTGTTAATAGCAGAATCCTTATTACATAAATAATGTTTGCCATGTACTCCATGATTTCGGGTAAAGCTTGTTTCTTTTCAAGCTCATCTTCTCCACACTTGGATGGATGGATGGCTGGCTTTGTTCAATGCACAACTGTATTAGAAACATTTGTTCTGATCACAGTTGTTTTAGTATAATAAAGGGAATGAAGGTTTCAAAATCAAACTTCTGAATTAAATTCATTTGTTGCCTGAATATCACTTTGTTCGGGTGTTCACACAGCTTTATGGAGGCAGAGAGCTGAATAACACAAGACTTAATGTTTTCATTAAGTACATGGTTTTATTGTACAAAGTACAAACAATCGATATACCTGGGAATGATTCTACTCATAGTTCACTTGATAACGAGTGCAGCAGCTGAACAGTAGTTGAATGGGAGAACTTTGGTGGGAGGGTCATAAGGGGTTTATCATCACTCAGCTTGCGCACAGCCAACCCCAATGCGTAACCCAAGGCACGCCCAACCGGAACAGCCACAGCATTTCCCACTTGACGGTATCTGTTAACACGAGTGAGTTTGTTAAACAAATAGGTTACATGAGGGTGAAGATAGATATATGCCCTACAAATGAGCCAGTTCAACATGTTACACATTGTTGCGTCAAGGGTTAGGCAATTTACATGTTCAGAAGCGAGGATCTTGCTAACAAGTGCCTTAATGGCTGCTTGTTTAGTTTCCTAATTAGGAAATTTATTACATAGAGAACCATTACCTATCCATTGGGGATGGCTCTCAATGCAACTATTTCTATTAATAAAAGTTTAACAAGTGTCATAGGAGCAATTGTTAGCAAAACCGTTGAAGCAATAAGAACATTGCGCGTAGTGCACATGAAAAGAAATGGTTTTGCGTACTCGAGTGTTACTGAATTCAGGTATCTGACTCGGTGGTGGTATCCATAGCTGAGTAACACTATTCATCTCTCAAAGTGGCCCGCTGTCACTCTGCGAGTGAATCTCTGCTTTGAGAGTGGATTCACATTCAACATTCGAACTAGGATATTAGGATTCGCAAATTGATATTACGGATTTCCAGATTTCTATTTTCATCATGAATTGCCTATCTGTTGCTGTGTAAACAGCAGCTCAACCTCATAATTCATGGTATGGTTTCTAGCGTGGAAGTGGAATCTAGAAAATTACAGATCAATGGAGATACTCATAAAACAGAAGTCCTTTTTAAGCATTTCACTGATTTGTATTAATATCTCACTTGATTTTTGAAAAGTTAGCTTGGATAAGTTCTTCAATTTTCTTTACACTGAAAGCTGGACTGCAGAGCTTGCGACATGGTTTTCAGAAACTAGAACAGACTGAAACAGAGAGACAGGGACAGAGCAAAGGAACTGATGATGCAGATAGGGTTTACTTGAATTATAATGATTTCATCTAAATCACCTATTAAAGAAATTATAATGCTACCACCTAATGACTAGTAGTATATGACATATGGCCCCTTAATATGTTTGCAGAGTAAATATGGCTGAAAATTTGATAAATTTAGGAGGCACTCAAGGCGCTCCCGCACTGAACTGTTTCCTCATTTTGGTGAATTCACGCTCTCACTTCTGCTGCCCCTCTCTAACCCGCTGTGTGACTTAGATCAATAGTTCCAATGAATCGGGAATATTGACCAGTACTATTACATCTCAGCACGGGAGGCTATCAGGACATTGCTCCAATTAACTGGTAGAGGAGAAGCTAGTTCAAAGATCAAGGTATGAACTTATCCTGTGACTAGTCTGGGGAGATGGCCTTAGAACCTATGCACCGAAATACAAAAATACAACTATATCTTTCCGTACAGATTTGCTAAGGAATTACTACCAATTTCAAGCTTAGTTGCACCTTTTCTGTGAGAGATGGGGGAATTGTTATAAACTTCTAGAAGCTATCCACAAGTTTAAGGTGAAATCTTTAATTTCAATATTTCTAAGGCTCTCCTCAGCAACTGATGACTATATGGTAGAGGAGTAATAAGCATTGCAGAGAGCTTTGACACCCCTGGGAAAATGTTAATGAGATTAGACTATGCAGAACTTTCAGATAGCTTTCTTTTGTAAAATCTCGTACAACCTGGGAGCAGGTTGTCTTGAGTGTGCTGCTCCTTGATTTCAGGCGGCAATCCCAAACTTTTGCTTGTATCACAAGAGTTCCTTTTTTTTATACTTCTATCTATTTCGTTCTCTTTATTTCTTTAGGGACTTACTCCCTCCCTCCCAAAAAGGGGTACACTTTACTCTTTGGTTTGTCCCAAAAAGAGAGGTACATTTCCTTCTGAGATAAGTTCTTTGTAGCAAATTGACTATTAGACCCTTGTCAATTTTGAAAGATAACTGACAAGGGTACGTCACATAAAACTTTACACAAATGACATGGGTCCACCAAATTGATGAGGGGTATTTTGGAAGTTAATATGTACCTCGCTTTTTGAGACGGAGGGAGTACATCAATCCCCCTCCTCCAGTGCACACACGTAAAAGATGGAAGGGAAAAAGAGGACAGAAGCCCACGCAACAGAAGTCAAGACTGGCAGCAAAGCCTGTAATGTATTAAACATATCACCGCAGTAGACATAATCTTCAGATTTCGCTATTTGTTGCAACTTTATGCCTCATTATTACATTCCAGAGTTTTTTCTTATTTTGTAATTCAAAGAAGTTTCCGTTCAATGTTAAAAGTGAATTATTTATGAAACGCATGCAGTGAAGTGTTTTTGATTTATCCGTCTAATTCAAATAGGTTACAAACAGAGAAATCCCAGGGAGACTCAATGCTCTGTAGGAAGTGTTTCTTACTGCTTTCTATCCTGAATAGTAGATTGTTCTGACAAAGTGAATAGCCCAAGAATATCATTCAATTGGACATTGCAACATAGCAGGTGATAGTTATACAATGCTTGTTTCTTTGGACTTGAGAGATGGTGTCCCTTGTGTATATTCTGTTTCTTCAGACTAAACTCTATGGAAAATTAAATCAAAACAAAACAAAAACCAAACGGACTAAGGATAAAAACGTGTGCTGAGGATATTGAAGACATACCTTTTTGCCACACTACCGCATAATTCGTAATAGTCATGAAACCCTTGCAACCTTGCATACTCACGAATAGTAAGGACTCTATCTTGTTCGGGATGTAAAATTGCCTGAACTAAGAATCACATTATTAGAAATCCCGGTAAATGACTAAATATTAAGAGGAAAGTAGTGGCAAGGGTACCTCGCAGCGAGGATTTGGATGGCACAATAGAGTTGATACTGTCTCATCCCACCACAAACGTGCAAAAGGCCTACATGTTTGCGACAAGGAAACGGAAAAGCTCGTGAAAAAAAAAAGAAGCAAAACTTACAATGCTACCAGACAAGATCTCACTTTGCTGATTTCCCTTCGCAGAAATTTATTGCATAATCTGGTACCTAAACAAGAACAATAAATTGCCAAGACATGCAAATTACATAATCGTCAGGAAAAGTTGATTGTAAAATGGTTTTGTGCATGTAAAATTCAGACATGAATAAACCCTTCTAGGAAAGGCAACATTCTTTAGGAGACAACTTCAAAATATTATTATGTAGGTAAGAAACTTTGACATTCTACAATTGAAATAAGTTTAGATACTCTATCTTTAATATCCAGTCACTCCTGAATGTGTGAAACCACCAAGCCACAATGAGAATCTTTGAGAATGCATTCATGGTAAAGCTACACAACCAGGTTGGTCTGATACTCTTATTTTTAATGTCTTCAGAAGTTTGGTGATATACTTAAGGCATTATGTCAACCACAAATGAGGGTTAGGTTTGAAACTTCTAACATTGCTTATATCCCTCGCTCTAACGAGTGCTGGGACATGGTAGTTGGTACCCACTAATAAATAGTTTCCTTTTTCTATTTCATTTCGTAGCAAATACCGCTTCCAATGCAACATTGTCAAGTCCAAGAGTTAATGAGCTATGTTGTTCATTTTTGCCAAAGTACCCGTGTTGACACAACATGACACGACATGGGTGTGGGTACGTGTGTGGCAATTTTACACTAAATTAGTGCAAAATCTTAAAATTTTGGCGGATCCCATCCTCCTAGTCAAGCCCCGGTAACATAGTTAATGAGCCTGCCAGCACATGTAGCATATCCTAAGAAAATAAATCACTGTACATGTTTTACTTTATTTTAAACATTATCTCACAACACTTGGCCATATCTTTCTTTATTGCAGTTCCTGTTAGTTTTGATCTTCCACTCACCTCAAGCATTAGTGTTGATATTAATTTGATCACTCTCTTAATTAGCACACTGATTGGTCGGTGTTGCATATGTCCGAACCATCTCAAGTGACTTTCGCTAATTTGTCTCCTATGATCCTATCAAGATGCTATTATTCTCTTGCAGATTTGTTTGTTTTTAGATCATATCTTTTATAGTTTTACCACACATCAATCTTAACATTCTCGTCTTGGACTCACTTATGTTAGGAACATGTTGCTTCTAAATTTTGCAACATCTCGCACCAAAAAGGCAGAGCCATTCTCCAATGATCACATAGAACTCCGTACATACTTCTCCACTTTCACAAGCCCAATTAAATTCTATGACACCTATCATTTTCAGCTACTAATTCAACCTAAATTACCAAATGAACCACTATGTGATTTTTCTTAGTTGTCTAACAAGGGATGTTTCATTCAAAATGCTTTTACCACTTAAATTGCTCTCCGTATATTCTATTTTATTCTTGCTTATTCTAAGCTGCAAATGCATGTGGAATACAACATCAAACAAAATTCCCTTTAGACTTTATTCTCACCCAAGGCTTTCCAGATGGCATCAGTACCGGCTCAATTGTTCTTCCAACAACGTTGTCAGCACCAATAACGATGCCAGGGAGGTCCCTAAAATTTGCTCCCTGTGGAAAGGATCGCATCAGAGAGAATTAAAAGTCATACTAACAACCTAATAATCATCTAAAACCAAGTGACCAACCTTTTTTTTTGGGATGCTACAAACTCGCAAAAAGTTATCCCCATCTACTGAGCGAGGCCGATGATCGTATAGAACAGATTTCTCTGCTGTGGTAGAACAATTGGAAACAAAACCCATCATATCTGGAGACCATGGAAAATTACAACATGTCAAACGCAAGAAAAAAGCATGGAAAAAGGTATAGAGTTTTCTGTTCTTTTTTCTTTTCAGCTAGCAAATTGTTTTGCCCAATCAATACAACAAGCATCGACTCCTTGCAAAAGTAAATGGTCCAACTTATAAATGTTTTAGTTTGCAATTCTGGCTGTTAGGAATGAATAGGCCACGAGTAAAAAGGCATGGAACCCTACAAAACTAAAAACACTAGTATCGAATAATTGCATCATGAAAGGAATGCTGAATCAAATTCTTTCCAAGAGAGAAGTAAAGCACAAGAATGAAAAACTATAATTCTGATTCACAATCTGTCATTTGGATGAATCAGCTTACCAGATTTAGTTGCTCTAATATACTTTTGGAAATCAGTTTCTGGAGTGCTTTTGTACGGCATCTTGTCATGAGTTTCACCATTTGTGACCTTAAAGTAATATATTGTGTGAGTAATTACATTACTCATACAAACCATTTAACCATACAGGGAGGGGGAGTGACAGTGAGAAAGAGAGAGAGAGAGACTGTACTGGAGGAAGATCAGAGATAGCATCACCAAGAAGAACTGCTTTCTCCAAATCCCGAGCTTGCCCTTCATCATAAGCAACAATACTCCGCTGAAATATGAAACTATTTCAGCAAAGAAGATCAATAAGGAACTCAATGGTAATGTTATTAGACACAATAACCACCTCAAACTCACTTGGAGCCCCATATTTGAAGACCACGTCATGAGTAGGAAGTGGAAACTGGGGCAAATGCTGCATGCGGTACAAAATCATTAGGTACTGTTAAGCCACCAACTCATCATAAAGGTTAAGTTGTTAGAGAAGACCAACAATGTATCCCATGCTTCAACACTCCCCCTCATGCACAAGCCCACATGCATATGGAGAGAAAATGTGAGTTGCATGAATATGCACAAACCGACTGAGTTTGAACCAAAATGTTAAGAGCAGAAAACGTAATATATCATGCTTCATCAGCTATCGTTCGTATATCAATCTGAGAAAAGCTAGTAAGAGACCACTTGCCTCATTGGGAAGAGCACCCCACAAGAAAACACGCAAGCGGAACTGTGGAAGACCATAACAGCCAGCAGCCATTATCCCAAGCCTAGCTTGGTAATTCATATTAACCAAACGACTTAAAGCATATCTTCCAAGACAACCATTAGCAAACCTCAATATGTCAACCACATTCTCCATTAGGGAATACTTTGGCCTTAAGAAGTTGATGATTTCCATGAAGACTACAATTTGATGATTTCTTTCATCATCCAGAGGAGAGTCAACATTTCTGTGGCGGTTATACCCACTAATTCCTTGGCATGGCGGGCCACCACAAATAACATCAACGTCACCCTGCGAAGTATAAACAGAATAATCACTCTTTAAAACAAAAAAATTTGGTTGCTTTTATTGCTTATGACATTCATAGACTAAATCTTACCGGACGTGGCAATATTTTTGCCTTTATTCCCTTGTGTACAAAATCACGTATCTTCTCCTGGCATTTACTAAGATATAAAAAGAATTTAATAAGTATAACAATAGCCAGTATGGAAAATACTTCGCAATGCAGAAAATTGTACCTTAACCCCTCAATTGGCTCCCATGTATCGTCGCTTGGACCATATCCAACCCAACGTACCTAAGAATTAACCACTAAATTGTTATCACAAATAAAAAGCTACAAATTCCAATATGAAACACAAAAAAAAAGGAGACCACTCTTCTATCCTACATATTGTTCTAGTTGTTACATATATGAAAAGAGCAGGGAGCGAGTGCAAAAGCTTATGAAACTAATGGCGGCTGGGCAGCCAAGGAGATGGTAGGAGGGTTTTTGCCACCTTGTGGAACTTGTGGGTTTGGGTAGGGAATTCCATGAGGTACGAGAAGGACTGGTTTTAGGGTAAGGTTCTTAGTGGCGACATGGTAATCATTGGAATCACTTAGAAGGGAATTGCTCAAGTGAAAACACAGCTAAGCACTTACGAGAGAGAGAGAGAGAGAGAGAGAGAGAGAGTTGTCTGGTGGATCTTGCCACAGAAACTTTCACCAAAGTGGATAGGTTGCAATTGTTGTTGTTCAGATGATGTGACAAGTTGACGAGTGGGTATACTCGAGGTGGGCAACATGATAAGTTGTGGAAACAGTGACTTTCTTGAGCTACAGAGTACAACTTGCAGGGATGCATGGGATACTTTGGATGGGTAGAACGTTGATGGGTCTCTCTCTCAGGTCACACTTGCTCTTTGTGGAAGCAAGTGGATCAGACCTTTGCATCCGACCACCAAACCAAAACCCTCAATATGGTGAACACATGAGATGATAGACTTCAATTTCCCAAAATGAGTCTCTCTCTCTCTCTCTCTCTCTCTCTCTCTCTCTCTCTCTCTCTCTCTCTCTCTCTCTCTCTCTCTCTCATGAATTATTCTAAATTTACACCAATTGGCAACTACGGTTCCACTGAATAAGTAACATGAAAGCCAACAAAACGCTCCATCGCAAAAGTACATGTCCTAGACAGATTTATTCACTCAGACCAACACTAATAATTAAGTAAGCTTACCTTGAAGTTGAGCCCACGTTTGCTTTTTACAGCAGGATCACTATAACATATATCGACAAGGCTTGCGACTTCATATTCATCTTTTGCACTTTTAATGTCACTATTTGAGTATACATCCTTATCAGCTGATCTCATGACCCTGGAATCTCGACTGTGTGTTTTCACCTCTTTAACTGAGTAGCGTTTGCAGAGTTTGTCCCACTCCTTTAATAGGTCAAGGAAATCCTCAGCAGATTCATTCCTAATCTGTAAAACGGTAATCCATTCTTGAAATGGCTACATCACAGCAATTTGGGCAACTCCTAGCAAAAGAGAAAAGAGAACTGACTTGTGTCTCTGGGTGGTTTAACTTCAAGCTCTCACATGCAGATTTATCAGTATCAACAGCCCATTTCTGTCATTAAAAAGGAAGTAAGTTGATCATCATCTCCTCGCTCCCAAGATCACTTGCAAATAAAGTAAAAGAACACTAAAAAGGTCCAGAATCATTACCGTTGCAAGATCAACCCCGGATACTTTGGCCCCGAGACACAATCCTGTTGACATTCCACCACAACCTGAATACATATCTAGTAGTGCTAGCTCCAACTTGTGAGGTTTATGACTAGATATTTCCTTAACAAGAGTATTACTGTCATTTGTATTAACTGCCTTCACGGGCAGAGACGAAGATGAAAAGCTACTATCTGCAGAATTATCTGGGTCGATCAAGAATATTAGACACATTCATAATAAGCCTCTATGGGGTGGTTCCAACATGTCCTTTGACCGGATAAGAGACATAAAGGAGTCATATAACATGAAACTGATTATTAAGTACAAATTAATAAATCACACATGCTCAGAAGTGATAAAGTAAACAGCTCAAACATATAATATAGTAGGAAAAAACATGACTATATCCGGAAGATGGCAATGAGGGTATAAAAACCTGGGTAAGAATTGTGTGATAAGAGATAAGACGAAAACTTTAAATTGTCCCTTTATATTTACTGAAGTCACCTGGCACCCTAAATTCAAAGAGACCTGCCTGCACTTTAATTCACAGACGGAACGATATGAGAATGCAGAATTACACACGAAAAGAAGCAGGATGAGTGAATGTTTGACAGTTAACCCCATTGTACCAAAATACACAAAATTACCGAGTGTTAGCCTCTAACATCTCCATGTGCCAGGGGGTAATTCCCAAGAACTACTCTGACATATCTTTTGGGAACCAACTCTCCCTCAAAGATCTCCAACCCTCCTATAAAGGATTTGAGGACTAACCCTCCATGGATATCCTTCCGCAGATATTGGTCTATCCTTGTACCCTGACGTCAGTGTCAACACTAGGGAGAAACAACCTAATGCTTTGCGATAAGACCCCCACGTGGGGCTTAGGCTTCAATGCCAGCAGCAAGAGCCAATCCAATCTTCAACTCTGACATTCACAATCTCCAAAGCTCTCCTAAGAGGTTTTTGATTATCTAGGCAGACTTATCCCAAGATTTTCCTGTTGGTACTTGACTATACCAGTGGTCTTCACCCCAGGATCTCCATCATTTCTCCACAAGAAATTGCACCTCATTGCCCAACATCTGCATGTGTCTGACTGACTATCTCCATGCCGCACTTCCATCCTCTGGGGTAGCTCTGGGTTTGGCATAACTACGAAGCTTTGCAGTGCAACGTCCTGTGGCGGTTTGCATACACTTACCGTGCTCCCTACAAGGGATACATGTAGCATGATTATGATATTGCACTGCTCCTGGTCCCCACCAACAGGATATGTGCAAGTGCCCTATCTTCTTTCCAAACAAAATATGTGAATTGGCATCGACCAATATTTGCATCATAGAGTGTCTTCATTGTTTAGGCATGCTCCAAATGCTCTTCTATAATTGTCAATATCTCATTTTGTTTAAGCCACATAATTGCTAGTATTTTTTTAACTGGAAGTTTGTTACTTGTTCATCAACTTTATGTAGATCTGGTATTTGATAAATTCAACCTTATATTAGCTTTTTCCATTTCTGATTATTAGAGATCTTTGTGGCACTGTAGGACTGTTACAGAAAAGGAAACTCGAAGGATACTTTCTCACTTATCAGAGTTTCCGGTGATCGTACTGTTATCTTAGGAACTGTTAAACTCTACAAAACAAAGGGAAAAAAGTCACATAACACAAAAAAAGAAAGACATACACACACGCAAATGCAGATTTTAACTTCATAAAGCAGCGGACCAATCCTAAACAAGACATAACGTATCAAATCAAAAATGGGGAGCACTTCACTCGGATGTGATCATCACTTACTGCTTTCCATTGTACAAAATGTTGAGTAGTCTACACTGTATTTCATATCATAATAAAAATCACACGGTGGTATAGATTTTGATTTCAAATTTACCTGTCAAAAAATGAGAAATATACCGACAAAGTTAGAGCTGAGTCAGCTGAATATCAAGAGAAGATGAAAGACACTGTTTAGTCTATGACTTGGAAATGTAGAATATGAGACAAAAATAACAATATGTAAAGAGCTGAGACTAAGTAGAAGCTTGAAACATACTGTCGGTGCTATTTCCACAATCTTTACTTTGGAAATAATACAATCTAGTTGGTTATCATTCATTAACGTAGAATAAAACAGTCGCTTCTTGTCATGAGATGCTGCTTCGTCCTTTATTACCTGCATGAAAAAAAAAAAAAATTAAGACTAGTAAGCACCACAAAACAAAGATAAGAATAAAAGACATCAAATATATTTCTTCCAGTTTAGCTACTGTTTTATAGACCATGGTTTGCTCTAAAATGGAAATCGTGTTTGAGTTTTTTTCCCTGTTTTTATTCTATGGAGATAATCTTTTTAGTACTTGGATTTCAAAAATTTGGAGGTCTTTTTGCTAATTGTAACGGAGAATACTACTAAAGGCCAAAAGAGTTTGAAGTATATTTTGTGCTTAAGATGAATAGAGATGCAGATAATTCAAACTTCATTAAAAAGGGTTACAGAAGGGTTAACAAACACATTTAAACTTGGAAATTTCCAAAACATGTCCTGAAAATAGACTGTGGATCAGCATTAAGGATGGGATTAAATGCATATAAAGGAGGACGTTAGTATCTTTACCGTATCTTCAGCTCTAAAGAACCATTGAACTCGAAAGTAATCTTCATCATCCATTGTTCTAAAGAATTCCAGTATCCTGCCGACATAATTCTTGCCACCCTCTCTACCCTGCAAGACAATTTAGTAAATTACCATTATTATATACAACCAAAGATTTTATTAGCTTCTTTTAAGATTTTCTTGGCATTTATAGGAGCAGTGAGAGGGTCAATGCTAACCAATACCCTGAAAGACAAATGAGAAAACCGCAATTCTCTAGATACTCTATGATTTTTTTTAAATTATAAGTTTCACAGTACTACACAATCCCCAACAATTAGAAAATTGTTCAGTGGGACTTTTACACCATGTCATCTTGGTGATGGGGTGTGATGTTGATGTTCCGACCAATTTTTGAAACATGGAATTACCATCCAATCAAAACAAAACAGCACTCCTAGATCTAAGGCAGGACACCTCACACCCACCACCCCAAGTGTTAGTATATTATTGATGCATCATACCAAATCACCCTAATGACATGGCATAACTGTCCCACTGATTAACTTCTCCCGACAACCCGATAAGTTAATACACAAGGTCTGGGGGCCTTGACTTATCGGGTTACAATCAGGTCAATCATAAATGCCGCTTGTTGGACTATTTTATCCCAACCAATACCAATCTGAACAAGCGCAGGACATGGCACAGTGGATTAAATGGTCCAATCCAGTATAGGGCAGAGTGTTCCTTCATAATTTAGATTGGGACGGTGGTACCCTTTGAGGGCTTGATCAAGGCAAGATAATAAAAAATTATTGCATTTACAAAAATGGGTAACCCAGGCAGCTGATGACAGGTTCTGCTGAGTGGGGAATTGGGACCTACTTTGCATGTATTACATAGAAATGAACGGTCATTGTAGCAGGAATACTACAGAAAGAATACCAAAGCTTTGGGTAGAGAGCATAGAGATATAATTGACGAACATGCACTCACTTTGACACAAGCACAATCTCCAAGATCGAAGACCTTCTTTTCAATTTCAGCTTGAAAATAATGGCATCTCACATTCAAAATCAATTTATCCTCATCATCTTCATCCTTGCTGTATTGAGAATTGCAGAATATTCAAATAACAAAGAAATATCAAGGCAAATGAGGTATATAATGAAAGTCATTCCAAGTGAAAGGTAAAATGTAAATAAAGTGATTACTAACTTTGACTTTGAAACATGTCCATTAGTTCGCAGACCCTACAAAATCCAAGACGAAAGTGAAAAAGATAATTAATCAAACAAATGACTATAATGAAATAACTAACAGTTCTTTGCAACCATAGTAGTTTGTACCACAATTGCATTAGAGTTAACAAAAAATATGGCAAAAGTGCTACATTAGCAAACAACCAGCAATGACTGGGCAAAAATGGATTCGTTATAAGTAGGTGATAAAGGCTTCTGTTTAATGCAAATAAAATGAATGGAAATTGAAGGCAGAGCAGGCGCAAACAACCTATGAGTGAGGAAAGAAAGAGATAGTGCTAGTACTGAATTATTGGTAGACGTGTTTTCAAACTATCAACCTAATAGATCCCAAATCTGTTGTCTAACACGAAATGAATCTTATTTATAAAGGCCAAGAGTGTCTGGGGCCAAATATGAGATGACTCTTCATCAGCAAAGCTTCAGCATACAATGATGGCTCCCCTCGTGTCTATCTTGGATATGTCACTTGATGAGCTCAAGATTTCCACGAATTTTCCCCTTTATTTCCTTTTATTTTGTGCTACTTTTATGTTAAATATTCTTGGAAATATTATTATTTGTGTATTTGTGCTTCATTGTAGGTTTCCAAGGTATTTATGAGTTTTCATGGATTTTAGCACAAGGTTTTAGGCAATTTTGGGCTTCAAGGTTGAGCTGCAAAGTATTCCGTTAAAGTTCGTCAAGTGTTGCAAGGCAAAATGAGCTAACGGTGGGCTAACGGAGCTAACAGAGGACCTAAATGAGAAGCCTGGGAGGGGAAGGACGTCGGGAGACAACTTCAGAAGACTAGGGGTAGCGGAGCAATTGGCCAAACATTTCATTAATGTGGTGGCAGCACCACAGGCTGCCACGTAGCGCTCCAAACCCAACAGCAGACCCGCGGTTCTCCCTTATGGATCCTGCTGATCCGGTCCATTTCTCCTTCCATTCAGCCCATTTCCACTCACACTCCAACCCA
Source organism: Platycodon grandiflorus (assembly GCA_016624345.1). Taxonomy (NCBI): domain Eukaryota; kingdom Viridiplantae; phylum Streptophyta; class Magnoliopsida; order Asterales; family Campanulaceae; genus Platycodon; species Platycodon grandiflorus. Next base: position 1,300,852 of record CM028364.1, on the reverse strand, counting down.
TCAGCCATCCTTGGACCGCCCCACCAGCCAAGCTCCATCCGCCCAGCCATCCTCCAGCCCACGGATCAGCAGATTCCCTTTTCTCCAATTCAGCCCTCAGCAATCCTCTCTCCGTTCCAGCAGCCCCTAAAAGCTTTAATTTAATTTCCTTTTTGCCATTAGCTTCCTTGATACTCTTCTATCCCCACTTAAATATCTCCAAACATCCCCAAATCAAAAGAGAAGTCCCCTGTTGGGGCAAGAACGCCCCTTTGGGGCAGCAGCTTCTTTCCCCCATTTTCTCTCTCCACCATTGATGCTTGATCACCATTGAAGGTTTGGAGCTTCAAATCAAGGGCCAACGAAGCTTCTACAAGTGATTTCAACCCCGGATCTCGGCATTGCTCGCGGCTTTGTCGGTGAAAATTCTTCCGATTTATATTTTAGATATTTTCTTGGGTTGAATAATTTTGTAAAATGTGGAATTGGCTTTGTGCTTAATGATTTTTGGAAAGCAATTATTTTTTTATGTTGTTGTAGTGATTTAATTTTATCTCTCTCTTTATTTAGTACACAAGCATGCTAGGTTATTAATTTGTGGGCTTAATGCTTTTAATTAATTGGCCATTAATTAAATGATTTTAGAAATGTTTGGATCCGCGAGAGCTACCTTGCATTTCGGACCGAACAAATTAGTAGTTGGTGTTTGACACACACCGATAGCCATGGGAGTACTTGTTTTGTGAAGCGATCACTCCACCGAGAGGTAGGAAATTAGGGTTTTTAACCACTTTCGATGTCCGGTTACGCATGCCTTGTAGAAAAATAGAGATTATCTCTCTACCCATTATTACTCATTATCTTGGTTATTATTGTGTGTTCCTAATGCTTATGGGTTCGCTACCCATTAGATGATCACTAGAATTATAGGATAGTTAGCGAGAGCCCTTCCTATTAATTCCGAAAACACAATAATTGTCTATGTGACGTCAGGCCGAGAGGTAACGAGTGTTCATAGATAGCCAATTGAGGACTTGTTTTGACACGCGATCAATCCACCTTAGCCATTCGCGAGGTTGGGGAGATTCGGGTTGCTATAAGATGCGAGAGCCCGTAGTTAACCAATTTAGTGTTCTCGGCTACCAAGACTTGAGTTAAAGAAAAGTAGAGAGAGGATTAAATTAATCACGAGCTATACTAGAAAATATTGCATTCCTATAAATCCTATCTTTTATCTTGATTTGTTCTTTGCAAACCATTTTGCGACATTGTAAATATTAATTGCTTTCTTTTATTTTTAGTTTTTTAGATTTTTATTCGAATTTATTTTCGCTCAAATATAATTAGCTAGCTCAATTTCGGTACTTAGTTGGAGTGAAAATTACGTGCATTCCCTGTGGGATCGATACTTGTGCTTACGCACTATATTACTTGATACAGCAGGATACTCTTGCCCTTGTTGCGTTTTGCGCACATCAAGTTTTTGGCGCCGTTGCCGGAGAATGCTTTAATTTTCATTCCTATATGCTAATATCGATACTAAGCGAAGCTAATTGTAATTTGAGCATTTCTTTTTAGTTTACTTTGTTTTTGTATTTATATGCATGTGTCGCTTTTCGAAGCCTTCCCGAGTTTTGTGGGTTTGTAGGGAGGTGTATATAGTGTCCCCACACAAAAATATTTTCTTTTTATTTTGTATATATTTATTTCCATAATTGCTTTCACACTTTTTCTTTTGAGCTTGATTTGACACAGGGGTTAAGCATTCAAAGTCGGGGTTTGCTTGAGGAAACTCTTTGGAGTAGGCTTGCTCAAGGGCCCGGACTTCTTTCGAAATCAACTTTGAGGGAGTTTTCTTTCCTTCCCTTCTCCGTTTACTTTAAGTTTGGGGGTTGGGATTGGATTGTTTAGCTTTGAAAATTCTGAAAGTCTTGAGCTTGAAATTCCTCATTTTTAATGCTTTGAATTTTGGGTGCTTGTGAGAGTTATATGTGCATTATTTTCTTGGATTCTTGCTTGAGTTTATTATATACATAGTTGAGGATATGTGTGTGCTTTTTATGCTATCTCCACCTCATTCATGATCAATAATGCCCATGTTTGGATTTTGAATTGAATTGTTATGCTAAGCTCTAGCTTTGATAGTGCATGTCGGATGAGTATCGTATTCTTGAGTTTTGATGACCGTTAGATGATCTTGAAAATTGATGATAAAGTAGCTTGGTTTTGACTTGTGTGCATGACAAGAGCATGATATAGGCCATCTTTGGATTGTTTGAGCCATATTATCCTACCCATTTTACATTAATCCATTGTGTCCCCTTTTGAGCTTATTTATAGAATGGCGTGTGCCTAGAGCACACAATGACCCCCATTCGACTTCTTTTTCTTATACCCACATCATCCTATCCCATGAGCCTATACACTTTGTCCCCACTCTTCAAGAGAGCATGATTTGAAAAGATTTATCATTTACGTATTCTTGTTGGGTAGTGTGTGCTTCATGAAGGTTTTTGTGCTTTATTGTTGGTGATGTTGGTGCTTGAAAAAGTGTTGAATGGTGAAAAATAGCCCCCTTGGCAAGCAAAAGAAAATGAAAAGAAAAAAATCAAAAGAAAAGAAAAAGTCAAGGGAGGCAAGAAAAGAAAAAAATATATGTCATTGTTCTTCAATTGCTCAAGGAGACATAAGGGTGACATTTAATTGTTGTGGTAGTTGATACACTTTCTTCAACCCAATGTTTAAAGTTTAAGGGGTTGTTAAAGTGAGGTGGTGGTTATTTGAAGAGTGGTACTTTCATGAAGCAAGTTAGTGTGTGAAGACTTCAAATTCTTTGCTCTCTTGACTTGTTATCCTTTCCTTCATTTGTAACCCAAGCCTTGGCCTAACATTACAAGCTTTATAAAGTCCTATTGATATTGTCATGTCATGCGAGTCTTAGCCTTGTGAAACTTAAAACTCTTTCGGTTTGATTGCTCAATTTTTGATATCTCATTGACCGTTCTATCCTTGCTAGAGCTAAACTACTTTTTGATGGGCATATGTTTTGTAATGTGGGTAAAGTGTTTGAGGAAAAAGCTAGCTAGCATTTAAATCACACCGTACCTCAATTATGCATGTTTATAATCTTGAGTTTGATTTCCATCATGGTAATGTGCATATGATCTTAAGCGAGTGCCGTTTGTCAAGTCCTTGAGCTCATTTTAATTGTTTTATTTCTTTGCTCGGGACGATCAAAGCTTAAGTTTGGGGGTGAATGTCAATAAAATATCTGGATTCCTCAAGTGAGGTCCTTTTCCTCCAATGTTAAATCTCTATCTAGAGTGGAGTCAACCTTAGTTAGCCTTTAATATGGCAACCAATCCAAACAACAAATAAATGCATATGCTTACAGAGTGATGCTGCAGTCAAACACCAATTGGAATCTTATAAAACGTCACAGCCTGACACAACCTAGTCAGAATCTGGAAACTATCTATGCATTAAGTTGAGTGTGCAAGAGACGGTGTTTAAGTAAGGTTTGTCCAAACAAAGAACACGATAAGCACCCACCCAATTGGAGTAGGGTATTGAAATTTGAATCAGCTATATACAATGACGCATCAACCACTGACTCTATCCTGAAGTCCTCAGTTAGTAACAAAATTTCATGGATAGTATGACAAATGGCCTAGCAAGATGCTGCTCTAAATATTTGTCTGTACTCACAACAATAGAATGTGTCACAGCATGTATTGTTAAGCTTCCTAACAATAAGATTCAAAAGCATTGACAGATCAAAATACATTATAAGGAAACTACTATTAAAGTTTGATCAAATCACCACGGATTTTGCATATAAGTTCTGGGTCCTGGTAATGCTTGTTAAGATTCTAAATTTAAAAATTTTGTGGTGGAACATGCTATAGCTACCTATTGGTAATGGATACTCATAAATTACTCCCTCTGTTCCAATAAAGAATCCTACTTTTTTGGGGGGAGGGGGGGTGGATGTTCAACTCGAAGAGTTCTACTTTTTGTATTTTTGCAGGGTGGGGACATTGCACTCAAATAGTTCTATTTTCCATTTGGAGATATTTCACTTTAAGCTTGCAATTTTAATTACATTCCAATTCTACCCATCATGACTCACATAAAACAAGCAGGATACAAAAAACAATTTTGTTATGAGAATTGCTATTTCACACCCCCCCTTTTCTCCAAGTACACCCCCTTTAAATATTACAAAAATGCCATTATAAAATCTGACATAATTGCCCTTAATGAAACGGCCCTATTAGTGTTTGGTAAACGAGGGCCGAATACTCCTAAAGATGTTCGGTAGGCTCTGCCGGAACACCATTAGTGGTGTTCGATAGGTTCTAGCCGAACACCCCTAAAGGTGTTCGGTGAAGGATTGCCAGTTGTCTTTGCCGAAAAGATAGAGAGAGAGAGAGAGAGTAATGGAGAAGCTATTTCAGAACACCCCCAAAACCCTCACACCATTTTCACGCTCGCTCTACTTCACTGTTGCTCCGGCGAGGAGGCTTTCAAGCTCAGATAGGGCTTCAAGCCTAGATTGCACGTAGTGGAGCCCAACTGGATTAAAGCTTCAAAACTAGGGTTCCGTCGAGCAATGGCCCCGCTTGCTTCTCCAAAAACTTCACCAGAGATTCCAGGTATCAATCCCCTGTGGCCCTGTCACAATTGTCATCTCATACGCCTTGACTCTACTTCTACAAATTCGACAATCATGGATTCGCGGAATGAAGGAAACTTAGAATTTACATGAACACGTGTTGTGTTTCTGCGTGAATTAGGGATTGTGGAGGTTAGAGAGAGAGGAGAAAGGGATGTTTAGGAGGAATTGAAGTGAAAGAAACGGCCATGGCCGTGCCGCGGAGAGAGGGAAATTGTTGCAGGAGAGGGGGAGTTGTAGCAGAGAGGAAGGAGTTGATTTTCATGGTGGGGTAAAATGGAAAATTGAGGGGAGGTGTACTTAGTATTTAGAGAGGTTTACAATTTAGGGGGGGTGAACTTAGAGAAGTGGTGTACTTGGAGAAAACAGGGGTGTGAATAGCAATTCTCTTTTGTTATAATCGATTAATAGTTGCTCCAAAGGGTGGTATAGTGCCTCTTAAATATTTGAGTTTTCACAAGTGAACTCTTTGTGTCGATGAGAGTCGAGTATCAACATAAATAGATAAACTAAACAAGTGCCCTCGGATAGTTAGACTTGTTCTTCTTTTTTCGAGACTTATTTCAAGACGGCAGAAGTAGTACCCACTACCCACAGATTTTAATTTCTATGTAATACTTACAGCTGAACAGAACGAAAATTTGAGGTACTAAGTTCAAGAAATAACAAAATGCGCCAAAACTGATTCCTATTATGTATTATGAACATGCAACTGCAAGGCAAAAACAAATGCAGAAACTATACCAAAGATTCGTAGCGCCAAGGCCATCTTCGTTGAGCCTCTATATCGGGAACCGGATCCCCAATGAAGAAAGACACAATGCGGGCCTCATCGTTATCCTTCTTCTTTGAAGAGTCAGATGAAGTCTTTTGCTTCTTCTTCACTGGCGTCTTGCTTGAAATACCTGAACTAACCTTGCCATCGTCGACTAGTCTAGGCGAGCGTCTCCGATCGGACATTGCAGCTGTCCGATCAGAGCATCTAGCTAGTGTTTGGGAGCTGCCATTTCGGAGAATTGGCGGCGGCAATGGAGGCTTCGAGAGTGAGAGAGGGGTAGCGTTGAGGTCCTCCGCCGCCATTGCTGTGGAAGGTTCGGTGTCGGGGAGTTCCTAATTTGGGGAATTTTGGGGTGATTTGATGGTGGAAAAACCCTGACCGAAGTGGAGAGAGATGACGGTATCAATTGAGGGTATTTTTGGTAAGGGGTTAAGCGGGCTCGCCTTACGAAGTTTTAGGAGGGAAATTTTGAGCAATGTTACATAATTACATTGATATATTGAAATGGAATTTTTTATTTTTTATTTATATATTTTTTTTATCTTTCGCAATGTATATCCAAATCATATTTGGTTTGGAATTACTTTTGTTCGTGTTGCTAAGCGTGCCTCTAGTGTAAAAAAATTTGTACCCATTGAGAGTCAAACACGAGAACCAAATCGAAAAAATATAATTCATTTATATCAAGATCAAATTTACTTGAATTACTTTTTCAACTTTGCATGAATTTATTAGTGAGTCACAGTTAACAGACTCCACCAGTGATTTCAGTCTCATAAATAGATCTATGGTACCATTGTTTTAGTGATGTTTCTCTTCTGTTATCAATATATATATATATATATATATATATGAGGGAATATTCAATGGTTACGTCAAAAATATAACCATCAATGATTAAAACATCACCTTTAGTTCTAATCACTTGATATTGTTTTTAATAGGTATGTGTGAGCTTTAGCGGTGATGTTAGAAACAAGTTGCACCATGTCAAATTCCAATAAAAAGAAGTTGTTTACTTTTTTCTATTTATTTGATTTTGCATTCCTTCAAAGTAGGAAGTTATCGTATGTAATTTCATTTCATTTTACTTTCGATTGTGATTTACCACCACGTACATCAGCTAAATATTCTAGCCCAATCCAATTGTCTTGATAAAATGTTATGTGCATTGATAAATTTGATGGCTCTATATCCAAGTTCGATTATTCAAGCAATATAATGTAAATATCAAAGTCTTGAATATACGTATTTTGAATAACTATTGTACCTTAAATTATCTATATTTCATCAAAATAACAAGGCCATGAGAGCAATTGTAATATTGAACAATCTGACATAAGAATGACGTTGATTTTATGTATGTTTTTACCACTATTACATTCTTCTCTAAACAAAAAAAAAAAAAAGGAAATGGTATCACTTAACATGTTGAATGTGCCCATTCCTTCTCAAAATAAAGAAAGGAAAAGATTAGGAATCAATCCAAGTCCACTTTTATGGGGAAACAAGAAAATAAGTAACGGCTGCAATTAGAGCATCACATCATCAATTATCGTAATGCTCCCCAACTAATAAAAGATGAATGAAGAACTAAAAATGTTTGAGCAATTGATTTATTTATTTTTAATATCTAAAAAAGATGTTCATATGAGTTGATATCATCTTTTGATCTCTTGTTGGCATGAGAGCGAGCATCAAGTCAGCTAATAACATAATACTCGTCACTAAATATTTAGTTAGTAGTATCATTTTTAACATCTTTTGATTATTCATGTTTGCTGATAATAAAAATTGTCAGGAGTAAGGACAACATCAAAATAACATAAGCTATGTCACTCCATATATCACCTTCTGAAAGAGGAAGAACACACAAAAACACAACACACGGATAACAAAAGCTGAGTGTTTTATTCACATACTTAGCCGGAATAATTAAGACGGCAGACCCATATCTCTATCCAAGGTTTAATAAAACAACTCTCAGAAGGAGTACAAAAGTATCACAAAGCACCATCATTGATCTCCAGTATCACCCACACCACAACAGCTTCTATATCTAAAAATTCTAAATTTAGAAGGAAAGGCTGCATCTATATAGACTTATCACAAAATACAATGTACATTCATCTCTATATTTCCAGAACTAATCCTACTTCTACCTCTGTTACTCCCTGACCGACCATCGTCTCTGACTTGATACATGTTTTACAATGAAGTCAAGTTCCATGCCTTGTTCCACTGTTCAAGCTGGTCTGCAGAACTTCTGTCCTCAACATATTGATAGATAAATATGGGCAAGAAAAACTTTCACAGGAGAAAAAAAGTTAGTAACCATTACCATAGATGGCACTGACGGTATATATTCATTATTCTTCTGATACAATTTACATTTAGCTATTACTATTACTTCTCTGTATTGCGTCGCTTGAGCCTCAGGACTTCTACTTATTGGTGGCGGGCAACCAACTCCTCGTATAACCTACTGAAGACTAGTTTAACAGGGATACAAGCAACTGCAGTGGGCAGCGACTCGGGCTTGATCAACCCCTCCACATGATAACTGTTGCTACCATGTAGCTTCACATCGCTATTATGTTTATGTTGTGTAGCAATTGAAGATAGTGTTCTTATCTTTTGGGTCGAAGATGAAGTGATCTTCTTTGATGGTTTTCTGACAAGCTTCCTGTCCATTGAAGGACCCTTTCTCATGATGCTAGCCTTGTGACTGGAAGGCCCTGAACTCGATTTCCCAAACAACTTTCTGCTGTGATCTACATACCGAAGGTCAGCAGTTTCATCACCATCCAGAGTAGATGACAAATGGGGTGGGCGAGGAACCCTACAATTGGCTGTCCTCCTGGCAGTCCTCCACATAGGTTGAAGTGCAGTATCATAATCTAATGCCTCAGGGTGAAAATCATCAGCTGCAGCTAGAAGAGATTCAGATGAATCGTTTTCTAGGGTTTCAACTGGGATTGGGTGCCCTACTATAGCCTTCCCATTTAACTTGCTCATCAGTGAAATCATAGGGACATGCTCTCTCTGATAGCTTGACTGGACTTTCAAAACCACATCTACCAAAATGGACTTCATCCTGCCACCAAATTGACGACCAACAAATACAGGATCATAGTACTCTCTTATTTCCTCCCAACCACCTTTCCAAGTAGGCTGATCATTCCAAGACAAGTCCTCCCAATTCATATTGCGGCTGCTATCTAAGCCTCTAGACCCATATCCAACCATTTGAGTCCTCAAATTCCCCTCAAATGAATCATCATCATCACAGCCATACATACCCTTGGAGAACTTTCTGTCACTTGCATTTGGAAACCTCCTTGTCAAATTGCGGTTATTCCTTTTCCCTTTGAGTTGCCACTTGGACACTCCCACACTAGTCAAAATGGGTTCATCGGGAAAAGGATGAGAAGCCTCTCCAGGAAGTGCCAAGTCATCGGGCTCATCACTGCTCGTGCTCCCATGTCCTCCATGCACTTCAGATCTTCCAAGAGACTTTGGTATTAATTCAATAGGTGCAGCATCATCTGAACATGAAACAAGGAGAGTTGGGTTCCAAAGATGAAGAAGAAGAACGAGACCATGACATTAAGAAACAAAAATAAATACCAAACTTATAGAAGTTGAAAATGCCAGACAGATTGGTGTCCAAAATGAGCAATGCGTTCATGCATGGCAAGCATAACAAATTATCAATCACACTGTCCATGACATTCAAACACCATGTGCGATCTCAAAAGGATCACATAACATAAATTACAACCCAATGCTAGCTTTATATCCTTTTGAATCACCTTCATAAGAATCAAATAGTACTCTTGAACCAGGATATTAATCATAAAATGAGAAAGCAACATATTAAAACAATGATTCTGAGACATGGCAACTTACTTACACAAACAGAAAGAAGTGTGTGTTCATCAATAAACGGTGACCATACTGTTGCCAATATTACAATTATACATGTGACCAAGTGCAGGATACAAGAATCCAAATATAAATTAGAAAAATAAGTTAACCAACAGATAAAGCAATGCTGGTCTAATAGCAGGTCTAGACATGTTACTACCACCTTTACGGGTATATGCTGATCCCAAAACCTCCAGCATTTGTCCACTTCTCATAACCCAATTTTGTTAACATATCAAGTTCTTCTATCCAGTGTTCAGCACATTGCCAAAAGCATTGTTATAGTTGATTGCCACATATCAAAGCCATAGACGAAAAACTATTTACACCATCCGCTGGCTTTGAAGCTTAACTTAGAGCCTTTACCAGTCATGTTACTAAAAAGCAAGGACATAGAGTCTCCTCTGATATATGCAAAAACCCCTCAACCAAGATGATAGTTGCAAGAATTTACTGAAAACAATTTCCTCAAACAAATACCTAGATCTCAGCATGGCTATTAACGAAACTTTTTCGACCCATTTCATGCTATAAATATTTAAGAAACTTCTTGCTCCGTGTCTTAGTTCAGTTAACAAACATAACCATAGCAAGCATGCAAATATTCAATAAGGCCAAGGAAAAAGAAAATAGCCACTTGTATTTACAACTACAGCTACATGAATATTGACACAGGATAGTTTTTATAAGCAAGAGAGGGAGTAGCCATGCAGGAGTTCAATATACTTCAAGCGCCCACAGGAAAACTAATCCAATGGCGTAAAGCAAGCACTGCAAATATGCCAATAGACGACAGTCCTGGTGCCAATATAACAATCATATATATTAACCTAGCAATATAAAGGCAGGCTACTTCAAAATGCACCCCAAAAATTAAAAAGTGAAGCAAATTCTGATGGAGATAGCATCACCAAGGAGGCACACAGAAACTATAAGTCAAACCTTAAAACATGATGGCAAACAGTACCCCTGATGTAAAGTGAATGAGGATGCTGTACGGGATAAAGCAAAACAAGAACAAAAAACAGAACACAAAAAATAAATTGAACCTGAAAATCCATGAAGTGCATCATCTGTATCTATTTCTAAAGAATCAGTCTGGGAAGAATCGGTTTCAGTATCTTCAGTAGATCCAGAAGTGTTCTCTTCGCTTAGACCAGCGAGGTAAGGGTGGTTACTTTCTTCAAACTTAGAAGTTGGAATTTCTGTCTGGTCAGGAGGAATCTCTTTATCCTCAGACTTCAATGTCATGTACCCATACTTGCTTCTCTTTGCATGGTCTACATCTCCCGTATGCTCTTCTCCTGACATACGAGGGGAAATACCATTACCATCAGACTGCAACTGCAAAGAGTGTGGAACAGGTAATTTTGCACTACTTTCAAGTACTTGAACAAGAGGGAGACGCTTATCACGCCTCTTGCTAAGGGATTCATCCACCTGACCCGCATCTGACCTTTTCCTTTTGTCTAACAATTTTTTGTTGATGAGAGTCACATTCTCAGTGGTAAGGCCACCATCAAGAGGAGCATGAACACCATCATCAAGTGCAGGTTTATGAGAACCATTTGAAGCAACCAACAAAGGAGTCTTACGCTTTGAAGGGGCAGGCCTCTGACCAATGTCCTGCAAACCTCTCATCCTAGGTGGTACATCGACGTTATCATCATCCCCATTCAGTTGATTTCCCTCCTTAACCCGTAGAATCAGACCACCCGTAGATATAGTGTTCACATGTTTTCCATTGCCATAAGCCAAGCACTCTGAAGATGTTGCCGAGTCCTTTCCAGCATCATCCGATAACTTAACTGTCTTACCATTTGAAGAACTACCTAATTTCCCAAATTTTGTTTCCAAAAGTTGCTTCTCAAGTTCAAGAGCATGAAGAATAGCATCTTCCCTACGCGCATATTTCTCTCTTTTCTTTGGAGGCATACCTTGTGAAGCTTCAGCCCTTTCAATGCAGTCGTCGAACTCACCACATCTAAATGGCTTTACCCGCTTGGACTTCTCCAAATTGTACCAATCTCTGAAAAACCAGCACAAAGAATATTATAGCCAACAAAAGTTAAAAAGACAACTAAGACAAGAATAATCAAGTACCCATGTAAAATAAAGCCCAAGTCCAAGGAACTGAAGGAGAGAACTTGTACCATACTTTGCGTAGGAAGAAAACAGATACAGATGACAACATATTAAATTAGCAAATCCAACGAGTAACTATTTCATACGAGGGTGAAAAATCATTTATATTGGACTGGCAGGTATCATATTATGTGATGTCATCCAAAACTTGTTTCCAGACAACTGCTAAAAGGCCCTAAGAATCAATTAACTGAAAAACCTAGACATGTCTACTGACTAACAGCATTCTGCACAAATTATCCAGCTTTTGCATCTCAGCTGCACCAAAGCAAGGGCCTATTGAACATAATCTAGAGCTCAACATTTGGCTCTTCTGGCCCAAGGGTAAGGGAACACTCTCCCCCTCTCCCCACCCCAAAAAAAAACCACCACCACACCCAAATTAGCAAATTCACATGGCTTTCTAGTTCAAACGGGTAACTATTGCGTACCCAGGTGAAAACAAGGTAGCACTGAATTGTGTTCTTTAATTTGGAATGACTAGTCTAGTCAACCAACATATATAAAAAAAAATACGAAGAAAATAAAGAATTCAATCAGTGAAAACAATGAACAAGAGATTAACAAACAAAGCAGCGGTTATCCATGAACTGATGATAAAAACAAGCAATCAGCAATCAGCAGCCAGCAGTGTAGGTTCATGCGATAAATTTGAGCTAAAAATGGACTTACACACTGGCGTCTTCCCTCCCAAGAAGCTTGACAGGAGTTCCAGATCGGGGAGACATGAGATGAGAGGCCGAGAGCTCTTCAGGACCCAGTATCTTCCCCGGCCACCACGACCCGTTCCGTCTCCGTACCCAAACAATGCTACCAACACTGCAATCTACCACTCCCGTTTCCGTATCCGAACTCCCCATTCCCCAAACCTAAATTCTCTACAAAGTGATCCCTACAATCACGAAATGGCTGGTGCTTTTACCCTAATTTCTCAATCACACCAATTTTCTCTCTTTGGAAACAAAAATGAAGGGGGAAAAATCAGACAGACGATTGAGAGACTTGTTCAAGCTCAACCTCCAGAGAAGAAGCGGGAGAAATGGAGGATGATCCGAACACGACATTTGGAGGAGGGTCCGACGACGGCGATTGGACCTAGGGTTAGGGTTTCCATTCAAATTTGGGGGAATTTTCAATTTCTAAGGCATTTTTGAACAAATTCACAAATCGAATAGAACGGTCTGCTCCAGCAATTCAACACTATTTCTCTCCCTCTCTCTCTCTCTCTAGAATCTATGGATATATTTATATGTATGTATAGATACAGCTTGTGCATTGATGTGTCGAGGTCGCAGGAGATTAGAATCGCCGGTGTTGACTCACTGATTAGCACATGAGGAGGAGGAGGAGGACGAGTTGTGTGTGCAATACGCAACCCGTGTGTGCGCGCGTGCCCGCCCCCGGTTCACGTTAGCTCGACGCGGTGTAGTCCAACTCCTGAGGTTGTTTCTTTGCGCGTTGTGGGCCCAGTCCTCCGATCTCAATTGGATTGGTCCACTCAACCCAGACCAGAAGCTCTAATCGGCTTCTTTATGAAAGAAGTTTAACATTTGTTTCTTACAAGCCCTATAGTCCGGTTATGATATTCATCATCCGGTTCAGTCCATTTTTAAGAATTAAAGACAGATAATATATTGGTTCTTGAAAATTAAAGGGCACTAGTCCCTTGACTATTGACTTATCCACAATTAGTCACTTAACAAAAATTTGCATTGATTTTATCTCTAACACTTCAAATTGTCACCCCGGCAGTCTTTTTGATGGATGTCATTAGTAAATTTCCGTTAAGTGGCTCATGTGCCTCCCACTTATATTTGAGTAAGGGCAAAATTGGAAGTTCACTTATCATCTTCTTCACCTTCTTCAAACCCCAATCCCTAAAACGCATACACTGATTTGAAGCGGAGACCGAGAGTATGGAGGTTAGTGAGGTTACCAAAAATGTCAGTCGGTAGTTGGTCGAAGAGAGAAACCCCAAGGAGACGGAGGCTTGTGACGAAGCGGTTGTTGTCGTTGCACTGGACGCCAACCCACTGACACGGGGTTAATTGGGTGGCATTCCAGAAGTGGGTGCGGCCGCCGACAGCTGAACGTAGAGATAAAAGGGCGGCTCTGTCGGAGGACGGATCTGACAGTCCGGCCGGTAGAGAGAACAATCTGGAAGATGAGCAAGAAAAGTAGCCACATTGTAGAGTGTGAGAGAGAGTAAAGAAGCCCCATGGATGATTTCTCAATGGCACTGACTGGATTTTGGTTGCTTTTCTCTTATGATTTTGATTTTGTTTCAATTCATACTTTGAATTTGTAGGAGTAAGAATCAATGAGCGTAAATTGGTTGGTTTGAATACTTGTTCATAAGTTTATACCTGCTGCATTTAGTACTAGTTGGATTGTGTGTGTGTGTGTGTGTTCATTTTGGGGGGTTTTAGGTAGAATTTTAATGTGTGTTGTGTGTGAGAGAGAAAGCATAGGAGGGAGAGATAAGTTGGAGTGAATAATAAATATAAATAAATAAATAAACATGATTAGCGAAAAAGATGAAGAAGATGATAAGAAAAAATTCTAATTTTGCCCTTACTCAAATGCATGTGGGAGGCACATGGGCCACTTAACAGAAATTTACAAACAGCATCCATCAAAAGGACTGCCAGCGTGACAATTTGAAGTGTTAGGGACAAAAACGATGCAAATTTTTGTTAAGGGACTAGTCGTGGATAAGTTCGTAGTCAAAGGACTGGTGGTGTCATTAACTCAAAATTAAAATTCAATCTATTAATAATTAAAATTCCTAACTTATGAGGTTTAGTTCCACATAATTTAAAACAAAACCTAAAAATAAATCTTAATTGATCTCCTCTTCAACTTGGGCAACAAGAATCCAACCTCCACAATCTAACCTAGAAAATCTCTATTTATGCCCTACCATGTACAAGTAATAAAGAAAAAGTGGTACAACACATAGCAGCTCCTTGATGGCTTCACAATTCCCACGTCAGCGCCTTAGAGCTTCAAATGCAATCATCTATTTAGTAAAAAATATTAGAGCTTCTTCAATGCAATTATCTATCTAGTAAAAAATGCTAGACACGTAGGAAAGATAGATTTCCCCAAAAAATTCTTCTCCAATGCAAACCTGAGGTAGAGATGATGTGGCATTTAGTTGAGAAAACATCCTATACGTGATCCTCTACTTCTAGAGGGTCACCTAGAGGATGTCTTTTCATCCACGTCATTTACCGTCAGTTTTTATTTTAATTTTTTACCATCAATCAGTTACAGTAGGAATAATTTTTATTTTATACTTTTTATGAATAATTATAAAACAATATCACGTCTGAAAGAATGTTCTAAAAGAAGTCTTGCATTGGAGCACGTTTAGAAATATTGTGACGCTCCGAGTCGAGATCCAATATTGAACCCCAACTTGGTGCGCCAAAATAACATAACTAACTGAATCAATCGATAAAAGCAAGCCACAAGAGCTTATTCCAAAATTTATGCAGCGGAATACTAAATAAAAACCTAAGTTTTAAAACTCAAATAACAAAATCTCATCAACTAATTAAAACCTCAACGGCAAAACATGTGCCGGTCGGGTCGCCATAATTAACAACCATTAACTCACAATAAAAGTACGTGGCGTAACCACCCGTACTTACTAGTATTAACAATAGTAAAAACCTGCTTTAATAAAAATAATTCATCGGCGACATTACAGCTGGAACCCAACTAACAAATCACAAGTCTAAGACTTGGGAAAAATAACAACAACAACTTCATCGGCCACAACATGCCGAAAAACAAATATAAACCACAAGATAAAATGTACTCGGGAAAGAAACTAAATTACTACTAATATTATATACTAGCACGACATACATATGTCGGCTACCATAAATATAATTAATTTACAACATAAGACAATTCTACCCAAAGTAAAGTTTACATAACTTTACATCAACCATCATCCTCACTGAAGTATGAAACATAAATACAAATAAAAATATAACTTGCTAAACTCCAAGTCTCAAGTCTTACTGCGATGGAACTTCCAACCTGCAAACTGAGGAAAATGTTGGGGTGAGTCTAAAAGACCCCGTAAGCCACTATAATGTATTGCGCGTTATGAGTATGAATGCAACAGTAAACCAAACCCTACATACAACTAGTCTAGGTAGCTATTCCAGCTTCCCCAACCTCACAATCATAAACCGACAAGTCTAGGTAATAATTTCAACTTAACAAGCTACTATAAGGAACTACATGACATGTTATTATGCACATAAAAATAACAGGATAATTAATATGTAATAGCACATAAGGGCAACCAACCCTATATCAACGAGAGGCTCAATAGCCGCCAACCGTCCCATACTAGTTGGAGGCCACGACCAACATTCGCTTGTATAAGAAGCGCATCAATCACATAGGCCACGTAGCACGGTGATGTTCACATAAGTGCAACGTAAATAAATCACATATAAAAGGATATAATCTCCATCCACGATCTCCGCGTTGCTCCTGCAATACACGAGAAAACAAATGTGCCTCGATACTCGTGTGAGTAGTATCGACGTCCCCAAAAATCTCATCGGGTTCAATAGCTAACCAAAGTCATGCGTATTGCTACAACAGTGGGGCTACATCCCACTTGCGGCCAATAGGTGAGGGGTGTGTGAAATTCGGTACGGCGATCATAGCGATTACGAAACATATTCGTAAAAACTATCCGTCGTCCCACCATAACTTTACCAAGAATGCCAACTGGACTCAATGCAATACACAAGTAAATATTTATTCGTCATTCTCAACAAATCAAAATGTCTTCTCATGATCACAACATAACCAAAATAAATCATGATGTGCTCTAATGAATCACATGTCAAATCAACTCAGTGTGCTTGTAAATACTAAACATACAATCAATCATCAAAGTAGGATGATTGTCCAATCATATACTAGAACAATCACATCATGTCCGTAATCACTGAACATATAACCCAAAATAAGACAATAGGCAAAGTAGGCATATTGTACAACTCAACAATTGAACAGTGTCTGCAATAGCTATACACACACATAACACAAACGTAAGGTATTCCTATCGTATAAACAACTATCAGACAATGTCCACAAGGTGGAACCTATACATCACAAGGATATGTTATTCATTCCTAATTCCAAAATAAAGTAACATATTCCTCACATGTACACAAATTCATAACCCCACATAGGTAAGTCTACTTGTACTTACAACCATTAATTAATACATAATCATTGCACTCAAGTTAGGATCTCTACAATATCCTATAATCATTCAATACACTTTATCTCATGTATAACATAACTTATGATCACATATCATTATCGTTGTGTATTAAGTGTATTCACAAATCAATACAATCACATCGTTCGTATTGGAACGATAACCAAGGTGTGTTAATTCATGTTTGATTAAATTAACTAAAGTCAAGCTCTAACGAATCATAACTTTTGCAATACATAATCCTACATCGTAGGAGACTAAATTACGACCCGTAGTGATTTATACTACTCATTATTCAACTCTGTAGAGTCGATTTTACACATTAATAAATTTATTACATTATTCGACGTTTGTTCATTACGTCCTATTCGACTACGCTAGAGTCAGTCACAACTAGTATTTAACTCGTATATTGTTCAATATAAATATACTATCTCATGTCCACTCATCTAGTGTCATTACCCATTTTCGAAACATCGGGACGAACCACAGTATCGTTCCTAATTAACTACACCAATCCCAATACCCCGTGTATTTTTTACCCATAGAAATCTCTCAAATTCATCGCGAGTAACAACTTACACAATTCTAACGAGTTACTAATACTTAAGGTTTAATAATAACAATAATTACACCTCAACGAGTCTCTAATTCTTGGAGACTAACAACAACAATACATATTCAGCACTGCGCAGCAGTACATTAAATTTACCAAATATTCTACGCAAGTCCAAATATTATGAATCTTGCATACCCAGAAACTAGACATCTTAAACTACATTTTACCACTTTGAATCACCTCATTTGGACTTATATTCATCAAGATTCGGGTATATAAAGTCCAATCTATTACACAGAATTTTTGCTAACAGTCTACTCAGCATAGTTGTGTTCCATAATATATTTGAGGTACTTCCCGATATCAAAACTTGATCAAAATTTACAGGATTCTATACAACATATTAATGTAAAACATATCCAAAAATTAAACAATTTCCATGGACGGATTTGTCCCAGTAAATTCAGCAATAAGGCCTAAAACAGTGACAACACTTGCTTTAAAAACTATGTGTTTGGTTTCATAACATCATCAATTCATTCCCCAATTATTTTCCCAACTCAAGTCAGCAACTTGGTATGACATAACCTCATTTGAGGCAACAAATTTCATATTTTCTAAGAAATTAACACCAAGAATATTAACTAACACAATTTACATGCTTTACTCTTCCAATCAACTCATAAAACCCACAAAACATTATAGCTACTTACCTCTTAATGAAATTAACCCAAGGAAATCAGCATGCAATCAGTGGAAAACAATCTTCTGGGTAAGAGCTTCGCAACAGTGAAGACGGATCGTCGATCGGACTTCAAATGCTCAAGTTATAAAGCTTTCTCTCTCTCTCTTTAAACTCTTCTTCTCTCTCTCTAAACTCACGGCTGGACTTGGTGAAAATGGGAGAAAGAAGTGAGGTCTCTCCTCACTTAACAAGGAGGGAGTAAGTCTGATTTATTTGGTCGATGAGTCAATGGGTCATAGTCCAAGTGTATAGGTGTCAAATAGTCAACAAGTCCAAAAATCACAAAATTCTGATTTTCAATCAACTTTAAAGACATGTCTGGGATGATCTATAAATCTAAAAATTATAAATAATATATTTTTGGAAAGTCCTTGAAGTCTAGTTTACATAGAATCAAACGGATTATAAATCCGAGTTTTCTACACAAAGTTATGGCCAAATTACTACAAGTTGTTCGGATGGGCAGAATTCCGAGTTTAAGCATATATTCATGCTTTTGTGTGTAACTTTTCCAATCTCAAAGTAGTTTAAAGCACAACCGTAAAGGTAATTAAACTTACTCAAAGTACCCATGAGCTAGTGACGTAGTACAGAGATAAGAACGGGGTCTCACATATATGACTCTCTATCTTTTAAATTTTTTGCCACATATGAAAGAGGTCTTATTGTTTAAACATGTCACATAGAAAAAACTAGATGATACCATTGGAGATGCTCTTAGACACATAGAAAAGATAGATTTTTCCAAAAAAAAATCTTCTCCAATGCAAACCTCTGATGCTGAGGTGGAGGGGACGTGGCATTTAGTTGGGAAGACATCCTCTACTTCTAGAAGGTCACCTAGAGGATGTCTTTTCATCCACGTCATTTACCGTCAGTTTTTATTTTTATTTTTTACCGTCAATTAGTTACAGTAGGAGTAATTTTTATTTTTTACTTTTTATAAATAATTATAAAACAATTACACATCTGAAAGAATGTTTTAAAATAAGTCTTGCATTGGGACATATTTAGAAAGAGGACTCTCTATCTTTTAATTTTTTTTGTCACATATGAAAGAGGGCTTCTTGTTTAAACATGTCACGTAAAAAAAACTAGATGATAGAATTGGAGATGCTCTTAGCTGCCTAATTTTTGTCCTAGCGCTTAATTCCCTGAAAAAATTGCTTTTGAAAATTGAGGTTGCTTTACAACTTGTACTCCAACGCTTGTACATGCTCCAGCGCTCTTGGCCGCACTTCATTTCAAGCTCCAGCACTCAGAACCTCAAATTTCCACTTCAAAGCCTTTACACGCACTTCAACTCTTTATTAACCCTATTAATATGAGCAATAACACCACATGATTAACTAAAGCATGGAGCAAAGCAACAACTAACTATGAAATGGTCTCCACTTGCTGTGCCAGTTGTCCCTGGTGCCTAAAACTGAGTCGGCTCTATTTAGCGCAAATCGTGTTCGGCGAGAGGGACCTTATCTGGACCCACTTCAATCCTTATAAATGGATCCAAGCGATGTGGCTCATTTCGGATACGATCGAGCGAGCCCTCATTTTGTTCAAAAGCTAGGAAGGTACGACTTCCCCAGATGTCCAAATAAGAGATACTGGTGACAGAAATAGAAGTTGATTTCTACATTTAATTAGCCTTGACTTCAGTGGCCAATACAAAATGATGAGAACTACAGATCATACAAAGGATTGAAGCCCAACTCCAAACAACTCATTTGATGAAAAATGATGGCCTAACCCAAGAATAGCAAACTTAAAGAAAACTGCTTGAAATCAGATTTTTTGGTCAACTTCAATGGGCCACACAGAATGTTCTAGAGCTCAAAAATTGGTGTATAATATATGGTTTTAAAGCCTTAAAAGTCTAGTTTCCAACCCATCAAACGGATCTCAATTTTGATGTTTCTAGACAAAGTTAAGCCCAAAATACCAAAGGCTGGTCAGAATAGACGAGAATGTTGAATTTGTGTTGTTTCTTTGACCATTCAGCCTTGTTTTCTCCAAAATCTGTTGAGTTTTCTAGAAGCACGTTTTTATGTGTTTTGTGTCTTTGTAAGCCTATAAAAAGGCATAATCATCCTTGTAATTGGTACACAACATTAAATAAAATTAAAGTATTTTTCTTTCACTAATTCTTGAGAGAATTGTGAGAAATCTGAGATTCTTGAGAGAGAACTCAACTTTGAACTTATCAAACTCGTGAGTCGAGGGTTTGTGGTGTTCCGTAGTAGTGGTTCATAGACAATTGCGTCTATTGGGTCTCGATTGCACCCAGAGGTTCCTATTCAATCGCGAATAGCGGGTCGAGAGAGACTCAACCTATCATTTCCATTCCGTTGTTGTTGAACTTACAGTCTTCGTTCGTGCGTGTTAGACTTCTTCGATCTCGATCTTGGTCGAGTTCACATCACAAAAGCTACTTGTGCACCAAAATACCCTTGGGGAGCTGGATATCTACACTTACATTAGTACACAAACCTTGCAATTGAGGACACCGACGCAACATATGATTCATAGATTCTGCATCACCTGCCCACTACAATAATTATAGACAAACGCTTGAGAGTCGTACCATAACAAAATTCGCGAACACCACCTCAAAGAAGGACTAAAAAATCGGGAGGGATTATTGGGACTGCATATGTTGTGGCGGGTAGTA
The DNA here is from genome assembly GCA_016624345.1 of Platycodon grandiflorus. Classification (NCBI taxonomy): domain Eukaryota; kingdom Viridiplantae; phylum Streptophyta; class Magnoliopsida; order Asterales; family Campanulaceae; genus Platycodon; species Platycodon grandiflorus. Next base: position 1,280,104 of record CM028364.1, on the reverse strand, counting down.
AACTAAACCAAGTAGCAAGCTGCACAAATTCAATCGAGGCAGCATCACCAATTAAAATAGAAGCTCAAACCATTTTGTCCATTATTCGATGGACAATTTGTAAAGGGGTTAAATCGATTTGTATTCATAACATGGAGATTGTGGAGCAATTGAAGGGCAATGAATCACGGACTCCTAATATTTTCAACATTGTAATTGATATTGAAACATGATAAATGAACTTATTTCACAATTCTTCTGGGCAAATCAAAGAAGACAGAAGATAAGTACAGTTCTAATTAACTTTCAATTAAAAAAAGTTGGGAGTAAGAGAGTAAAAATCATAATGAAGCTAGAAATAGTTATCGTGAAATACTTCATTCCATACAAAGAGTCTACTATATTATTTTGAGATGTTTTACTTAAAGAGTCCATTTTAAAAAAATTGTGCTTACAATTTTCATAATCTTTCATCTTTACCTTTCACTTGTGTTGTAATCATCTTGGTTGTGCTTAAGTATTTTTGTAATTATGACCAAATCTAATGACACTCATATATCTCTTAATAATTAGATTTTTCAAACGTAAACTGTTTGGGTAAAACAATAATTTATGGGCCTTGTTTAGTCAACCAGTCAGCAGTCGTTTTACCCAGGCCGCAAATCCAAAGCCCAGTCCCAGTGCAGAGAATCAAATAAAATTGTTGCCGAGAGTGGAAGCAAAAAATTTAAATTTTAAACCTACGCTCTAACGGTCATATTCTCGAGGGCTCCTCTCTTCTTCTGTAAAGTCACACAGCAAACACATATAAATATCCCTCTAAACTTAGCGCCTCCCTCATATCATTCATTCGAAGCGCCACAAATCTCAGCTTTAGGTATCAATTCCCCTCGCCCCTCCCCCTTTCCCCCAAATTAACCAACCCTTATGGATTTCCACAGCCTTACCAGGAGAGAGCTTCAAGCTCTTTGCAAGCTCAACAAAATCCCAGCCAACATCACCAATGTTGCCATGGCCGATGCTCTCAAATCTCTCGATATCGTAAGCCATTTCTCAAATTCAATCCATATATATATATATATATATATATATATATATATATATATTGTTCTCATTAGTTTTCGTTAGATTCACTTCATTTTCATTTCTCGAGCTGATCGACATTATAAGCCATTTCTCAATTAATCCATTTTCCGACATACATTTGTTCTCATTATTTTTCGTTAGATTCACTTCGTTTTCATTTCCCTGAGTAGCTCGATATTCTAAGCCATTTCTCAAATCTTATGAAATTCAATCCAGTATCTGCTATATATTTGTTCATATCAATTTTTGGTTAGATTCACTTCATTTTCATTTCTAAAGTTGTTTGAATCGTGAGACATTTCTTAAATCCTCTTAAATTCAATCCAGTTTTCAGTATATATATATTTGTTCTCATCATTTTTTGTTAAATTCACTTAATTTTCACTTATCAAGTCGATCAACGTAGTAAGCCATCTCTCAAATCCGCTGAAATTCATATCTTCTCATTATTTAGTGCTAGGTTCACTTAATTTTTGTTTTTGAATCTGTTTGTATTGATATAATTTAATTGATGTATTGTTCTCATTATTTTTTGGTTAGATTCTTTTACTTTTCATATTTGAATCTGTTTGTATTAATTTGATTCGATCTGTTTGTGTTATTAGGTGGAAGGGATTGAAGATTTCCTGAAGCCCTCCCAGTCATCAGAAACAAATGAATCTTCCATTGAATCTCCGGAGAAGACTGAGTTGATTTCTCCTAGGGTTCCGCGGACCAGTTGTAGGACATCTACTCGACAAAAGCCACAGAAAGATGAAGCTGAAACTGTGAAGACTGTGACTAGGTCGACTCGCCGTGGAGTCAGAAGACAGATAGCAGGAGAGGTGGAAGAATTGAAGACGAGCAATGTGCCTGAAACTCCTGCAGTGACCAGCAGCCGCAGGAGGACGGGTCTAGCGTCTACGGCTCGGCGGAATATGGAGACTCAGCTGAAGGAGAGCGAAGAGGATGTGAAAGTCGATGATTCAATAGATAAAGAGAAGAAATGTGTTCCAGAAACACCAGCGGCAGTGCCGTATAGCAGGAGAAAGGGGCCAGCAGCTTCGTTGCGGAGATCAAATTTGAAGGAGGAGAGTGTGGTTGGGAGAACATACAGCACAAGGCAATCGGCGAGGTTGACAGGGTTGAAAGAAGCTGAACCAACTCCAATGGAGAAAGAAAGAAGGAAACTCGAGAAGATCAATTTGTTGTCTAAGGAAATGACACAAAGTTTTGGGGACAAGTTGGATGAGGGTTCAGATGATTTCAATGCAGTCTCGGAGAATTCAAGCTTGTCTGGTATGATTTTCTTCTCTAATGTTTTATTGGATCAAATTTAGTCATGCTTGTTTGTAGTGTCATTGTTTGATTGATCTATATATGAATGGATGTGAACGGAGATTTTTGTTAATATGTTTATTCTTTCTGATTGTATTTGCTTAGTGTGTTTCTATTGAGACTATAATCTCATATCACGTAATTAAGCCTTGTCAATCAATCCTTGGTCATGCCACTCATACGTATTGATTTTGAGTTGGTTTTTCTGATTCAATATTTTGTATGAATTGGCTCACCTTTCATGTATGTTAGGCCTAGTGGCCATTCCAATTCAATTTCAAAGGTTAGCTTTACCTAAGTTCAAGCAATCTAAAATGACTGCTTCCAGGATCTGTAGTCGATGCGCTCACAGTTGGCATTGCGGGCAAAAGTGAGCTCTTGGAACTGGAAACGGAGAAAACATCAAGTGCTGATACAGATGTGGGCTCAGAGGATATAACTGCTATAGATGCTAAAAATGATGTCTTAGAAAGTATGGACTGGTTTCTGAGTATTTTCATTAGTTCTTGTTCATGTAAATGCTCAATTATGTGAGATTACTGAATCTTAGTGACTGTCTAATAGCATCCTATGCTTTTACAGGGTCCAATGATATGGAAGTTGATGTGATTCCATCAGACCTTGAGAATCCAAATGTGCTTAACAAGTTGGAGATTCTGGAAAACTTTAGTCTTGATGGAGACATTGGTTCTGAGGAGACAACTCCTGTAGATATCAAAACTGAAGTCCACGAGAACAGTGGTATTTTTATTTTCTTTTGCCTATAAATATGTAATTGCATTGTCAGTCTCTATGCTCTTTCTTGAACATGTTTTGATAGCCCTGTGCTGATATTTGTTACAGCTGCTGATGATACTGGAGTTGATGCAACTGCTGCAGAAATGGAAAATGGGGTTCCAGATAACAAGGGAGTTGATAATGTATACCCGTCTGGCACTGAGAATCCAAGTGAGACTTTGAAACAGGAAAATGTGGAAAAAGTTATTACCTTTGAAGATATAGATTCTGATGTAAAAACTGCAGTGGTAATGGATATTGTAGTCTTAGAAAACAATGGTAGGTTTACTTCCTTCATCCATCAATGTGTTATGATTATTTATGGTAGTTCTTGTTTTTCAAGTGACATTAGTTCTTAGCTGATTGTGTTATTGTCTTCCTAATGGGGCCAAATCTTTTTACAGTTGAAGTCGTCTTGTCCCACACTGAGAATCCAAATGAGGCAGAGGAAACTAATATTTCCTCGGCTGAAGAGCCTCTTGTTGATGATGTGGAGAATCAAGGTCTGGCAAAGATAGAATCTGATGAGTTGAAGTTGAGTGATTCTGCTGCTCAAGATCAGAACCAGGAATTTGAATTTCCAAAGTTACATCTCATTGAAGATACAAGTGAGACTTTGAAACAGGAAAATGTGGAAGAAGTTATTACCTTGGAAGATATAGATTCTGATGTAGAAACTACAGCGGAAATGGAAATTGTGGTCCTAGAAAACAACGGTAGGTTTACTTACTTCCTTCATCCATCAATGTGTTATGATTATTATGGTAGTACTTGTTTTACAAGTGACACTAGTTCTTAGCTGATTGTGTTATTGTCTTCCTAATGGCGCCAAATCTTCTTACAGTTGAAGTCGTCTTGTCCCACACTGAGAATCCAAATGAAGCAGAGGAAACTAATATTTCGTCGGCTGAAGAGCCACTTGTTGATGATGTGGAGAATCAAGGTCTGGCGAAGATAGAATCTGATGAGTTGAAGTTGAGTGATTCTGCTGCTCAAGATCAGAACCAGGATTTGGAATTCCCAAAGTTACATCTCATTGAAGATTCCGAAACTGGATTTGCTGCTGAAGAAATGTCTAATGGCAATGCCATGTCGGCTGATGGAGAAACCAGCCAGGAATCATTGGGACTTGCTATTGAAGACATTGTTGGTGATGAGATCTCAGGCATGGATGCAAATGTTGATTTGGATCATACTGAGCATCTGATTTCTTCCGAGCAGTTGGATGGTGAAAAAGTTGCCGACATATCTAAAACACACATCTCCGGGCAGCAAGCAGGTGTTGATGAATCACTAACGGAAATTTCAGCTGATTTATTATCCTCTTTCTTCCCTTTTACACGTATTCCCAGCCCAGAAATTGATGCAATTTCAACCCAAGTTCCATCAAGTAAGACACCATCGAAGAAATCTGCAACTAAGACACCAACAAAATCTAGAAGGGTGGCCCTTGTTTCAGACGACAAGGAGAATATTGACCGCAGTGGGAGAAAGTTGCAGCTTCCAAAAGACATGGGAAAGAAAATCAAGAAAGATAAGACAGAGAACGAGCAATCGAAGAAGTTGTCTGAAGCAAGTCTGAGACAGCTAACAAAGATGCTGAAAGAAAAGTTACAGATCACAAATAGTGTCAATGCCAATGAGGAGGAGACTAGTGCTGCAGACACTGTGGTGACCAGTGGGGCAAAGGCAAGACCAGCGTTGCAGACACTGTCAAGCAACTCTTTGGCGGCAACTGGAATGGGTAACTGAGTCGAGATTTTGCTTGTTTTCTTTTGCGGGAAGTTCAAACCTTGGTTTGTTCATTCAAGTTTTTCAGTCTCTTTCTTTCCTAAGCAGTTTTTCTAGATTTTGAGATGTACTTAGTGAAGATGGTCATTTCGACTACTACTTTCACTTATCAATAATGCAACTATATTATCGATTAATCTCAAATATTTAGATACTCCCTATGTTTTTGTTCTTTATTTAAGGTTGACAGCAGCACAAACGTGTGGACTGATCCTAGAAAAATTAAGCAGTTACTAATTAGAGCTTGTTTGGTAGTGTGTTTTGGCAAAAATGTAGGGATAAAATGCAGCTTATTAAAAATTGTGTTTAAAACATTATTTTCAAAACGCAAATGCGTTTTTAAAAAGCTGCTAGGAAAAAAAAGTCGCCTATTGAAGTGTTGTCCCAAACGCATTTATAAGAAAAGACTTGCGTTTTTAAAACACTGCGTCTCCATCTTAAGAACAACTCACCTTAGCTTTTGTCTCTTTCTTTCCTAAGCAGTTTTTCTAGACTTTGAGATGTACTTAGTGAAGATGGTCATTTCGACTACTACTTCACTTATCAATAATGCAACTATATTATCGATTAATCTCAAATATTTAGATACTCCCTATGTTTTTGTTCTTTATTTAAGGTTGACAGCAGCACAAACGTGTGGACTGATCCTAGAAAAATTAAGCAGTTACTAATTAGAGCCCGTTTGGTAGTGCGTTTTAGCAAAAATGTAGGGATAAAATGCAGCTTATTAAAAATTGTGTTTCAATGATGCGACAAAAAAAACAGTATTTTTAAAACGCAGCTGCGTTTTTAAACACTGGAATTTTTTTTTTCCAAAACGCAGGTTTTAAAAAGCTGCTAGGAAAAAAAAAGTCGCAAGTGTTGTCCCAAACGCATTTATAATAAAAGACTTGCGTTTTTAAAACACTGCGTCTCCATCTTAAGAACAACTCACCTTAGCTTTTGTCTCAATTAGAGCTCATTTGGTCGAGCGTTTTGGCCAAAACGCAGGGATAAAACGCAGCTTATTTACAAAAAATGTGTTTCAATACTGCGGCAGAAAACGCAGCGTTTTGAAAACGCTGCTGCGTTTTAAAACGCTAGAATTCCCAGCTTTTTCCCAAAACGCAGGTTTTAAAACGCTCCTAGGAAAAAAAAGCTGCGTATTGAAGTGATATCCCAAACATATTTATAAGGAAAGACCTCCGTTTTTAAAACACTGCATTTTTTAAAACGCTGCGTTTTTAAAACACTGCGTTTATAAACGCTGTACCAAACGGGCCCTTACTTGGGTTAACTATGTAAACTCTCACATGGTGTTCCTATCATGCTTTATTATGATAGTAATTTTAGTTTTAGTCTCCGCATTGTACTTATCCAAACCATCTTAACACAGTTTCTCTTATTTTATTTGCGGAACAACTTTAACCATTTCACGAATTTGTTCTTTTTAAATTTTATCTATCCAAAGTTTATTATATATTCATCTTAACAATCTCATTTCAGTTACACTCGTTTCGTAAATAAGTTCTTTCTAAGTTGGCTAAAATTAGTGTAGCTCTGTTAAATGTTTTATAAAACTTTTCTTTTGCGCTTTTTACATAACACTCTAGATGTTCTTTAATTTACATAAACTAAAAGATGAGGACTTGAGACCAAGTCTCTCCCATGTAGTTCAAACTATGGTAACAATTCGTAATTAAAACTACAAGAGAGAGACTTGTAAGAACAACATAGGAGAGAGTGGTGAGTTCTAAGATACTCTGAAAGATTATATTTCCTCCGTCCCAGATAAATGTTTTTTGCTACCAAATCAAAGAGATTAAGAAATGTAACTAATGATGAGCTCTGTAAAATATGTTTTAACAATAATACCCATTACACGTTAAGCAAAATATTAAAGATTAAAATATTATGTAATTCAATATGGTACAGTGGTCAAGATTGTACATATTTCTTGGGGGTGCTAATTCAAATCTTCTCAACTAGGAATATTAATTAGGACGTTCCAAAATAGAAAGTAGGAACATTTATCCGAGACAAAATGAATAGATTTACTAAACATATAGAAGATGATTTACCAATGCATTTCAAGGACAAAAAATGTATCATTCAAAATATTTGACTTGGTGGATGCAAACTACAACGAGATATTAGAATGCAGCCGTATTAAAAGTAACTGTCCGTGGACAAAAATGAGGATGACATTATCTAAAGCATCTCTAACAACATCTGGTTATAATACATTTGAGGGACATATCAGTCCACCGCTGAAATGATCTGTACAACAGAGTAAAATGAGAGAACTGCACTGTTCTATCATCTATGCTATTTGGCAGGCTTAAGCTTAAACAGCTCTTTGATCCTAACAGAGTGAAAATGAGAGAATTGCATTGTTCCATCCTCCATCCCGAACCCTGAAAAACCTCTTTCTCACTTTCTATAGCCTAACTTATCTGTCCTCGTAGAAGTTTGGCGACTTATAGACAGTGAACTACACAGTTTTACACTCCCCAAGTGTATTGAGAAAATTGACCAAGTTCATCTCGTGAATTCTGACCATCACAAGGAGCAACCTCAAACTGCAGTAATGGTGAGTGGAACTCAAGATGATGATGTTCAGGTCATAGGTACATACTTAGTTGTTTCAAGCTTCAGAGGTTTTGCTCATAATGACAGACGCGTAATTTGCAATAATTGCTTCTGGAGATTGTCGAAGCCGTCCAATGATAGGGAATAGCTCTGATGAACGAAGGAACTGTCTGCATGGTGGATGAGCACACATCTTTGCCAACGAGAAAAGAGCTATCTTTAAAGGTGACTCATTAACAGCATCTCTCCTACTTGGGTTGAGTGCCACCTTGGAACAATCTGCGACCAACTTCAATAAAGCCTGAGATGTTTTTTAATTTCCGTTACAATCATCACAGCAATATCATTTCAAACTACCATAACATGACTAGTAAAGCATTGTATATGTTAAGTTAATATAAACGTGAAGTATAGTAAACCTGCATTGCTCCTTTACAAATAATATCTTCACAAAGCTTGTTGGAATTGCGAACGAGATTACTCAGAGCACCTGAGGCGTTTGCTTTTGTTTTGTCTTCCTCTGCCGAACACAGCAAATTTGCAAGTTGAGGTATGCATCTCCTGAGCTCATCATACAACAATTCGTTGTGATAGGCAGCATTGCCAATCTATAGACAATTGGTAGGAAGTCATCAGTTAATAATATCCAGAAACAGGCTACAGAAAACGGGTAGACTATGTTGCAGCATTTCGACAAGTAAATACAATTTTGTAATCTACGGAGGAAAATTCTTACAGCAAAACAAGCAAATTTCCGCGTGCGTTTGTCAGGATCAGCGCATCGATCAACAAGAAGACTAATGATCTGATGCTTTGCCTATTAAGCAAGTAGTGAGGAAATACAGAATCGATCAGGCTTTCATATCTTTGAGAAATGTAGAAAAATACAATCTCAATTATAGTTCAAAATTTAGCATAGCATAAGCTTCTATTGTATTAAACAATTTTTATTTTTATAATCACTAAGTTGTGAACCATATATCTGATTTACTTTGTTATTAAGCAATTAATTGCTGATGGTTACCAATGAACTGTAGAAGTAGGAGCTGTGCCGGCACATGTTGCCTATGGCGCTGCAAGCCTTGGCACGCACATTGGGATCTTCATGGGTAAGAAAGTCCTTCATGAACTCCAAGATATCTGCCCCATTGATGTGCTCATAGAAAACCTGCATGCAACAGCTATTTGGGGTTTAAAATGTCCCTTCTTTCATAAAGTTATTCGCTTCTTACAGATTTCATGACCTAGTGTAACATATACAGGAATGGAAACTTGACCAAGACTCAACTAGTGACATTTCTTTCTTAAAGCTAGAGATTTGAACGAACCAAACAGGTGTAAGAAGAAGATAATATTGCCAAGTTGCCATATCCAAAGTGTAAGGCAGAGAACATTTCAGTAGATCATGATGCTGGACAGTGGACACTACAAAGGTAACACGAAATATGCTAATGTAGAACGTACATATGGCACTATTAAGTGTTAATGACTATAAGAAGATGACCACAAACATAAAATACAAACACAGAGATGACTCACTTAATCAGATGGTGAAATCTGGAGCCGTTCCCAACTAAATAGTCAAACATCATTGCGTTTGACTTCATTCATTTGATTGAACAAAAGGTATGTACAAAAAGACCATCAAGATGGATTCCTCTTGTGGTTACAACACTGGACTTCATTTGCAAAACAAGAAAGGACTGACCTTATCCATTCGAGCTAGGTCGGAAACTATCATCAGAGTATCAAGTGTGACTTCTCTTGGACATGACCTATCAAGCAACCTTCTCACTCTGCTTGAATCCAACAAGCCTTCGCCAAGAAGTTGCACCACAAGAGCTCGATGGCCTGTCATTTTAGCGACAAAAGCAACAGGTCTTGCAAGATCTTTTAATTCCATATGTTCCAAGCACTGAATAATATGGAATGGGACTCCTACCTGCAACTTCAAAAGCCACTATTAGGAACCACTAAAATTAAACCGAGATACAGTATTCAAATATAATTACTCAAGTAAAGCACAAAGCTGAACTGATAAGTGGAGACCGACATGCTCTTTTGAACAATATCTTTTCTTCTCTTGTACACTGCCGAACAAGAGGGGAAAAGATAAAGAAGAAACATCTCTTACAGAGGTTTTTAGTTAGTGCCTTCAAACGTATTTCTACCATTTCAACTTCAAAATTCCATAAGAAGAGCGGGAATTAAAATTAAAACAGAGAACAGGCCACCCAAAGCACAAGAGAAACATAAAAGAAAGTCACAATATTGACCTCCAGAAGGATTTGAATATACTTTCCCATGCTTGCTTCTATTGCTCTCATCATGTCCTTGTCTTCTGCACAAATCCTCCCACCAGGGGAACCCATATTAAGAAGAAACCCGCTATTGACTGAAGCTGCAGCAGATGGCAAGCCTGGTGCACTTTGTACAGCGACAAATGGAAATGCTAAGAGATCAATGACTGCATTTATTGTATCCCTGATTCCATCCCTTCCTCCACCAGGCCCACCCCATCTCCTTATAATCTTAAGATGTGCATCAGATATCAAGTCAGAAATTATTTTGACGTTTTCACTCCTAAGCAAAATCTGGCGAAAAGTTAAAACACCACCAGAAAGGCACTGGCATATGGAGGAAATTGTCCATACAACCCCAACAGGCGATAGCCCAATTCGATCTTTTATAGAGTCAGGTCCTTGTGAGGAAGCATCCGATTGGTGGTTAGCCAACAAATCAACAAGAAATTGAGGGATACCACTGGCACACAACTGTTGAACAGCTAATGGTCCTCCCCACTTCAGTCTAGACTCTAATAAACCAACACAGCCATCCCTGAGGCCATGCCAGTATGACAGCATACCATTCTGTATGTTTGACGCCCTCCCATTTTCATCTGCTGACTGAAGCCTGATGTGATCACAAAGTGTTGCAGTCCGAGGAATTAAAGGCACAGCTATTTCAGAAACAGAAGATTCAACAGAAATTCCATTTTCAAGGGACAGAATAGATGCAAGAGCTAGCATAGCAGACGCACAATGAGGTTGAAAGGAATTCTGTATCCGATCATCATAAGAATAATGGTGTGCAAGTACAGAAAGACGAGACAGCTGCTTTTTTGAAGATGACGTGAGCATAAACAGTGCAGAATTTCTTCCAGCAGACTTAAATGATTGCGCAATAGTAGCAAGGATAAGGCATGAATGCAGAACCAGAACAGCAGGATTAGCTAATTTGCTTTTCAGATTACTAGCATCTCCTGTTTGCGGATCTCTGTTCAAAGAAGCACAAAAAGATAGGATGGAGAAGATCTCTGAAATGATTGTACCGTCACCTCCACCACTAACAACCGTGGTAACAGGTAATGAACTAGGCAGACCACACAGAATACTTGGAACTGTGCCGTTATGCAGGCAGCACCTTAAGACGAGCTGAAATAGGGAAAACAATTATGTTACCAATTTTATATGCGAAGTTTAAACGGGACTACTTGCATAGGTCTTGGAACGAAAGACTTCACGATACAGTTCAGAAAAGTGAATCTATACTGTATATGATGTTCTTTTACCTAAGGAAGCAATTGTAGTTAATATAATAAAAAGTTCATTTTATATATTGATAAGCATGCATCGTTCTCATTTCACAAGAAGAAACTTAAGTAATCAAAGAAATCTCTCTCTCTTTCTCTCTCTCTTACACACACACAATCACCAAAAATGCCATTATGTGGAGTCTGAACTATCTTACTTAGCTTGTAAAGCATTAAAATAAAGATAAATGCATATGATAAACTTCAAATAAATGCAGGTGATAGTAATATAATCACTGAAAAGTAGACTCAATTCTGATAGCCCAAGCACTTCCTAAAAATTTGAGTAAGAACAGAGTGAAAGAGTATCACTTAATTTTACTTGAAAACACAAGGAGGTGTACCTGTTGATTAGCATGTCCCAACAAAATGGAGAAAAGAGAAATGAGAAATGAGAAGATATAATGTTAAAATTTCAAATCGGCAAGTATCTCATCCCTAGATAGCTTGGTTAACAACTGAGAGTGCTTGATCTTTCCAATTTCACGTTTCTTAAGATTTTGTCTCAAGTACTAATCTAAGATCGTATAAGCAGCTTAAATCCTGTGAGTACTTGGTTTCAAGCAAGAGTAATTACTTGCAACTGGTAATTTGTACATCTCTCCACGCTTTCAGGGTGTCCCACATGGTGTTCAGCACTTACTACAAAATTTTGATCCAGTTTACAATAGCTAAAGCTTTTGAGACAGCTTCTGATTCAGTCTTAACCCTTTTAAGGCATGTTGAAGCCTTGAAGGCATAATTGATTTCATATAGCCACTAGATGAACATCTTCATATTGCATAAGATACACCAAAAGAAAGAAATAAACACCTGGATACCAGCACACAGGGCAGCCTCAAGACGTTGATGCAGACAGTAGTAAATAGCAACCTGTATGGCTTTAGATCTGAGAAATGCTTTAGTCACTGCATCAACTATCTTCGCTGAATCTGGCCCAACCAGTGAACCACAGTCATGACCTCTAACGTCCCGTATGACTAAGGGATTTCTACGCAAAGAATTAAGTGGAAATAGATATGCATTTTCTTTTGTGGACAGAATTTCAAATGCATCTATTAGTGACCAAATAGCTCTGCAGGCTTCACAAGCAGCATGCAACAAATTTGAAGAGCCAGATATGAGGCTTGTGCCAGAAGTAGCTAAGCACAAAGACAGAAGATCTACTAGGCCTACTGTTTTAGCATGGTCCAGAATTTGTCGAAGAGTTTCATTTATAGATGGAGCAGAAACCACCTCTGGACCTGAAGTGATGGAAGATGTTTTTAGACCCTGTGCAACTTGGCATAACATAACTGTAATGCAGGCACTGGATTCATATAGAACTCTTCCAGATGTATCTTCTGTGCTAGCAGAAACCTACAGATTCCAAAATAAAATGCTAAAAGCAAGTTGATAAACAGTTAAATTAAAAATAGATTTGCATGTAAAGAACATGACCTGTTTATACAGTTCCACCAAGGCAACCCAGTGCCTGAAATATGAACCCCCTATACCACCTCCGCAGTTATCAACCAACTTTTTAACAATGGAGAAGCACTGTCCAAAAAATTTAACTGTATCAGTTCTAATCGAGAAGGCTAGAGCTTAGGCTCATAAAAGATATGAACTTTTTTCCAAGGAAAAGCATAAGATTTCGAGAAAGTCAAAGGTATTGATAAATCTTTGAAAGTACATAGTTTGATTTAAATTTACTTCCTTAAAAAAAGGGAAAGTTGGGAAAGAGACTTGCTTCAGAGAAGAGAATCTTGCTCATGCTAAAAGCAAATGAATACTTCTAATCTTCTGAATAAATTGCACCAGTTAGTTGCAAAATCAGAAACAATCATATTTTCTCATACTTGAGAAGGATGAAGTGGGGGAGTTTTGAACCTCAAGAGTCAGGGGCTTGAAGATTAAGATTAAACACTTTTTCCGCAATCCAGAAGGGAAATTGTTAAAATATCACATCAGTCCTCCATTAACTGGAAAACTAACACGAACAGAGGCACATTGTGCTCATGTGCCAGAAGAGAAAATTATTTTTAAAGCACTAATTTTATCTTAAAGAACAGCTGAATATACCTTTGCTAGTAAATCATTGTAATCAGACGATTTTAGATTAACAAGAGTGGCAGTGAAGCCAAGAAGTTCCAATAGTATTTCATCAAGCACCCCTGTATAATTGATAGCACCAGCTGCAACTAAGTTTGAAAGAATTCTCAGTGACTGGTTCGAAGTAAGAGTATTCTGATTCCTGTACGATTTTTAAAAGATATTTAGTCATGATAAGATAAAAGTAAAAAATCTATCAGTACAGAACCAAGATAATAGATCAAGTAATTGACACTAAATAAAGGGGACATGAGAGGAATGATGGAAGAGCTAGCAGGGTCACATAAAAGGATAATACATCTTTCTGAAACATCAATACCAATGATTTTCATATGTGTGGATATATCTGTGGAGAATATCCACCAGTTAACAGAAGTTTTGGACGCTATCAAATGCCAAACTTATACCTGCTTGAATCTTCGGCCCCTTTACACCAACTTTTAAGAGGTAACAAGATAACTGATAGTGCTTCGTTATCTTGACCAATTAACTTTGCACCTTTGACTGTGCGGGAGTTATTTTCCAATCTGTCCAATACTTGGCAACCTGTGAACACGTAATTCCTGTAAGTGTAGCACGCTGCGCAGAATCCATACAGTTACCATGCATCTTTTCCTTGATATGTATATATATATATATATATATGTGTGTGTGTATGTATATATATATATATATATATATATATATATGTATATATATATGTATATATATATACATATGTATATATATATATATATATATATATACATATATATATACATGTATATATACACACACACATATATATATATATATACACACACACACACACACATATATATATATATATATATAGAGAGAGAGAGAGAGAGCAAAAGTTAGCTGACCCAAGCAGCTGGGAGATATCTTGGCTAAGTCCATGTCACTATGTTTGGAGCATCAAGGTGTCCTAGACATTCTCCATATAGACCATACCAATACCAATTAACACGAGTTGGAAAGGATGTACATTTAACTTAGAAAAGCTCTATTTAGAACGTCGGTGTCAAGGAATGACCATATAAATGGAGTATATACTGGGTGATATGTTAAACTGCTCCAAGCATACGGTCATATAGCTCATGAAGGGCTCACTAAGTCATAGAAGAAAGAACTGAATCCAATTGTAACCCAATCCATGCCCAATGTACAAGTTTATGGCTTTCACCAACTTACTTTGGCCTTGTTATGAAATGGCCTACTTATGGTAACTTTACTTCTTTAATTTCTGCTCTCTTGTCAGGTACTCCTAGTAAGTGCTTCGTGGCATGGTTATTTGCCAGCTCTGAATAACACCATACTGGAGCATCCAGTGAAAAATCAATTGAAAATACCTATGATATTATAAATTTATAACTGAGACAAAAGGCTTACATTGTGCTATCAACGACAAATTGCTAGGCAGTAACAATTCAATCCTAGATTGCACACAATTTGTTTCTAGTAGCTAATCTCATTCCACCTGTTAAGTTTCAATTTTCATAACTGAAAGGGTGAAAGACCTAAAACGGTAGTTTACTTCTCAATCTTTTACACTTGGGCATGCATCCTTTTTTCCAACCAATAAAATACCATTTTTGTTTTCAAATTTCAAAGAAAGTGGATGCAGCATATTTGAGCTAACGACAATGTTGCCGTGTCAATGAGGGTCCCACCTACTTAACGAATTCCCTGCAAAAATGAGTCCTGTTCAAGAAGTGTCTGACTATGAAGGATGCAATTGAAATCTAGGATAACAAGAAGATCAAAAGTGGTGATTACTGCGTGACAGCCAAAACATGGTGAATGAGACATGTTATAACATTTGCTTCCCTAAGCTGTGAAACATTGTACTAGTATCTGGTCCAACCTTTCTCTCTACATAGGTACTTCCATACTTGATAACTTGTGAAATTTAGACATTAATAAAGTATAATAGAAGTCAAACACAGAACAAAAACCACGAGGAGAATGCTTTTCTACCAAAGGCGCATGATACATCAAACATAATTAGAAACATGAAAGTTTTTCAATGGCAATGTTATTTACCCGACTGGATTTCATCATCATTACTTGTAACTCCTTGAGGTGAAGAAAGGGCTGAGTTTGGACTATTTGATTGGGAAGCAGTCTGAAGGCTGTGAACACTAGCATTTTCATCAATAGCAGCAGGAGAATGGCTTTTACCTACAGAAAAGTATCTAAGTTAGTTACACTTTTCAGGACTTAACTTCATAAAGTATCCAATTACAGCCTTACTCTCAGGACTAGCATTAGTAAACCCCGTTGTTTGCATGTTTCCTTCCCCTTTCCAAGCTGCATCACATCCCCTGGCTGCAGCAGTTGTAGCACGAAACTCCTGCCAATTATTTACCAGATACTAAACTTTTTATAGCTGTATAACTAATAGTACAAGTGAGTACTGAACACTGAATATGCACACAAAAGAAAATTACCCTAGCCTCAATATCTTCAAAAGTTTCTTTAACAAATGGGTGTTCAAGAAGAGCAGGCCAGGTCAGCCTGTTTTGTGGAACCTGTTCCCAATGAGTTTGATCATTAGTTAAATAGCTGAAAAGTCAGAGAAAATGTACACAACGAAGTTATTAGATAGGAACAGAATATTATGGAGGAAAAACCTTATTAAGCAAACCCTTTAGGAAACTTCTGAAATTAGAGCTCATATCATCTGGATATTTAACTGGGTCCTGAAAGTAGAGCGTAAATATCAATTTGTTTGAACTGACTTTATTTTTGCAGTTCAGAACTTAACAAGGATCTAGTATGTTCACCTTAATTATGTGTCGGATTAGTGCATATACTGAATTTGTGTAAAATGGTGGCTGGCCAACAAATAATTCGTACCTGTGTTATGGGCATGATCAGGTACATCATTAACTTGAAATAGAGGGCTAATACACTATTAAAATGAATGATAATTTTACTGCTACAATGTTTCACAGGATTCTAAAGTAACTGGAAGTAGATGAATATCCAAAACATCCTAGATATTTATCTTTTATTGTTTTATCTTTTCAGGAATTTCATTAGAACAGATACTACAAATAGCCAGCAAGAAAGAGAGGCATCCCTCTGAAGCAATAGGACTAGGAATTGTCTCACTGCAGAGCTGAAAGGAATGTTCATGAATTACCAATATGCTCAGGCTAGCATGAAAGGAGGTAGAGCTAGTCTAATGCAAGGCAATGATTTGGAAAGAGAATACCAGTGCAGATTTTTGTCTACTTGGACATTCACACGAACACAAAACCAGGCTTTTCAGTGTGCTATAGTAGTTGCTTCATGTAATTTACCAAATTTACTCAAAAGTCTTGGTAATTAAAGATATGCTTAGGAAAGATATGTTGGAAAATTTTTACGGCAGCATTAAAATTACTGGTATTTATGTATATTTTATACTCCCTCCGTCCCGGATAAATGTTCCTAGTGGATAAAACACAGGAATTAAGAAACATAATTAATGATGTGCTGTAAAATGTGTTCTGACCATAATACCCATAAACATTAATTGAGTTCAACTACTTTAAATAATTGAGTTTGTTTGGGATGTGTTATATTAAATGAAGCTTTAAGGGTATATTACGAAGAATGGTAGAGAATAGGTAGATCAAAAGTCTTTAGGAACATTAGTTGGGACATCCCAAAATAAAAAGTAGGAACATTTATCCGGGACGGAGGGAGTATATATATATATATATATATATATATATATATATATATATATACATTTATGTCTAGCATGTTGAAGGTTGCCATGCCCAACACCGCATGTCCATGTCACACAAGACACTCATATTTGTGTCCATAAATCATAGGTTAAAGGCCAAGTGGAGACATGTGGAGTATAATTATAACTATGGTAAACTATTAAAAATCCCTATGTGCTTGCCCATTTTCCAGGTACCGCTATATGGTCTTTTTTTTTTATAAATAGATCGCCTCACGGAAACATAATGGAGGTAACAGAACAGACAAAATATCCAAAATACCACACTTCTTTTCTTATGGTTGCTATTTGGTTGAACCTAGAAGCACCATAGACGTCATCATGCGACCACCAACTCCATTAACAGTCACCATGCCAACGATTCCTCTGTCTAATCCAAAAACACCATATACCTTCTTCTTTTTTTTCTTTTTTTTTTTGGTGCAAAACAACACCATTCCCGAAAGAAGTAGTAGACCATCCATTCAAACCCATCTCTCTCAATTCTGGCACATAAATGGGGGATCTAATAGATCATGGCAGATCATGTTCACCAAGAAATTAATTCAAACTCATCACGAATATCTTTTGCAAAAGCTAAGAGCTTGGCTCTCCTGTACATCTTTTTGCAATGTTGTCATCTCCTTCAGTCAATCACCAATTTGAACTTCGTCACCATCAATCTAAGCGCCAGCGATGACCTAGTCATCTTTTGGGTCGTCATTCGTTGAGCACTAAACCCAGATCAAACAAAAAGAAGACTATCACGTGATTTATGCCAAATCTCCGTCGAATCTACAGAATTTATATCTTACAAAACCACCGACTATTGAGTAATCTCTGGCGAATCCACCAAATCTGGATCCAACATAAGCAAGAGACAGATGGAGGAGAGAAAACTGGGGGGCGGTATTGAGTACCACGGAGTGATTTTCGTTGAGATTGTAGTTGGTACAATGAAGCCTTCTTGTGATTGAGCAAATGAGAATGAAGACTTTTTCATTTGGAGGCTTCAAGTTTGAACACAACGGACGTGAGTGGCAGCAAGTTTAGGTTAGCTATGACGTTGAAGAACTATAAAAATGTCAATATGAAAAACTATTATTGACTCATCGTATAGCGCACCTCCGTTAAATTAGTTACTATTCTCAGTTAAATGGTGATGCAATATAGGCTATTTAAAAAAAGGAAAATGATAGGAATACAAAAAAAAATTGTAAAAAATTCTCATCCCAATCTAGGTGTCAAGCATGTGATGGGTTAAATGGTGACATCACAAGCTACATCACGTGATATCTAACCAATCACAAGCTTGTCACCTAGGTTGGGACAAGAAAGTTGTAAAAAAATCTGTATCCCTATCACTACTCTTGAAAAAAAATAACCATATAGGGGCACCTGGAAAATGGGTCTTAGCACATGGTTTTTTTAATAGTTTAATATTAGTATGTTGTGAGCAGGAGAAAATACATACAAAATGACACCAAGAGACCACAGATCAGCTGTATGGTTGTATGGTTGTTCTCGTACCAATTCTGGAGCCATGTACAAAGGAGTACCTGAAATAAATGTATACACAAACAATTGAGCAACCCAACGGAAAGCCAAACCAGTTTTCTCAGATATTGCATATGGTAAGCTACCATTACCTTTTATGGAACGCAGAACAACAGTATTTGTGGACATTGCACGTGCAAACCCAAAATCACAAAGCTGTGTCAGATAGAAAAAGAATGTAGAAGATTATGACTAATTGAATTTTTGGAGAAATAATGTGCAATCAAATATAGAGCTGGGAAAAAAATTCATCACATCTTCCAGCAGCCAGCATTTCTTCCACATGTTTAGATAAGATACATCAACAGTTACAAATCATAATTTGAAAGAGACGTAAAAGAGTGATTATGTAGCAGGGTGCTGTTAATGAATCAAACACGGTCAACAATCTACAAGAAACAATGGTAGCCCTGAAGTACCTTCTCCTTTCTTTGGATTATCATTTACATTTTGGTTTCTACACTGAATTATTCTTTAGGCAATCCAAGAACTTAAATGAAGAAGGCTCAAGCACACTACTAAACCCAACTGAAGGTGGTCTTGCTAGTTATTCTCCACGTACTAAATTGCCAGATTTTAATGTTGATGGTAAGAGAGGGGAAAGATAAACTAGTAGGATGAAGATTACGAAGAAATTCTCCCTTCGTTCCTAAATAATCGTCATGATTGACTTTTTTTGGTCAAACAAGATATTTTTCAAATGCAAATTTGACATATATTATTTTATTTTTTCCAAAATCGTAAAACACGTAATTTGTAGTATTTTAAAAGTACTATGAATTACATGTTTTATGATTTTGGAAAAAATAAAAAAATATACGTCAAATTTGCATTTGAAAAATATCCTGTTTGACCAAAAAATGTTTTATGATTTTGGAAAAAATAAAAAATATATACGTCAAATTAGCATTTGAAATATATCCTATTTGACCAAAAAAAAAGTCAAACAGGACGATAAGTTAGGAACGGAGGGAGTATATGATAATTTGTCTTTACCAAAGGATATTTCCCTAAACAAAGCTGAATGGCCGAAAAGAAGTATGAAGCTGGGTCCTACGATAGAATAGGGTTCAGCCTCTAACTCTAAGACTGTTCAAGGTAAATCCATTGACCACAATGACCTCCCATCTGCGTTCCTTGATCATTCCTTCTGACGCCTTCAACGCCGCAACTTGCTCTCCCTGCTGCAACACAAGAGCTCCATAGGGGCAAACTAGTCCAGAGGTGGAGTGCCAAATTTCTGAAATTTGAACCACTTGGCAAAAACAGCACTCTTGTCGACACCAATTATTCCACAATGGTCCAAACTTAAAAAGTCTAATGACATTGTCTAAACAGACTCTCACCTCTCATCTACAAGTTCATAAAGTGCTTTGGAAATTTCTTTTTAATCCATTAACAGGATAACTAAAATATGTTATAATCATGAGTTGTAAGTCGTTCAAACACAAACATTCATTTAAAGCCGATAATATAACTTTTATGGACAAAACGAGCAATTGAAATTAGGGTAACTCCACTTTGTCAGTTCTCATGAATAATGGTGAATACTAAAAGATCAAGTTCCACATACACCGTTGGACCAACCAAATTACCAAAAAGCAATGCTGACTATGTCAAGTTTGTTTGGCGAAAGTTGAAGCATTTACTAAATCGATCAGCCTGACAGCCCTGACACAGTGTCATTAAGTCATGCAGGATAATACATCAAACACCAACTACAACAATCCAAGTTACTTGTACACATATTGACAAGAAGAGCAGAATAATTAGAAAATATTTTAATGTGCAACAAAGTACATGGTAGAAATAAATGACTCATGTCTGCAACATATTCAGGAGAGAACCAAAGGAAAGGTTCCAACCAGCCAACCTTAACAACACACCCAGCACCTATGAGGATATTTTGCGGCTTCATGTCACGATGAATTATACGGTTGGAATGCAAATAATGCAATGCTCTGACCTGAAATTTTTCACATGGAAATGATAACATATCTAATGGATAAACGAAAGAACAAAAAAGTTACATCTTGGCACAAAAAAATATATACACAAAAAGTTTGGAAGATAAGCAACTGTTAATTGAATACCAACTGCTTTGCAATTGCCTGAACTTGCTCTTCGGGAAGGCATTTGTCATCCTCGAGAATCTCAAATAGTTCACCCTGAATAATAACAAAAAAACTTCAACATCCACACAATCTAAGCATCACCCATTAATCTTTCAGGAATACACACAACTCTTGTACTTCTACACAATACTAACATTGTTACACGTAGAAGAACTGAATAGTATAAGTATAGCCATTAGAGAGAGAGGGGGTTGCTCACTTGAGCAAATTCTGTGACAACACAGAACTCCTGCGGGCTTTCAAACGAGTCTAACATCTGAATTATATTTTCATGCTTCAACTTTCTCAGAATCTGCAATTTTTATGCCACACAAAGATAACAAAGATTAGCATATGTTGCAAATATTTATCAGATCGCCAGACAAGAAACAATCACCTGCTGACAAGCAAAGCATGGGGAAGTATGACACAAATCAGAAAAGTTGCATGCTAGAGATAATGAAGAACCATGATTCTAGCATAGTTGCCAATCAGTAAACTCCCTTATTCAAGAAATTCTCTACAAACTATGAAGTACATACTGGATCAGTTTTAGGTCTTCTTCATGAGCAGAGGGGCCCAAAAACTCGAGGGTAATAATGGCCATTAGGCAAATCAACCAAAGTACACCTGTAGGACTCACATTTCCTACTGAATATAGAACAAAATTCAAATTGCTCAATCTGCAAAACAGGGAAAGTACCTCAATTTCCTGTCTTAAATTCTGAATATCCTTGTCGCTTTTACCGTGCTTGAGTATAAACTTCATTGCAACAGTCTGATAAATGACCAAAAATAAAAACATTTACGAAACAAATGTTGATGAAATTAACATTAGACAACTACCAATTACAAGTGAATGATAACGTCATAGCTTACCTGGCCAGTGTACTTCCTTCTTCCCTTGTATACCTTTCCGAACGAGCCTTCGCCAACCAGCTCTATCACGTGATAGTTTTCAACGCCCATATTTTTGGATCCACTGTTCAACTTCTGACTACTGGCAGAAAAGTAGTGGCAAGTAAAATTGAGCCGACTATAATGCAGAATCTGAAACTACTTGCAATTGATAAGTAAATTTCATCCGATCAATTATGGATCGAGTAAGCTGAAACCGATTCGGTCTTCTCACTGAAGTGTTGATGGTAAAGCTTTTGGAAATGAAATTAACAACTGACAAAACCCTAAATTGGAAGCACGCTAAAATTCCGACGGGGAGAGAGAGGAGAGAAAACCTATAATAATGAGCTGATGTGCCCGGCGAATGGTGAATCCTGCCGGTGAAGTCAATCGGTGAGAGAAAGAGAGAGAGAGAGAGAGAGAGAGTGAAGGGATGTGTTTGAAATGTTGGAGTCCCAAGCTTCTCCCGCCCAGGACATTTCACGAGCAAGTGCGTCCCTATACTGATTTGACATCTGCTTTTGCTCCGAAATGGGCCCCATTTGTCAGATTGAACTTTGAATCGAACTAATAAAATTAATAAAATGTAAGATACCGTGGATTTTTCAAAAAATATTCATGTAACAATAGGGCTTATTAATTAAAGTAAAAAATAAATTAAGCTTAGAAATTACTACTCCCTCCTTTCCTTAATTATTGTCTTGTTTGATCCGATACACGGATTAAGAAAAAATAATCTACTTGATTATTAATATTTGTATAATGCGTAATTTTCTTTAATGTCCATGTATATGTGGTACATAATTAAAATAACGGAAAAAGTAATGGTAAAATGATAAAAGTGATGTCCTAAAAATAAAAATTTTCAAACAAAATAATTATTTTAAGATGGACAAAAAAGTAAAGAAAAACAATAATTTAAGGACGAAGGAAGTAATAAAAGTAACATCCAAAAAATTAAGGATTAATATATAATTACTCCTAATTTGGTCATACATGTTTCAATTTTCATACATTGGTCCTTAAACTCACTTTTTTGCTACCTTATTATCGTTAACTCAAACAAAATCGTTAAATAAAACTTGAACCGACGAAATTGCCCTCCACGACTAATATGTTGCTGAGATGAAAAAATAAGGTTTATAGAGTTAATATAAAATATGAGAAAAAAATTAAAAGTTAAAATAGGAAAAAGGGTTTACTGATACGACAGCAACTTGGGTTTCAAAATAGCAAAAGCAAAGAGGGTTTAGATTTGCACATTGGGGTTTCGCTTTTGAAGATTATGTTTTCGATTTCTTGATCAATTAAGCATTTGACTACTGAATCGAAGGAAATATGGTCCTTCATTGAAGTATAAAGTTGTACGACCAAGGTATGCCTACTTTGTTTTACATATTCTTCTATATAAATTAAGGTTTCTTGACTATAATATGTTAAATGATACATATTTACTTTATTGTCGTTAAAGTGATATTTGTTACTGTTGTTTTACAAATTGTTTTGTATAAATTAAAGATTAATTATGGTTTCGTGACTTATCTGTTAAATGAGTTTTGTCTGTTTTACAAATTGTTTGTTTATTTTTGTGACTTTTGTCCGTATGCTTAATTGATATGTTGGATACTTTTTTTAAAGTTGTCTTTTTGAATTACTTTGTCAAAATCTGATTTTGTCAACATGGTTAGGGTTCATGTGGTCCCAAATGTGTGAGCTTTTCATTATGCTCTTTGTATTTTCTTTGCAAGCATGTTATTATTCATCCTATTCTTTATTGCATTGTATGGAAGTGGTTGTTTCTTTATTGTAGTTTGTGGTCTCAAATTTTTGTTTTATATGTAACTGAGAGAGAGAAAGAGAGGGAGTTTGTATCTTTTTTGTATGTTGGGGTTGTGAATATGTGTTTTAAATGTAATTGTAGGTCTATGTGTGTGTGTGTGTGAAAGTGACAAAGAGAGTTTGTTTCTTTATTGTAAGTTGTGGGCATGTGTGCATATTCACATGTTATTAAGGGCATTCCTTGTTGATTTATGGGTATAAAGTTAGGCTAATATTAAACAAATTTTGTTGCAGAATGCCATTTTTTACCATATGTTTGCATCATGGTAGAAATTTCTGTCATAGTGAAGGACTTAAGTATGTGGGTGGTGAAGTGGATTATATAAGTGGATGGGCTACTGACACATTATCTTTTTTTAATATAAAGAAATCTCTTAGTAATTTTCTCAAGTATAAAAATGTAAAGTCATTGTACTACTTGGTCCATGACTGTGATTTAGAAAATGGGATTAGAAAAATGTTTTCTAACAGTGAGGTGGTTGAGATGATTGATTTGATTAAGGATATAGATGAGATTGAAATGTATGTTGAACATGATATAGACATAGCTGTAATGTCTAATGAAATTCCTAGGCTTGTTTGTCCAGATGGTACGAAGTTTGATCCAAAGAGTTTGCTTGATCAAATTTGCATCTTGGTAGACATGATTAATGAACATTTATGTGGTCTTGATAAGAACATGGGTAATCAAAATTAAGGTAAGAAAGATAATAGTGGTGACAAGGAGCATGAGAAAACAAATTGGGCTAATCAAGGTGTACGAGATGAACAAGATTGGCTAGAGGCTGGATTTAGTGATGATGGGAATGAGAATCAGAAAAATAAGCAAATAGAAGAAGAAGTGCAAAGCAAAAAAGTAGGTGTTGATACCATCAATGATGAGAGTAGTGAAACTGAAGATAATGAGAATGAGAATCATGACAGTGCTTCTAATAATGATGATAAATCATATATTGCCCCTATTTTTGATGAAGAATCAATTGAGTATGAATTGAGTGGAAATGATTTAGATACTGATGTGCATATTTTGGACATGCTAAATTGTATGGGCCTCACCCCGGCAAATAGGCTCGAAATGAATAGAGACCCGGTCCATGCAGGTATATATATACTCTTTCTTATACCAAGCCAAGGTATGTCATTCTTTATACAGGGAATACATACTCTAGTCGATATTCTCTAATGGCCGATATAGGGATTATCACGCCAGAGGGCTTTGGCGGGGACCCTTCCCGCCCCTCTCACGATGTCTTTTTTGCAGACAATTATACGCCAGATATCCGAATCCAAGTGACGGCAACGATCGGCTCGAAACCCCCTGTGCGCCTGATTTTTTCTGCATCATCAGTTGGTTTCATTGCCGGGAAATGAGACTGCCATGCTCGGGCATGGAGGATTCCCATGAGGCAATTTTGTATCACAAAATTTCATTTTGATTTTGTCTCAGATCGGAAGCAAACCCATTCCAGTTTGGGGAAATTTTACAATCACGAGCAAAAAAAAAAAAGTGGGCCTATTATGCGGAAAGGAGAAAAACAATCCTCTGTAGAGGTCTTTTGCTGGTGCAAATATTAAACTTGAAAATATTAGAGCAAAGTCAAAGGTATGCTCCAGACTGAAAAGTGAAAAGTCCAATCTTGTTACTCAAAGAAGCAATCTAGTAGTACAGCTGGAAAACGTTGAAGAGGGACTCGCAAATCTCGAGGAGAGATTTAATAAAGCTGATAAAAAAACATGATGGAGAGCGAAATTCTCGAACAGAGGTGGAAGAGTCCTTGTTCGCAAGCCCAGACACACATGAAAAAATCGAGAAGGGAAGAATCAAGAAGACACGGCTTTGTCCTTAATCTTTCATCATCACAAACCCTTGTGCGTGGCAAGTCAGTTGATCAAGGGTTTAAAGATGAGGCCAAGAAGTTCTTCAATTATTGCACCGTATACGTCTCGCTAAAGGGGACGAACACAAAACAAAAAACGAGCGCACAGACAGTTTTGCCACACCGAGCACGACACCGGCGACTGCGCCAGAGACAACATGAAGCATCTCCACCTACGGCAAGACTGTTGCGCGAACCGGGCGAAGGCGAGAAGCATGAAACAAAGAGCAAACACCATAGTCTCAAATGTTTGGTTGGGCATTAAAGCAAACAGTTGGCGTGCACACGGGGGGTCTATGGCTTGCATAATTTTGTCACCAGCGACCATGGCTATTAAGCAAGCTGGCCGAACGAAACGAGCAGGGAACATAAAGAAATACCATGGACAGTTTCGTCTTACCAAGGCAAACAAGGCTGCACCAGAATCGCCATCGTCCGTGCTCAAACGCGCTCTCACGCGTTGCCAGAAGTCGCTGGACTTGTTACCGGTTTGCCCCACACCAGCCACGCACCGAGAAGTAGACGATATCGTGCTGCAATTACTCACACATCCATCAATTACAGGCATTTTAACCCACTAATTAACAGTTACAGACAATCATGTCGTGTTCTGGCAGTTACAATTCGCCCCTTAATTGCATCAGTTACGAACTAGCCTCTCATTTATTTGCAACTACAAACGGGCACCTCCATTATTGGGAGTTACAAATAAGCCCCTTAAATGCTAAAAAATTACAAAATCACCCTTCAATGTTGAACGGTTATAACCTGGACCCTCTACTATGGGTAGTTACAACATGGGCCATTTACTATTGAAGGGTTACAGTTTGGTCCTTTAATTGGTGGGCACTTACAATGTGGTCCCTTAATGGGTGAAGAAGTTGCAGCTTGGTCCTTTTAGTTCAGGACAGTTTTAGGTTAACCCATTTATTACTGAGAAGTTATAGCTTGGCCCCTTTAATGAAGAACAGTTGTAAATAGACCCCTTTACTATCCGGCAAGCTCCGTCGAGGTCCTTCCGCTCGAGTGTTACTCATGGTTGAGTTGTACCCAGCACCTTCTTGTGCTTATCCTCCCCACTCGAGTATTTCTCGCGGCTGAGTAGATTATATCCTCCCCGCTTGAGAGTTACTCGCGGTTAAGTAGATTTTATCCTCCCTGCTTGAGTGTAACTCGCGACTGAGTATATTATATCCTCCCTGCTCGAGTGTAACTCGCGGTGAGTAGATTATATCCTCCCCGCTTGAGAGTTACTCGCAGTCGAGTAGATTATATCATCTCCGCTCGAGTGTTACTCGCGGCTGAGTAGATTGTGTCCTCCCCGCTCAAGTGTTATCACAGTTGAGTAGATCTTGTTCTCCTGCTAGAGTGTTGCTCGTGGTTGAGTTGTACCCAGCACCTTTCTGTGCTTATCCTCCCCGCTCAAGTATTACTCGCGGCTAAGTAGATTATATCCTCCTCACTTGAGAGTTACTTGCTGCTGAGTAGATTTTATCCTCCCCGCTCAAGTGTAACTCGCGGTTGAGTAGATTATATCCTCCCCGCTCAAGTGTAACTCGCGGCTGAGTAGATTATATCCTTCCCACCTGAGAGTTACTCGCAGTCGAGTAAATTATATCCTTCCCGCTCGAGTGTTACTCGTGGCTGAGTAGATTGTATCCTCCCTGCTCGAGTGTTACTCGCGGCTGAGTAGATCTTGTCCTCCTGCTAGAGTGTTACTCGCGGTTGAGTTGTACCCAGCACCTTTCTGTGTGTATCTTCCCCACTCGAGATTTACTCGCGGTTGAGTAGATCTTGTCCTCCCGCTCGAGTACTACTCGCGGTAGAGTTGTACCTATCACTTTTCTGTGCTTATCCTCCCCGCTCAAGTGTTGGTCGCGGCTAAGTAGATTATATTTTCCCCGTTCGAGAGTTACTCGTGGTCGAGGTCAAAAACATTCCTCGCAGATCGAGGTCCCTCGTAGGTCGAGGTCAAAAATGAACCTCGCAGGTCGAGGTCCCTCGCAGGACGAGGTCAAAAAGTCGAGCTCATGCCTTAGTTAAATCACTTGTCATTAATATGCTCGCAGGTCGAGTTCATGACAAGATTGGTTTTAAAGGTCGAGTTCATTCCTTGATTAATGTTTGAAGCCATTTGATTGCTCGTAGGTCGAGTTCATGACTTAGTTAATCTTAAGGTTTATTGTTATGCTCCCTAGTCGAGTTGATTCCTTAATTAATGTTTGAGGTCATTTGACTGCTCGCAGGTCGAGCTCATGACTTAGTTAATTTTAAGGTTTATTGTTACGCTCCCAGGTCAAGTTGATTCCTTGATTAATGTTTGAAGTCATTTGACTGCTCGCAGGTCGAGCTCATGACTTAGTTAATCTTAAGGTTTATTATTATGCTCCCCGCTCAAGTGTTGCTCTCGGCCAAGTAGATTATATCCTCCCCGTTAGAGTGTTACTCGTGGCTGAGTATATCTTGTCCTCTTGCTCGAGTGTTGTTCGCGGTTGAGTAGTACACCGCACCTTCCTGTGCTTATCCTCCTCGCTCGAGTGTTGCTCGTGGCTGAGTAGATTATATCCTTCCCGCTCGAGAGTTACTCACAGCTAAAGTGATTTTATCCTCCCTGCTCGGATGTTACTCGCGGTTGAGGACCCTCGCAGGTCGAGGTTGAAAACGAACCTCACAGGTCGAGCTCATTTATTGGTTAAATCACTTGTCATTGAAATGCCCGCAGGTTGAGTTCATGACAAGGTTGAGTGGATGCATCTCAGTAGGTCCGAGGCTGATGAATTAAATTTTACCTCGCAAGTGCACGAGTACACCGGAGTATAGGTGTGCAGAGACAAGAATCGAACCACAGAGACAAGAGAATGATTGATTTCGTTAACTAGTAATTTAAACAGCAAAAATAAACTACAAGGGGGTTTGTTGGTTTCTCTTAAAACTAATAACAAGAATTAAACTAATTTATCAACTAATTAATCAACGAAATTATCAAAGCAAGTAAATAAAGAGTTTGCCAAATGTGGAAAGAATCTAGGAGTTGGATTTCAATTGTATCGTCTTCTTATGCTCATGCAAATAAAGTATCAATCAACATTAAGGGTAATCATATAAATAAAGATTAGGACGCTTGGGTCACGGTTTGCAATCTTAGTACCCTCAAATTGTTATACTTTCTTGATCCGTCCATATAACAATTCGAGAATCCTTTACGCACACAAAGATTATGACACCTAAATCTTATCTTAGCATGGTCATGAATCAATAGAATTTAAGTAACAACGGAGATGACACACATAAAGCTTATGTATTTTGGTCGTACAATTCACTATATCCAAATAATCAAAACGATAGAATATACGGCCTCGCATAAACACCAGAAGAGATTCTATTTTAATACTCCATTGAAACACAAGACGTTGAATGAATGATATTAAATAAATTAGAGCATAAGAATTTGATACAATTTACCTCTAATCCCTAGAAAATGAGTTTAGCTCCTCATAATTGATAGTACAAAACCTTGAACCGTTCTTAAATTAACTTTCTTCATAGACAAAGAAAAATTATACAAGACGTCTCTCCCTAATCCTAACCTAAAAGGGATATATTTATAACCTAATAATGTACAATCATCAACAAAAAAGGGGTACAATACATTAAAGATGCCAAAAAGGGGGCTCAAGACTTCCGCACGCTTCCCAAAAAGAAAAAAATGCGGCTGCCCTAAGTTGAGAATAAGCAGATTTTTAAATTCATGCCTTTAGCTTTCTAAAATTTGCACTTTACACCCCTAAATTGACATTTTTGGCTTTTTCTTTACTTTCTTCAACATGAGTTGACTTGAATTAACTTCATTGGACTTGGGATGTCTTGAGTTGACTTTTATCCTCATTAATTCTTCTACAAACTTGAGCCATCCATAAAAAGTACACATTCCGTTAACTTTTCTTTTGCAAAACAGTCTTTCTCCATTATGGTTCCCAACGGAGTGTAACGAAATCTTCTGAAATCACTTCAAAAGCCATACAACTTTGCAAGTTTGATCCCTTAAACCCTTGAACTATAAAATAACACTAAAACACAATATTTGATAACAAAAACCTCGAGAATTAGCTAAATCTAAGCTGGATAAATACCCAATAAATGAGTAAAATACTCATCCATCAGACAATTATACGCGAGATATCTGAATCCAAGCGACGACAACGATCAGCTAGGCACCCCCGGTGCGCCCAATTTTCTCGGTATCATCAGATACTAGTGATGATGAGTTGGCTGAATTGAGGAGGGGGAGACTTAAAAAACAGCAAAGAAAAAAGCAAGTTTAGGAAGTGACAAAAGGTAAACAATCCAAAGTGAGTCATCACCTAAGAAGTCAAGTGAATGACGAGCATAATGAGTTGTTTAGAATGACTGAAATCTTTTGTTGGCTTATGTATGTAATCACTTGAATATTTTGGTGACTTTTATAAGTACATTAACTCTTTTATTGACTACATTCTGTAAAGACTTGAACAATATTTTGGTGACTGAATTATGTAATGACTTAATCCAATCTTTGGTGACTGAATTATACTACATATTTTGAGTAATTGAATACTTGGTTGCATACCTGGTTATATAACAGGGAGTCCATTAAAGAATATGAATCATTAGGAAACCACATTGCAAACACAAACCAATCCAATTGCACGCATCAAACAGAACATGTTCTATTAAAATACGTTGCAAACAAAGATTCCATTAAAATACAAGATGGACATAGGTTCCATTAAGATAACCCATTTCTAACCAAAACAAAAGAAGTCATTTCAAACAGAACATGAGGCCTAATTCAATAACATTGCAAACAAAGGTTCCTTTAAAATACAAAGAAGAAGTCATTCTATGGCAATCAATTTGTGAACACAGAGATAAAAAAAGGCATTTAAAATGCCTAAAACAATAATCAATCTCAGGTATATCTTCTTCTTCCACTTATAGGTTTAATTTTGAGGATTTAACCTTGTTGACTCCATCACTTGGGTTCTCAACTCAAGCTCTAGCATCTTAACTTCTTGCTTAAGAATTCCATTTCTCTGTTTGATCTTGGACAACTTTATTTCCATCTTCAAAATTTTTAATTGTAACTCATTTGCCTTATCTCGAGATTCATTGATTACGTCAATTGTTCTTTGAGAAAAAAAACCAATCCATTCAAAATAGCAACAATCTTTTTGAGGATCTGATGCGAACCAAGGCCCAAGACCTAACGTTCAAAAAGATCCGATGGTGATAACCGGAGGCCTAATGACAAGAACGCGAATCAAGAAAGTTCGGGAAGCTCTCATGGTACTTGTGTATTCAATCAAGGCCAACACAACTCAAGACAGTGAAGGACGGATCACATGTGTGTTAGAGGGACATTCACATGAAGAATAAAAGTTTCTGTCTGAAGAGCGATCGCCCTGTCTTTTCTAAAGCGATCGCCCTGGAATCTGTCTGAAGAGCGATCACCCTGCCTTAAGACAAAGCGATCGCCCTGGGATCTGTCTGGAGAGTGATCGCCCTGTGCCCAGAATGTGGGTGACGCGCGTTTGACGAATTTTTAACAGTTTTAATAACTTTAAAATAGTTTAGGTATTTTTGTTTCCTAAATAAACGTTTCCTAGGTTTTAGTAGGTTTGTTAGGCCTATATAAAGGCTTCTTTTTCATTATAAAACGTTAACATTTATATTGATTAATTTGATTTGAGTTTTCACTATATTGTGAGCTTTTGAGAGATTTCTTAGACTAGAATTCTTAAACCCTTGAACTTATCAAGTTTGTTGAGCTGTAGGCTTATGGCGTTCCGTGATCTTGGTTCCTAATCAATTGCGATTAGTGGCTTAAGGTTGCACCCCAAGGTTCTAGGGATTAAATCTGCCCTAGGGTTGAGGGAAGCTCCCTATCTTCGTTCAATTCGTTGTTTTCTGTTTTCAATCCGCGTTCTTGGTTGGTTCCGCTTTGTCATGATCTTGGAATCATATCAGGATCATACAAAAATTGAACACATGCACTTATTAAAATCAATTCATCCTAAATTTTCTTCACAAAAGAAATAATAAATTTAAACTTGCACCGATTAGTATGAATGGTATATACCTTGTAATTAGGACACCCATTAAAAATCATTCTTGGGTGTTTTTGGTGAGTGACGTCCATTGTGGAGCTCTCAAGCCACATCTACAATACTTTACCTATCTAGAATTGTTGTTTTGTTAATTTGAGTCAACTGTTGAAGAAGAAGCCATTGATTTTGCTTGCTTGCAAATCCAGGCCAAGAAGAGAGAAGAGAAATAGAAATTTGCTTGCAAATCTAGCCCTAAACAGAACAAGGGGAGAGAGAGAGAGAAATGAGAGAGTATACGGTGAGAGAGAGGAAATTTTATTTTAATGAGAGAGAGAGAGAATAAAATGAGGATGAGAGGATAGAGGGGGATAAATAAATATAATAGAGGAAAAATTATTCTCCATTCCCGCCAAAATAAGTCCACCTATGCATCCCAGTCAGCCTCAAATAAGGGTATATTTGGCATTTTAAGAAAATTTTAACGATTCTGTTTGAGTTAACGGTACGAGGGACTAATAAGACAACAAAAGGTGAGTTAAAGAGCCAATGTAAGAAAATTGAAACATCTATAACCAAATTAGGAGTAAAGGTAAAGTTCAGGAACCAAATTATATATTAATCCAAAAATAAATTATTAGTATTAGAAAGGAAGAAACTATTTTCAGTACATAAATTACTTATTCAATACATTTATTGGTAAAATGCTTTAAATTTGTTTTTGTTAGGACCACAATATCCTTAACCATTACAAAAATATAATTTTTTCAAATTATTTTTTTTTCACTTTTCTTTCAATTAAAATGAAACTACTTATTTTTTTCCTTTTCATATTTTTATGAAAAATTATGCATAATCATTTTTAGTATATTTCTTTTTATGAAATTATCAAATATGCTTGTACGTAGCTACAATTATTTTTCGTTAAACTTTTTTGTTGCACTTAAATACTATTGATGTTTATCAAATTACTCTTCAATACTATCTTTTAATTTTTATAATTTTTAATATATCCAATGAACAATGTATTTTATCTTTTTTTCTTACTTTTTAGATAAATTATGTTTAATCAATTATGGTCATAAGATAAATAAAAATGAAGAAAGAAATTGGGTTGTCTACAATAAGTAAGATAATATTTCTTAAGCTTAAAATTTAATTAGTAAGTTAAAAATTAAGAACAAATATGATTGTCAATATCATAACTGAGATTTACATGTACGTGAAACCTTATTTTCGTGATATCGCATAGTAAAATATATACTAGTTTCAATTTATGTTATTTAGAACATAAATAAAGACGTGAGTATTTCTATCTATATAAGCTTTATCTAGATGAAAATAGTGTATAAGTAAATATTGTAATAGAAATAGACTCTCTCTATTAGAACATAAATTTTTTTTAGATGACTTAAAAATAAAAGAGAAACTAATTTTTAGGAACAAAGTGAGTACCAAAGATCCAATAGTAACTCAAGAAAAAAGTTGCAACCTCATGTATTATCATTGCTAGAATGGGTTGAGATTTCCAAATTCCATTAGTTGTTGATTATATAGGTTTGAATATCCTTAATTGGTTAGTTTGGAGTTGAAACCATTTTCAAGATACTTTCGCTGAAAGTGTAGTATTGTCAATATATATTGACTCGTCTCTTCTTGGGTCACTGGTGGTGGTCCCTCCCATCTTGGCCTTTCCCTTTTGGTTGCGAATATGGTGGATTGGTGTCATGCTTGGTGTGTCCAATGGTGTGAACATGGAGGTTGTTTTGTTGAAGCTCTGTGTTGCGAAGATTTTTGTTAGAATGGATGGCTCAATTATAGGCATGTAGGACTTGGGGTGCCCGAGGGGGGGGGGCGTAGCTCTCCGGTGATACATGTGGGTATAAGCAAGGATGTATCGCAACGGAACAGTGCGGTTGAGTTTCTGGAAAGAGGGCGGCCGCCCAGTCTCATTTTTTATAGTTCGCGATTTTCTTTATTTGTATCGGTTTAGGGTTTGGTCTTGTATAATATATATAAGTTGTAACCTTAAAATGCGGTTAAGGTGAATATATCAATATATGGAAGTCTTAAAACTCCAAATACTCTCTCTTCTTCCAATCCCTAATTCCTAATTGTTTGATCATTGATTATTGATCAATCTATTATTTGCTCGCTTCCGCTGTCACACAACAGTTGGTATCAGAGTACAGGTTTCAATGGCTGGAATCGGTTCACCTTCTACAAAATTTGATTTTTAAAAGTTCGATGGAACTGGGAATTTCAGATTGTGGCAGAGGCGTGTTAAGGATGTCCTGATTCAAGCTGGTTTGGGAAAGACTCTTCAGACGGCCAAACCCAAAGGGATGAAGGATGATGATTGGAAGGATCTCGAGGAAAAAGTCGTATCGTCTATATGGCTATGTCTCTCGGATGATGTGATGTATCACGTTGCTGATATAGAAAAGCCTGCAGAGGTTTGGGCAAAATTGGAGGGTAGGTATACGTCTAAATCCTTGTCGAATAAGCTACATTTTAAGCAAAAGTTGTATGGACTTAATATGGCAGAGGGTTCGGATCTTAATAGTCACATCAATACGTTTAATCAATTCATTAGTGATTTGGTGAGGGTGGATGTGACGTTTGAGGAAGAGGACAAGACCTTGATGCTGTTAAATTCTTTGCTTACATCTTCTACATATGAAAACCTTATGACTACTTTAACATGGGGGAAGGAGACTTTAGAGTTGGAGCCTGTTACAGAGGTTATCTTGGCGTTTCATCAACGGAAGGGAAAAATAGTTGATGAATCTACATGAGAGGGGCTGTATGTGAAGGACAATCAGGAACGTGGCATAAGTCAGTTTCGGGATGGTCAACAACAAAGGCAGAATTCCCGGTCTAATTCTAGGAAGCTGTACAAAGGTAGCTTTTTCAAGTGTGGGAAGAAGAGGCACAAAAGGCAGGATTGTCCGGAGAAAGAGAGTGGTTCAAAGTCAGCAAATGTGGTCAAAGATGGCTCAGAGGAGATAGATGGTGACATGCTCTCAACTTCATCAGCACTAGAGCATCCTGCAGATTTCTGGATTATGGACTTTGCATGTTCATTTCATGTGATGTTTAATCGTGATTGGTTTGACACCTACAGGTCAGTTAATTCTGGTATAGTTACTATGGGTAATAGTGCTATATATAAATTTGTTGGCATATGAACTATAAGAATTAAGATGTTTGATGGCGTGGTTAGAACGTTATGTGATGTTAGACATATACTGGAGGTTTCTAAAAATCTGATTTCATTGGACACTTTGGATTCTAATGGGTTCTCCTAGCCCAAGGTAGAGTTTTGAAAGTAATAAAAGGTGCATTGGTTGTTGTCTTGTTGATGAGCTCAAGATTTTCACTAATTTTCCCCTTTATTTCCTTTTATTTTGTGCTACTTTTGTGTTAAATATGCTTGAAAAAATTATTATTTGTGTATTTGTGCTTCAATGTAGGTTTCCAAGGTATTTTCGAACATTCAAGGATTTTAGCATAAAGTTCGAGGCAATTTCAGGCTTTAAAGTTGAGCTATAAATTATTCCGTCAAAGTCCGTTAAGTTTTCCAAGGTAAAATGAGCTAACGGTGGCTAACGAAGGACTAAAATGCAAAGCCTGGAAGGGGAAGGACTTCGAGAGACATCTTCAGAAGGCTGGGGGCACCGGAGCAATTGGCCAAAATACTCATTAATTCGGTGGCAGCACCACAGGCTGCCACGTAGCGCTCCACCCAAGCCTTTGACCTGCGGTTTCCTTCTTGGACCCAGCTGATTCGGCCCATGCTCCACCCATTCCAGCCCATTTCATCTCTCATTCTCACCCATTTCCCCCTTCACCCGCTCCATCCAACCCGCGAACTCTCCAGCCAGATCCAGCCCGCCCCAGCCTTCTTTTCCTTCCATTTTTAGCCCTAAATCTTCAATTATTTCCCATTTTGCCCTGGCTTCTTTCATAGCCTTCATCTTTATACTCCCAGTAGCCCCAAAATTTAACAGGACAGCCCCAAACGGGCTGAAAAGCCCCAAAAGGGGCAGCAGCTCCTCTCCCAAATTCTCTCTTTATCTTTTAAAATGTAATCATCATTGAAGGTTTGGAGCAACAAATTAAGTGTCAAGGAAGCAATTCCAAGTGATTTCAACCATGGATCCACACTTTAATCGGTTTATTCTCTCTAATTTTTATATGTTAAGATTATTGTGTAATTTTCTAGGGTTGAATGAATTTGTAAATTGTGTAATTCCAAGTGATTTCAACCATGGATCCACAATTATTTTTCTATGTTGTTGTAGTGTTTTAATTTAATCTCTCTCCCTATTTAATATACAAGCATGTTAGGTTATTATTATTGATGGGCTTAATGCTTTTAATTGATTTAGCCATTAATTAAATGATTTTAGAATTGTTTGTGTGAGCGAGAGCTACCTGACTTTTCGGACCAATCAATTTAATAGTTGGTGTTTGACACACACCGATAGCCTCCGGCTACCGGTATGAGTTGTAGAAAAATAGAGAGATTATTTTTCTACCCATTATTGCCCATTATCTTGGTTATTATTGTGTGTTCCTAATGCTTCCGATGGATTAGCTACCCATTAGATGATCACTAGAATTATAAGATAGTTAGCGAGAGCTCTTCCTATTAATTCCAAAAATACAATAATTGTCTATGTGACGCCAGACCGAGAGGTAACGAGTGTTCATAGATAGCCAATTGAGGACTTGTTTTGACACGCAATCAATCCACCTTAGCCATTCGCGAGGTAGGGGAGATTCGGATTGCTATTAGGGCGAGAGCTCGTAGTTAACCAATTTAGTGTTCTTGTCTACCAAGACTTGAGTTAAAGAAAAGTAGAGAGAGGATTAAATTAATCACGAGCTAAACTAGAGATATTGCATTCCCAAAATCCTATCTTTTATCTTGATTTGTTGTTGCCAAATCATTTTGTGACATTGTAAATATTAATTGCTTTTTTTTATTTTTAGTTTTTTGTTTTTATTCTCATTTTATTTTCGCTCAAATATAATTAGCTAGCTCAATTTCGGTACTTAGTTGGAGTGAAAATTCCGTGCATTCCCTGTGTGATTGATAACTCGTACTTACGTACACTTTATTACTTGATACGGTAGGGTACTCTTGCCCTAGTTGTTGCAATTTAATTTGCAGCGCAATCAGTTGTGATGAAGGGGGAAAAGGGCTCTAAAAACATCTATAGGTTACTAGGGAGCACTATTGTAGGTGGAGTCACTTCTGTTGAATCTGAGGTAGACAAAGAAACTGTTCTTTGGCACATGAGGCTAGGGCACATGGGTGAGAGAGGTATGCAGGAACTTTACAAAAGGAAGTTTGTGAAAGGTGTTAAAACTTGCAAACTTGATTATTGCAAGTATTGTGTTCATGGAAAGCTGAACAAAGTGCAATTCAAAACGGGTACACATTCGATAAAGGGCATCCTTGACTATGTTCATTCAGATGCGTGGGGACCAGTTATGATAGAATAAAGGGGAGGACACTTGTATTTTGCCACTTTCATTGATAATTTTTTGAAGAAGGTTTGGGTTTATTTCATGAAGCACAAGTCAGAGACTTTTGAGAAGTTCAAGATATGGAAGACCGAAGTGGAAAACCAAAAGGGCAGAGAAAGCAAGTGTTTGAGGAGTAATAATGGAACTGAGTATAAAGATGGCGAGTTCAAGAAATTTTGTGCGGAGCATGAGATCAAGAGACACTACACAGTATGTAGGACACCACAATAGAACGATGTGGCAAAAAGGATGAATAAATCTATTGTAGAAAGGGCTAGGTGTCTACGATTAAATACAGGGCTTGCAAATATTTTTTGGGCTGACGGAGTGAGTATGGCATGTTTCTTGATTAATCGATCACTAAGGGCATCACTAGATAGTAAGGTGGCAGAGGAGGTATGTACAAGTAATGAGGTAGACTATTCTGATATTCGGGTGTTTGGGTGTCCAGCCTATGTGCACATTCCTAGTGAAGAAAGATCAAAGCTTGACCCAAAGTCTAAACAGTATATCTTCCTTGGGTATGAAAAAGGAGTGAAGGGCTATAAACTTTGAGATCCCAAGACAAGTAAGGTGGTGATTAGTAGAGATGTAGTTTTCAATGAGAAAGCTATGTTGGAAGGTACTCGGGATAAACAGCAGATGCCAGAAAACAAAAGTAAAGGTAAGCAGGTTGTGGAGGTGGAGTTACAAGCAACTGATATGGATTACACTCTTCTGGATTCAGAGGTACCTTCACAAGATATTGAAGAGGCTAGTACTTCAGATGGGAGACCGAGACGAGCAATTAAACCACCTATCAGGTATGGTTTCGAGGATATGGTTTCCTATGCCCTTGTTCTTAGTAATGGAGACCCAAATACTTTTCAGGAAGCAATAAAAAGTCTTGAAAAAGATAAATGGGTAACTGCTATTGCAGAGGAGATGGAATCATTGCATAAGAATGATACATGGGATTTGGTGGAGCTTCTTAAAGGGAAACGTGCTATTGGTTGTAAATGGGTGTTCAAGTGGAAAGAAGTAGTATCAGAAGAAGATGGGGAAAAGTTTAAGGCTCGGTTGGTGGCAAAGGGGTACTCACAGCAACAAGGGTTATATTACAATAAATTTTTTCTCCTGTTGTTAGACATACTTCTATACCGATTGTGTTCGGGCATGTAGCGCATCATGATATGACGTTTGAGCAAATGGATGTGAAGACTGTATTTTTACATGGTGAGTTAGAAAAGCAAATTTTCATGGAATAACCACAAGGGTTTAGGCAGCCTGGACAGGAGGAGCATTTGGTATGTAAATTAAAAAAGTCACTTTATGGGCTAAAGTAATCTCCAAGGCAGTGTGTAACACCCCAACCCAACTTCCTTCCTAGTTCACTCATAGTCACTTTGTATCGACCTTAAAACCCTCAGAATATTAGATATCATGCTTGTTAAGCATGACTTGTTAAGTTGTGATCCGTGTTTGGCACATGAGTAACCCATGTTGAGTTGGGAGTGTTTCCATATTCGTTTGAGACTATTCTCGACATTGATTAGTGTTTGTATACTTTGTATATTCCTCACGTTTAAGTGACCTAGCCTTGGTTCGGACTCATTCATGATTGATGAGCATGTTAATCTTGTCGTTGACTCGTACGTCGAGTTGAGTCGTGTGTCATTTCGTGTGGCTATCTTCGCCTACGATTTAGACTCATGTTGTTCATCCTTCAAGCCTCATTGGAAAATGATTTGGTTGAGTTTTGGGTGTATTTTGACCTTAAGAGAGAAAAAGATGCACACAAAAGCATGGATGCATGCTTAAACTCGAAATTCTGTTCATCCAAACAGTCTGTAGTAATTTGGCCATAACATTTTGTAAAAAACTCAGATTTGCAAACCGTTTGATTCTGTGTAAACTAGCCTCAAAGAACTTTCCAACCAAACCTTATTTGTAATTTTTAGACTTGTAGATCATCTCAGGAATGTCTTTAAAGTTGACTAAAAATAAGAATTAAGTGATTTTTAGACTTGTTGACTATTTGACACCTATACACTTGGACTTTGACCTATTGACTCATTGACCAAAAAAAATAAAAAACAGACTTACTCCCTCCTTGTTAAGTGAGGAGAGACCTCACTTATTCCTCCCATTCTCACCAAGTTCAGCTATGAGTTTAGAGAGAGACAAGAAGAGAGTTTAGAGAGAGAGTAGAGAGATAAAGCTCCATATCTTGAGCATCCGAAGTCCGATCGACGATCCGTCTTCACCGTTGCGAAGCTCTTGACAAGAGGATCATTCTCTACTGATTGCATGTTGATTTCCATGGTTTTATTTCATCAAGAGGTAAGTAACTATAATGTTTTATATATATATGAGTTGAATTGGAAGAGTAAAGCATGTATGATATGTAATTGTTCATCTTTGTGTAATTTCTTGAAAGAAATAAGTAATTGAGCACTCCAAATGATATTATGTTAGTTGATAATCAATGGCTATGTGTAGAGGTTGTCATGAGACTTGGTGAAATATTGCTAACATGTTAGAAAGTGAAACACATGAATTTTAAGTTAGTTGCAGTCCCTGTTTGGGCTATTTTCATGAAAATTCTGGTACTAATCTACTATTGAAAATTTTCTAAATTTTGGATATGTTATTCTTATGTATGTTGGGTAGTTCTCTGTAAATTTTCATAAATTTTAGAGGTCAAGAAATACCTTGTTTAAGTCGTTTATTATCGCTGCGCAGAGCAATCTGCTCTTAGAAATTATGGGCACTAGTTTCGAATTTAAGTGGCTGAATTTGGATGAATATAATTCCAAATGAAGTGATTCAAAGTGGTAAATTATAGTTTCAAATGTTTAGTTTCTAAATTTGAAAGAATGGTAATATTTGGTTGCTTGTTGAATAATTGGTAAATTTAACGGTACTGCTGCGCAGTGCTGAATATGTATTATTATTGATTAGTCTCCAAGAATTAGAGACTCGTCAAGGTGTAGTTATTGTTATTATTAAACCTTGGGTATTGGTAACTCGTTAGAATTGTGTAAGTTGTTACTCGCGATGAATTGACGAGATTTCTATGGGTGGAAAATACACCAAATATGGGGTATTGAGATTGGTGTAGTTATTTAGGGACGATACTGCAGTTCGTCCCGATGTTTCGAAAATAGGTAATGAAACTAGCTGAGTCGATATGAGATAGTATATTTATATTGAACACTATACGAGCTATATACTAGTTGTGACTGACTCTGGTAGAGTCGTATAGGACGTAATGAACAAACATCAACTAATGTAATGAATTTATTAAAGTGTGGAATCAACTCTACGGAGTTGAATAATGAGTAGTATAATTCACTACGGGTCGTTATTTAGTCACCTACGATGTAGGACGACGTATCGGGAAAGTTATGATTCGTTAGAGCTTGACTTTAGTTAATTTAATCAAACCTAAGATGACATACCGTGGTTATCGTTCCAATACGGACGATGTGACTTGTAATGAGTCGTGATATACAAAGTACACAATGGTAATGATATGTGACAGGTTATGATATACATGAGATAGAGTGTATTGAGTATTATAGGATACTGTAGAGATCCTAAGTTGAGTTGTACAATAGGCCTACTTTGCATATTGTCTTGTTTTGTTTTTATGTTCAATGATTACGGATATGATGTGATTGTTCTAGTATGAGATAGGACAATCATCCTACTTTGATGATTGATTATAGGACAGTCATCTTACTTTGATGATTGATTGTGTATTTAGTATTTACAAACACATTGAGTTGATTTGGTATGTGATTCAATAGAACACACGATGATTTGTTGAGAATGACGAGTAAATAACTACTTGTGCATTGCATTGAGCCCAGTTGGCTTTGTTGACTAATCAAGGTGGGATGACCTATAGTCTTTACAAATCAATGTTTATGATCACTATAAGTCACCGTACTGAAATTCACATACCCTCTTCTGTTGGCCACAGCTAAGAAGTAGCTCCATTATTGTAGCAATAAGCATGACTTTGGTTCGCTAGAAAGTTCGACGGGTTATGTCGGAGGAAGATCGATACATCTCACACGAGTATCGGTACACGTTTGTTTTCTCGTGTATTGGAAGATCAACACGAAGTTGAAAAAAATAGAAATGATATCCTTTATAATGTGGTTTATTTACAAGCACTTATGTGAACATCAAGGTGCTATGTGACTAATGTGAGTTGTATATCAATGATGATTACATGATCAATTGTGATATGTAAATTGTGTTATCTTGTTATGATTACAGCTTGAGCATTATGCCATGTCATATAATCGCATGTAACAGTTTGTTGATTAATGGTTAAGTTGCAAGCGCTACCTAGACTAGTTACATTTAGAGTCTTGGTTTATTGTTGCATTCATACTCATAGCACATAATACATTATAGTGGCTTACGGGGTCTTTTAGACTCACCTAACAACTTTATCAGTTTGCAGGTTATGAGTTCCAGCGCAATGAGTCTTGAGACTTGGAGATTAGCAAGTTGTATTTATATTGTTATATTATATTATTTCTTGTATTGTGAGATCGTGGGTTCAACTAAGTTATGTAAACTTAGTGTGTTGGATAGAAACATTTGTATTCTTCAAATTTATATTTTTATGCCGACTTGTGAGGTCGTGCCAGTTGTAGTATTTTATAATTTTGGATTACTGACTCGTGGTGTTTTAGTATTGTTGTTTCTCCAGCTCGTGTATTTAGCTGTTGAGGTTTTTATTGTTGAGTTTATCTTAGTGTTGTTCTCCGGCGTATGTTTGGCTGTTGAGGTTTATTTAGTTGTGGTTGTTGTTCGAGTTTTTGAAACTCACATTTTTATCTAGTATTCCGCTGCATAGTTTTGGTTTTGAGCTTGTGTAGCTCGTTCATATCTGTGGACTTTAGTTGTTCTCTTTAGTTTTGGCGCACCGAGTTGGGGTTCAACGTCGGATCCCGGACTCAGAGAGTCACACAGTAGTACACTAGGTTTGACTCTTACATGATCAGTATTAGCTATAGGCGGTGTGAGTATGATTATTACGTGTATGTGAGGAGCCTTGATGATGGTTCTATTATTTTTCTGTTACTGTATGTGGATGACATGTTTATCGCTAGTAAGAGTACTAACGAGGTTAATAAATTGAATACCTTGTTGAGTAAAGAGTCTGACATGAAGGATTTGGGGGTGGCCAAGAAGATTATTAGGATGGAGATTCGCAGACAGGAAATCTAGGAGATTGTGGTTGTCTCAAGCCGGCTATATTGAAAAGGTGTTGAAGAGGTTTAACATAGGAGATGCAAAATCTGTAATTTTAACTTATCCACCTCAGATTCCCCAAAGACCAATGAAGAGATTCAAAAGATGTCAAACGTTCCCTATGCAAGTGCAGTGGGATGTCTCGTGTATGCTATGGTTTTCACTAGGCCTGATTTGGCACAAACAATTAGTGTGGTGAACAAGTATATGGCGAATCCGGGTAGACAACATTTGGAGGAGTCAAGTGGATTTTTAGATACTTAAGGGGCACTATGGATTATGGCATTATATTTAAGAGGCAGAGTGTGGAGCTTTCAGTTGTAGGGTATGTTGATTTAGATTATACATGTGACTTGGATCGTAGGAGGTTGACTACGGGTTATGCATTTTCCCTTACAGGAGGACCCATATGTTGGAGATCTATGGTTCAGTCGACTATTGCATTGTCTATGACTGAGGCAGAGTACATGGCGACTATTGAAGCTGTAAAGGAAGCCTTGGCTTCGAGACTTAGTCAGAGAATTGGGTATATAGCAAGGTGGAGTGTTGTTACATTGTGACATTCAAAGTGAAATCTTCTTAGCAAAGAATCATGTTTATCATTCATGGACTAAGCACATCGATGTGATATTTGACAAGATTAGGGAGTTGATTGATATGGGAGATGCTTTGCTAGAGAAGATTCACACCACAGAGAATGCTGCAGATATGTTAACAAAGCTGGTTACTACTGATAAGTTCAAGCACTGCTTGGATTTGTTGCACATTTCTTCGTGTTAGAGATGTGGAAGTCATGTCCTATGGAGATGCGTTCAGGTTGTTGGGTTCTCTTATCTTCTAAGGGGTGAATGCTCGCCAAGGTGGAGATTGTTAGAATGGATGGCTCGATTCTAGGCATGTAGGACTTGGGGGGTGCGGAGGGCATAGCTTTCCCGTGATACGAACTGTGGGTATAAGCAAGGATGGATCGTAGCGAAGCACACGGGCGCGCAACAGTGCAGTTGAGTTTTTGGAAAGAGGGTGGCCGCTCAATAGTGATATAGAGATTCTAGAAAGAGGGCGGCCGCTCTGTCCCGTTTTTGGCAGTTCGCAATTTTCTTTATTTGTATCGTTTTAAGGTTTGGTCTTGTATCCTATATAGAAGTTGTAACCCTAAAACGTGGTTAAGGTGAATATATCAATATATAACAGTCTTAAAACCTCAAATACTCTCTTTTCTTCCAATCCCTAATTCTTAATTGCTTGATCATTGATTATTGCTCAATCTATTGTTTGCTCGCTTCCGCTGTCGCACAACAATTTTCGATCCACTGTGTTCTCCACAGATTTTTCTGCCAAGGTTAGCTAGTAGGGGGGGTTGTTTGACCATTTTTTAAGGAGTGCAGTGTATCCTGGTGCTTCATGGTGTCATTAATGCATGAGTGGCTTGCGGATTCAGTGGCGAGATTGACTTGAAGTTTTGGAGCAGCGATGGCGTTTGACGAAGGCTATGGGTGAGCATGTTGATGATGGCGATCTAGTCTAAGGTTTCACTTTTGGAGTAGTTTGGGCTTTTGAATGTAACTGGGTGATGGGCTTTAGACGTGGGCCTATTTGGGAGTATTTAGTGTTTAATTATGGAGAAATTGCTGACCAGTCCACTTTGATGAATTTTCAATCAGTTTAGTACTTAATACTTTTTTTAACCGCTAAAGTCTACTTTTAAATAATTTGTTTCTAAAATGCCCCCCACAACAACTTAATGAACGGTTCCCTCTCCCTTAACCCCTAGCCCGCTTCTCGTTTTCTCTTTTCTTTCACGGTGTCCAGACCAACAAACTCTCACCTTCGTTGTCTTCTCTGACGATGACAACTCCATCATCACAACAAACTCCATCTGTTATCACTCCTATTCAACTTCACCTTCGAAGCAGATTCATACCAATATCAAGATAAAAATTTATACGTATATATTTATTTTTAATACATCATCACAACTCTGATAATGTGAGTATGTATAGAATAATGAAAATAAAAATAGAACTGATCGTACTCCTCCAGCAGCTCAGCCATCTTTGTCGCACGCGATGCACGAAAGTTTAATCGCGATGCATCGATTTAAAATTGTGATGCATCACGTGCTTGTTCGAATTCTTAAGAGCGGTTTAAAGATCGCGATGCATCATTTTGAATCGCGATGCATCGACCTTGGAATTGCGATGCATCGCGTGTCTGTTCGAATTCTTAAGGGCATAGACGACATTTCCCCATAAAAGTGCCTTTTGTCGGTTTGAAAAACGTGATGCATCAAATTGGAATCGCAATGCAGCGATTTGGAATTGCGATGCATCGCGTGCCTATTCGAATTCCACAAAAGTGCCTTTTTACCGAATTAAAAATTGGAATGCATCAATTTGAAATCGCGATGCTTCACGTGCATGTTCGTGTTTCTTAAATGCATAGACAACATTTTTCCACAAAAGTAACTTATTTTGGGTTAAAAAAAAGTAGAGTGGAGTTTAGCGATTGAATATTGGGTGAATTACAGGCCGGTCCCTTTTTAAACATTTGTAATCGCTCCAGTCCACTCATCTTTTTTAAAAACCGGAAAAAGACATTTTTGGGGCAA
This sequence comes from Platycodon grandiflorus, assembly GCA_016624345.1. NCBI lineage: Eukaryota > Viridiplantae > Streptophyta > Magnoliopsida > Asterales > Campanulaceae > Platycodon > Platycodon grandiflorus. Next base: position 1,235,395 of record CM028364.1, on the reverse strand, counting down.
AAAGACGATTATGCCATTAATGAAAGAAAAACACGCGCGCATCAGTAACCCAAGCATCGCGATAAATAATCCAAGGCATCGCGTGGGTTAATCATCGCGATGAGTAACCAAGGCATCGCGATGAGCAATCCAGGCATCGTGATGAGCAACCAAGGCATCGTTTGAATTTCAACCGCTAGAGGGGACTTGATTTTCGTTTACTTTTTGGGGGCGTTGCCCCCGAACCCCCACGAGGGACGCTGTCCCCTCGACCCGACCTGACCAGGCAAGTCAATCCCCGTTGCGTTGCCCAGCATACTGCGATTGCCAAATTAAAGGCATCTCCATGCCCAATTTAAGGCATCCCGATGCCCAATTTAATATAATATCAAAATCGATCAAAATTATTGTTTTTGGTTGGAAAATTTACGTACAAACATGGTATTGACTTCCTATAACAGTATGATAATGATATTATACAAAATTCAAACTCAAATCATTGATTAAAGTCCCAAAATCAGTCCAAGAACATCTCCCTCTGTTTTCGGATAGCACACTGCCAAGCTCGATTTTGATCTCGAAATTAGTATTTTTTGGTAGAAAAATTGTGCACAAATGTAGTACTAAGTTAGGATAACAATATGAAATTGATTTTAAACAAATTCGAAGCTTAAAACATAGATTAAAGTGGCCAAAACAACCCAAGAACAAAGAAAAACGGAATGAACTCAAAAAATTCGAATTTGATCAAATTGTGATCAAATTCGTGCTCTATGCATGAAAATTGATACCAAACATGAGGGAAGACTATATTAATAACATAAAATCATTTATATATTTTTTTAATTTTATTTCTGCCCAAAAAAAAAAATCCTTGAGAGAGGTCTTTACTTTTAGCATCTGAACTTGCCTTGGGGGTTAGTCTTGGGGTCTTCTGACTGGAAAAAAAAAAAAAAAAAAACCTCCCTCCATCCCAAAATAAGGATTCTCTATATTCTTTTTGGGATGCCCCAAAATAATTGTCATTTTCTTTTTTTAAACAATGTTTCAAATCAATTATCTATTGTGTCCCTGCTTATGAGATAAATAAATAATTCGACCCCATTGATTTAACACCACTGAGTAATAAATTGTGGGGCATTAAAGGAAAATAACACCACGAAGTGCATCACATACTTTGTTGTTAGAACCAAATGCATCACATACAAGTTCTGTGGTGTGCGCAATTGAAACAATGGTACAAGCTGCAAGCAGATCAGGCACCAGGAAGTGCTGAAATACTTGCTGTTTTCGTACTTTGACTAATCAAACACTATACCCAGGATCTGCTTTACACCATTTACAAAAATTCCCAGGACAAACAAAACATGGCGATATCACCGGCATATTTGCTTCCATTCCCACTGTTAAATTCACTATATGTACATCAATAAAGCCACTGGAAGCCCACATATGAACAAGTCAAGTCTGAGTCTCCAGCGCCGAGCTGAATCCTTAGAATCAAAACCCTCCATTAAAGCTGATGAGATGCTGAAATTTGACTTGTGATTTCTTTTCAACTATACATTTCAGATATTTTTCACCTACTCTAACCAAGTTCAGAGAGTTTAAGAGATTAAGAGATTTTCATCTAACTCTGACTTCAATGATATCACCGTCTTTGAGTTCAGTGCTGGGCAATACCACCTGGCCATTTACTGAGACCAGCTTTCCCTCGAGTCCTACTCTGGTGGCGGCATCTGCGGCAGTGCTACCACTCCTCAACCTCATTATGTCACCGTCAGGCCAACATACAACTACCACCTCCCGAAGTGAAACAGACTCTGTGTTTCGATATTGCTTTAAATTATTACGCCTTGATCGTTGAAGACCTGCTTCAGAACGCAGCTGCTCCTCCCACTGAAGCATTGTCCTCAATAGATGCACCTAATGTATGCAAGTTAAAATTAGACATTCAAGGTGAATTTCTAAGCACAGCAAGGTTAGAGGGTTTAAATTATCAAAAAGTACCATATTTCCATTATGCATTTTGGGCGTTGGCCTCCGTTGTGCTCTCCGAAGGGAGAGGGAGAGGGAGGAATTCATCAAACAGTACTTTCATATAGTCAAGTACACAAGGAAATGACTTATTGTCCCATGTGTTTCATTAAATAGTGCACTTTACAATGATAAAAAGAAACTATATGGACCAAGATGCAAATAAGGACATCCTATAACTCCCATCATGCAGAATCCAAAGAAGTAATAATTATATTAATGACGATGACAAGTTTGACATGTGTGCAATGCAAAAAGATTAATATATTTAACAAAGAATTTTGGACTGCCAGCATACCTTGTTGTTGATGCCAGCTTCTATTGGAGTCAAATAACCAGATTCAGAGCTCGGCTTCTCATAATAGCTTGAGTTGGAAGCAAGTTGTCTGCCCTCAAAAACAGCAGATACAACGCTCCAGTATTCAGTTTCTTCTTGTTCAGTCAAATCAATCACTTGAATAAAAGTTGGCAGCAGGCGCTGAAATTGGTCTTGCTGCATAGCATTGCAATACTTTCAAGTTTTAAAATCTCTCAGGATAAGATCAACAAAAAAGAATGCTTGTGTTTCAGTTAACCAAGCAATCGCTTTACCACAACTTTGTCCCAACCCTAGGGATCAAAATGCTAAAGAACCTATCTTCCATAACTCTCATTGCCAAGATCTTAAATATCCAAACAGAAATTCAAGCATTTATTAATAGCAGGACAAGACGCAAACCAAAGGGTGGATAAGGTGTCCATGGAAAAAGTAAAAGAGGAAAAAATGAATAAAAAAGTAAAAGAGGAAAAAATGAATAAAAAAGAGAAATCAGTAATAGTGAGCACAATCCCTAGCATTATCAAACTAGTACACCCTTGAAAGCACCGAAAGCCAATGATCAAAGATAAGCAAGGAAGTCCAAGGTAAGGTAGAAACTCTAAGGTTGGACTTTTACAAGTGAAGAAGCCATAAATGGAGGCATTAAGGTAAACACATAATAAACATTAGGAAAAGCCAAAAAAAGAGGAGCATGCTCAATCCAAATTCACTGTAGGAAGGGATACACTGCCCTTCCATAACATAATACCTCATAAGAGTTAAGAAAGCAAGGCACACTTGAGAGATGGATTTCCAAGGGCTCGCAGGGGAGCTAAGGTATTAGGGTTGGCATCCAAGCCATACTCTCAAAACCTGAATTTACACCTAATCATTTTATGCCACAAAGAATACATAAATGGAAACTCCAGAACCAATTTTTTTTAATAATGGCAACGTTCTTGGTCACCAAACACCTAAACATAAACGTTTTTTTTTCTCATATGTTGTGAACCAAGTCCTAAGAAACCAATTGTTCCTATGCTCATTCCCAATATTCAGCCAACAGAAATCTCTCACCGCTCAAAGTTCTACTCCATAGGTAATTTAACTCCACCCCCTCCTAGCAAGACACAAGTTCTCCTCAACCCACTGAAATCCTTTAAATTCTTATTACCTGGTTACAAAAAGTGATCAATAGGGTTTTCCACCTAAAAGCAACCAAATTAAGATCAAAGGCCAATCATGAATTATCCAACTGACAAGGCAAGTCCACTGTCATACAGTCCCCTTAAATTTGATTCTATCATTCCAAAAGCAGCATAAAGAAGGAAAAGGCATAATGGAAGTTGAAAACATACCTTGTGGTACATACCGTCTCGACAGAGCGTATACTTTTCTAGGCAAGTACACCAGTCCCCATGCCCCGGCTCGCACCACCACTCATCAGACACCTGATACCAAGTTCACAATTAACAAGTCAGACAAGGAAAATAATTAAAAAGGGCGTATTCTCCATGATTCTATATAATAATATTACACAGTTATAATTACCAAACCACAGGTAATGTTAATCAGGTTTTCCATACTTCTATTGTGAGTTATGCTGGACAATCTTGGATAACCCCTGGTCGTGCGGAACTCTATAATAATTTAACTATAATTCTTTTCTGACTTTAAGACAGCACTATGGGCAGAATGACCATCCACAAGTTTTCAAGAACTTCAAGAGACATTTTCATGATGGAATAATCACAAATCTCCGTGGTTGCTTGCCCAGGAAAACCTAAGCAAGACTGCAGTCATTAAAAGAGAAGCAAGCCAGATGACAAATGTAGGAAACAAGAACATTTATTAATGTTCAAAGAGAGTGCATATTTTGGTGACATTTTATCAGCCATTTCGAAAACCATGAAGTTAGTTAAAAGTTGTACAGGAAACTAAAGCAAGATAGTTTATAGCAGAAAACTACTGACAAGCTCAAAGGTCTTGGCAACAAGCACTAAACTGCATATAACAGACATGTCCTTTTGTGGCGTAAAGAATCAAAAGGAAGAAATGGAAGTAATGGAGAAATCATCCATGGTGTACCACAACTGTAGCAAAGCTCGAAGAACGTAAAGGAACTGGGAGATATATACTATATAGAAGGTTGACGATAAAACAGCCTAGAATGTTCATGGATTATCTACCAGGAGTGATGGGTCATTATCCTGTACATCTTCTTTTTTGAATTTGATTCTCATATAGGCTTTCTCTTAATCCAAGAGAACATTGAAGTATTGGGTTCTAAAGTGTTGTCTAGAAGACTTAGTTTAGCATACTTGATTAGCAGTTTTGCGTGTAAATCAAATTTATCTACAAAATTAGAAATTTACAAAATAGATATACTACAAATGAAAATATCCTTACAATCTGAACAGCAAAGGCACACTAACTAAATAGCAAGGCATGTATTGATCCTATAAACTATGGAAGAACCGAACATTTTGAGTGATTAGAACTTAACCTTTTTGTATAATCTTGCATAGGCTTCCCATCGCTTCATTTGATAAGAAGATCTTCTTTCAGCAACTGCTTCAGAAGCTGCTAGCACAAAACTCACAGCAACAAGCAAATCTCTTCCACCCTGATCTACTCTGGAAAGTTTCACACACACACACACACAGAGAAGTTATTCAAGTGAAAGTGTTTCAAGCAGTGCAAATTAATCAAAGACAAAATACCTGAAAATAACTGCAGCAAGCAAGTGACTTCCTTCCACTCTGAGGACTGGATGTCCTGCTTTTAGGGAACTATATTTTTGAAACACCTGGTCATCAGTTGAGCTTTGTTCTTCCATGTGTTTTGAGAGATATGAAGACACTGTTATTTCGGAACCAACAACATTGCTCTTGGAAGGCAACTTATTGCCAGCTTCTTTGTAAAGCCAATGTGCAGCAACTCCATGTTCAGCATATTCATGCATCCTCTAAAATAAGAGAAGTTACTTTTGGCTAATTAAAAAAAAAAATCACTCCAACCTGATTGAAATATTTGAATGTGTTATACCTGCGTTCTTATTTGGACTTCCAAAGGCGAGTTGTCTGGACCTTGTACTGCAGTGTGCAGAGACTGAGATTAGGAGATAAAAGTCAGTATTTGCACTTCGCAGAGCAGACTGCAAAGGAGGTAGGAATTCATCTGGTATATACAAGAGACAGCTACTTATTAATCGTAAAATACTTGTCCAAATAGCTATACCAAATATAAAATGTCTTTATATGATTTCCAGTGAGATCATAGAAGAAGTAAATTGGAAGGAATCTGCCACACTAACTTAAATGGAGTTCCACTGAGAATGAACTCCGGGAAAGTATATCCACAAACACATATGTATACCTGGTCTCACTCAGTATAAAAGAATAGCTGTGTCTTAAGGAAACAAATATAAATTACCTTCTTTAATGGTAAAACAGGTGATGAGTAATTAACTTGTCTGAAATGACAATTAAAAAGCCTATTTCACTCTTAACCTCTAAATAGGAAAAAATGAGAGGTGGAGGAGATGGTGAAAACCAAGTCAGACGAGCTGCGTGATTTGGTTTATTTATTTTGTGAAAACAAAAATTTAGGGGTGTTCTGTAAGTATGTATTATTCGAATACTTATAATCCAAGTGATGTAATCGTCCAAATTTCTCTTGGAGCAACAATGTGATCCATGAATTGGTCACATGTAGAAACATAACATAAGCGGAGAAGGCCCCGTTGTAGTAATTCCCGTACAAAATGATAGTCAATTTCAACATGCTGGGTACATGCACGAAACACTGGGTTTCTAGACATATGTATAGTAGAATCGACATTATCATTGTACAGCCATATGCCAGTATGATTTGTTTATTGATGTGTAAGCTGTGACAACTTGATGGCAGTAAATCGTGCTTCCTTACATCAACAATTAAGTGGGAATCTCTAAGCATTTTAATCTGGAACAGGAGTGTAAAAAACTCGAGTAGTTACTCTTTCGGAGACCAATGGGGAAAATACCATATTCCTAGTTTTAGCACAAAAGAAAGAACCTATTATCTTTTTAGGTGAGGAGTGTTAAAAACTCGAGTACGAATTACTCTTTCGGAGAACAATGGGGAAAAGACCATAATCCTAGTTTTAACCCAAAAGAAAGAACCTATTATCTTTCTAGGTGGAGGTTCAGAAGGCCATGAAATGAGTTTAAGTATGAACCCTGCTCAAACAATCTACTACAACATAAAATTGACAACATGACATTTTACATGAGTACAAGTGTGGACAAGGAAATCTTTACCTGGTAACCACTTGGCTTTGGATTAACAATGTAATCATCGAATTCACCATCAATAGGGGTCCAAAGCCTGCAAAAGGGAGAGGAAGCATCAGCCACTGTATAGTACATATTTCATATAATCCGATGTCATACTAGTTTACTAATAAATAGTACATCAGAGATATTATGTACCTCTGCAATGGGGAAGCAACACTAAAACACAATTCATATAACCCAAATTGTAAATAGTTCATTATAGACCCTTTGGACATGAAGAAGAAATTTAATAATCATTTACCTGTGTACAATATTGAGAAGACTGTAACAACCCCGAACTGCCTGTCCATGTAAAGTTCCACTCTTATCTCCAACAATTACCCTCAGTGCACGTGCATCATACACTTTATTGATACTGACATCTTTACGATTCATCTGTGATAAGAGAGGATAGAAGCATAATTTTTCCGCCAAACAGAAACTATCCCTTATAACTCAGCCAACAAATGTGATCCAACAAGATATCTTGACTGTTCATATGCATCATAAGAACAAAAAACACACCATGCTTGATCACATATACTGTGGGACAGTAGAATGCCACATTATAACTTAAGAATAAGAAAGAAGTTCAGAAGTATGAATGCAGCAAGACCTAAAGCTACTCATCAGACGAGAGTATATTTTTCTTACTTTGGAAAAGCTCAATAGTATCATCACAATAATATTTCTGCGCCATCTAGAGTTTTGGTATCACAAATATATATTGATGCCGGGTAATCTTGCATAGCTATTACTTAAGTGAGTGTCTAATTTTCTTATTTGTGAGAGTAGAAACATAATCATTACTTAAGTGATTGCCTAAAATTTTACTTTCGGGATAAGCTCGGGCTTCAGGATGGAGGATTGGAACCTCCAAACTCAATGACCTTGAAGAGTTCATCCATTTTGCCCTCCCCTCAGGGTTATCCAGTTTCTAGTTGCTGATACAAGATCTATGAATGTGAATTATACCTTGCTGTAGATGCTATACAAGCTTTTTAGGCGGCTAGATAAGGTTACTTCCATCCCAGGAACATAACTGCAAACAAAAAATGGATAGTAAAGTTGCGGGCTAGGTAAGGCCGAAGGTTGAATGCAGAGAATCTCTCTCACAAGCTCTTACGAGGTTGATATAAATAACTCCCGCTCGAGTGCTTCCTCACAGACAACGAGAGATGCTAAGGCAACTCCAGCATCCCTCACAACCTTTGGTTTTGTTTGCGTCTCCGAACATGCCCCAAGATCTTTGATATAATTAATGCGCTTTCTTCGATCCAGTAGGAGATCAAATGGAAGTACAGCCTGCAATAGATCCTGCAGATATAAAAGAACTATATCATGAGTGTTTTGAATAATAATAGTAACGAAAAAAAAAAAAAAGAACACAAAGTGAAGCATCCGAGTTCCATAAAATAACCAAAAATGAACAGGAATGACAAGAGGATAAATGAAATAGAGATGAAATGATCATTGTCTCATGGACATGTTTTCTAACTACCAAAAAGCAATGTACACCAAATGATGTACCCAAAAGCTTGTAAAATCCTCAATAGATCATTCATTTTTCCTACCAATATGAAACACATCAGTAATTGCATCCCAAGTCTCTCAATGTCTCCTTCTGATCAAAGCTCACTGTGTTAGTATGATAGCGCACGATTCAAAAAAGAAGCTGCAAGATCTGGATGGATAGGAACTAAGATTGCTTAGCTAAATCCTTTCCATAAACAAATTGAACATCACATTGCTCTTTGAACAAGTATAGAATGCATTGAGATGGACCAACGTTCCAAACCAGTATTACCTTCATGCTGATGTCGTCCTCATCTGTTGTTGTGCATCCTTCATAATCGGGAGTTAGGCCTTTTACGCTCAATTGTGTGACTGAGCTGCTTCTGGTAGATAATCTTCTCAGGCTACCTATCTTGCTGCTGGGACTCCACATGGAAGCCAGGTCAGCTCGCATTTGACGGAATATCTGAGGCTGCATATAGTAAATATATATTAAATATATTGTATGTTTGTTTAGGATATTATGATTCAAACATTAACTGAATATATGCTTGAAAATTGTTGACAATGAAGACCTAAAGACAACAGAACAAACCAAAAAAACCACACTCAAATGCATAAAAATGATCATAAACTCAATTTTGTATAACCCCGTGTTTCTAGATAGATTTAGCTCTGCTACATACACAACCTTGTTCAGCACTGACCTTGGCCAACACCCCCCCCCCACCATCACCACCACCACTACCACCAACCCAAAAGAAGATCTTAAACTGCCAAATACATTTTCAGTTTTATCATGTTTCAGCCACTGAAAAAAGATTACGAGGATCGGAATGGGCTTATTTTGCACTCAAAAAAGGGGTTTCTTTTAAACCCTGCGCTCATATTTGGCAGCTGTATTATTAAGTTTATTCTCTCTTTTCAAGACCTTCTGCGGTCTTTAAGATACACAAAAGGTTCTAGGTTATCACTTCTATTCAAGATTGTCAGAACTATATCTCTTGAATAGAAAGGATGATCCTGTACAACAATTCATAGGATTTTCGTCACACTCGAAATATTTCCTTTCAGTACCCTTTGTCTATGCAAGATAGTACTTTCTTTACAAAATCCGTTGAGATCTGGATTGACAAACAGAAGACATAATGGCATAAGATGTGTGAATATGTGAAGGCTAAAAAATTAAAGAGCGCCACAGCGGTAAGTTTAATGAAACTGCAGAAGGTATATCCTTTACACAGTAGAAACTGGAATCCATGCATCAATATGAAAGTGAAAGAAGCAAGTGCTCAATCTCATGATCAGATAGCTAGATCAATGTGGTTATCTAAACCACTTTGAGAAGAAAAGGAAAGGCAAATTATACAGGATTTTGCGTTGTTGCTTTATCTATGTCCAGTATCTCATGTAACTCTAACCTCCAGCAACATGCATTTGTCTTCCACCATCTATATGCATGTCAATGATGACTGAAAAATACCTGAAGAACAGCAAAACAAAGATCTTCAAGTTCAGCTTTTAAAGCCCAGAGTCCCAATCTGGAAGCAAGGGAGCACCAAATAACTAAAGTCTCCTGTGCCACAGCTTTAGCCTTGGCCGAAGGTAGAGCATAACTGAGATAATAATAAATAAATAAGAAAGAATAAAAACATCTTTTTAATCTTTGAAACTAGCAGTTAACAATTATCAGCATGAAAATCTATCCATGTATAAATGAAAAATAAGTATGGGAAAATTCTTAGACTTGTAACTTTATTTTTTTCCAAGATCACGAACAAGTTTTAGTGACAAATGAAAACCGACTTACAAGAAGCAGGGAACACAATAACAATATCCCCAAACTTCTAGAACTCCATAATTGGACCATCAACATGCAAATTCTGGAATTCAAATGCAATGAGCAATAGAGAAGTTATTCTGTTGCAAAATAAGAGCAAAAAAGAATTCATACATGGTTCTCAGGTTGTGAAGACGATCTGCAAGCTTGATGAGGACCACACGTGGATCATCAACCATGCCCAAGAGCATCACTCGCAAATTATTTGCCTAGATGAGCAAGAAAACTTATGAGAAACATAAAGTTGCGGCTATATGTAGGGGCATGTAATCTTATGTTCCACACTGGAAAAAAGTATCCAGATAATGATTCATCTTTCCCACAATATCTTTTCTTCCACGTGAAGAGCATCTTCTAGAATCTTTTATTTTTCTACGAAAATTGATAGCACAATAGTTGCAAGAAATTGGCCAATAGATCGATTACAAAAATCTGCAGCAGTTTTTGAAAACCCCCGCATTAACCTTAAAGAATTGATTTTAACAAGCAACTTGGTAAAGCATCAGCGATGGAGGGCATCAAAGCTAGTTAACAGTTTTGAGTTAAATGAATGACCAAGTACCAAAAACCTAATAACATTGAATTCATATGCTGATATAATGCCCCTGTAAAACGATATGAAGTTCTAAGATTAGAACTTATACTTGACTAATTATCAATCTTGTCAACAGCTAACACAATCATAAGAAGCTACAAGCAACTCTAACAAAGTACAGAGAAAAACAGCTTAAACTTGCCAGAAACACAAGTGGTCAACTCTGTTTTTAGCCACCAATATTGTTTCAAGAATCCATAGAAGTTGGGTTTATCTCAAAAATTGGACCAGGCAATAGGAGGTCGTAGCATTCAGTGGCAGACCAGGAATGTTACCAGAGGGGGCTTGCTATGAATTGTTAAAAAAATAAAGAATTAAAAATTCAAAGGACGCTAACTTTTGAAAAATTAGTTGAAATATATCAAAAGATTAATTGACATTCACTAGAAAATAGTATATTAAACCCTTATGGATTTTCCAAAAAAGAAAAAAAAACACACAAAAGAAAGTTTTAAAATGAATAGACTTGAGAAATATTATCATTCTACAATTCATTTACTGTTCTAATTTATTTAATTTAAGCTCAAGTAAAGCAATCATAATTGAAAAAGACGATAAATGAGCCTAGTGCAATTCAAATATAAGGGAGTCTAATATAAATAATTTAAAACTGACTACAGCTAATGCAGAGTATAAATGTTATACTTAGTAGTTAGTACCCCATACTATCAAACAGCAAACTTCTAGACCCCAAACTTTTGTAATAATTTTATATCTTCAATTAATTACAAATCTTTGAGTGGGGTCACCTGCCTGCACTAGGCCCTTAGCGAGTCCACACCTTGTAGTATTGACCTTTGATTTTTGTTAAACACATTTAAAAAATCCTGACCTTAGGTAAACTGACACAAAAATATCTAAGGTTCTGAAAAATGACTCGAACCTCTGCCAAACTAAAATTTGTAGCCGAACAGCCCCACGCTAAATACAGTTAGAAATTTGTAAAAGAATAGTTGAGGTCATTATCAACTTTTCTAGTTCCAGTGTTACCCTTGATGAACTTTTTATTACTTTCTTACAAGCAGCAGAAGGAAATACTTCAGAAACCAATGCAATGAAGTAAAGATGGCCTAGATCAAATAATCAGAAAATCCTGTTGATGGAGGCTATATATTCACAGGTCTTCGCCAGTTCATTAGTTTCATAAGGATAATTTTGGGGTTTTGACCCATGTGTTAACGCCATCTACTTCCCATCTCTGGCAGGGGCCGTGCCATTCTTAGAGATGCAAGGGCACATGTCTTGTTCTTATTTGTAGGGGTGTTACTGTAATCTACTTTTCCTATTTCTTTTTCCAATAGAATATGGGAAAGTATGGGGTGTAAAATTCAGATTACTGAACATCAAAAAGTACAATAAATAGTATTACACTTCAAGTAGCTTTTTATACGTAAATCTTCATAAAGTGTATTGTCAGCAATCAAAGTGAATCAATACTATTAGCGAAGTGCTTGACTGGCAAGCGATTGAAGTGAATCAATTATATTCCAATTTTACTACTGTCCAGAATATGGAAACATTAGCAGATTGCTAGGACAAGTTAGTTTGAGGTTGGTTACCTCTTCATGGCCAAGGGTAGCATGATTCACATTTATCCTGCGGTGTCTCCGTAGCAACTGTAGAACAAGTTACTATTTAGAAGTACGAATAAAAAAAGCGGTACATTAGAATTAAAAATCACGAAGAAAAATCATCTCTAGAGTTGGCTACCTATTGAGGTAAAGAAAGGTTTGGCAGAAGGACGGAAAAGGATAATTAACAAAGCTTAAGTACATATATTCCATAACCCTACAACTCTCCAGCATGATGAGCATCTGACTTGTCTCTCAACCTTCAAAACAGAAACATGAAATTCTAGCCCTGGTATAGGAGGTTTATATCTCTTCACTGATAGTTACTATGCATAAATCTGAAGTGTGCCACATAACGAGTTGAGCCCTTCATTTTAATTTGAGTTAAAGCCATTAAAACCTGATTATTATATGTCTAACCTGATTGATATAACTTAACCTGGAGACACCAGCAACCAGTTTTGCCACATCTTCACCAAACTCTCCCTCTATGCTGTCCAAACTTTCATTTGTATCATCAACCACGTCATGTAGGATTCCTGAAACCACTGTATCGATAGCCTGCAGTAAAATTGGATACGAGTATGAATTTAATGCCTCAACATGGGATTTATATAAATGGGGAGGTTGCAATGGTCATCTCCGCAAGTAAGTGATCCCTGACTATGCAACATGTTTCCCCTGGCAGGTGTCATTTTCAAACTCCGCTCAACATTATACACAAAAGATCAGTCATGCATATGATTATAATACGAGCAGGTTGCAATGGACATCTCCGCAAGTAAGTGATCCCCAAGTATGCAACATGTTTCCCATGGCTGAGCCATTTGCAAACTCCGCTCAACATTATACACAAAAGACCAGACATGCATATGATTTATAGATTGGTTAACAAAGTTGAACAAGTGCCACGAAGATTCAGCCATAACAACTGAGAGGTTCTGCGTACCCTTTTTCCAGTTGAAGGAACCAACACAGCCAGGATCTTCCCCGTATTGATACAGTGGGACAAATAGGGCTCTCCTGTCTTCCGTAGCTGGCCGTGGTGAGCTTTTCTTGCAAATGCAATTGCCTTCTGCACCTGCCTTTATAGATTCAGAATCTTAGAGGCACTATGCAAGTGTATGGTTATAGAAATCACTGATGCAAGTAGAGATGTTAAACCTTTGCATCGTCAAATATGGGATATCCAGTAACGTCTACCCCATCCAGTACGAGAGAACCTACAGCAGATTGACCAATTCCATCAATATGAAGCGGAAATTGTAGATTATGATCAAAGAGCTGTTTCAGTTTGCCAGCAAGTATATAGTTAAAAAACAATAAATAAACATTTTTCCAGCTATTTACTGCAAGAGAAAAATTGAGTGGGAATAACAAATGATAATATAAAAGTTACCTGTACGCATATTTGCATTAGAAATCAGACTTCTTAGATTCTGAAAATTAGTTTAATACAAATAACATGTCAAAGATTGCTTCTTCAATCGTTTTCCTTGTAAATGCACTACAAATAATACTAAAATGGCTTGAGGTTTGATTATTTATGAGTGAGTAAATTAGCCAGTGACATAAAACCGCTGCTGATAAGATACAGATACTGATATACAGCTTAACTTTCCAAGTTTATCAGTTACTTCCATCGAGAATTCCTTGAATTTGCCCCTATATGACAGTTCCTTTTGAGTTTTTTTTCCCTAAATAAATGTCACTTTGTCTTCAAAATGGTTTATACAACTCGGGTCAAATCAACATTTGTCTCAACTGCAGTTCAAATTGATCCATACTAGTTTAAATTGATTGGTAGCAAAAAATGAATTTCCTTCAAATTTGTGTTTTTACCCACAGTGGCACTGATTTAGTGGCGAAGGTAGTAACTAAATTATTAGTTGGAGAGATGCAACTTTCTGAGCTAGTTAGACGTACTGACTGGCTACGCTTGTCAATTTTTCCTGATGATAGATTAATCTTTCAAAGAGCAAATCATAGTTAGTGAGCGTTGAATGTAGTTCTATGATAGTAGCTTTATTCAAAACTGCAATTTTCACAAGAAAAATGTCATACATCATAGAGGAGTTATGTGCTTTAGTCAGGGCGGGGCCACTGCCTTTCCGATGTTTATGAAATAGTCTTATTAGCCCTTGTTGTCTTAGGATTAGCATACAAAATGTCTTTCATTATTTCACTTTTTTGGCACCCCCTCCGCCTCCCCCTCCCACTCTATCACACACACACACACAAAAGAAAAAGTTCCTTATGATTTTCACTAGTATATAAATTGCCTAAATTCCCATCATTTAGAATAATTTTGGAATTTATTTTAACATGTTAAATTTATTGGTAGCTATTTGCCTTTTTTAATAGCTATTATTAGTTAAAAGTGTGACAAACTTGACTAATATAGTTTTTACATTTATAATTGGGCCCTCTCAAACAAATGATCCTGGGTTGCTCCCTTGGATTAAAAGCCTAGCTAGAAAACCGAACTTTCAATACTCAACTAACTCAACCATGTCCCAATTACTTGCCTTCGCCTAAACGGAATCATTCGGGAAAAAAAATAAAATATATATATCAAACAGTTGACAAGTACCATAGTTACCGGATATACAAAATAGGGGGCTCTAAAACCAACATTTATGCATCAAGCATACCAGGTTGTTCCTGCACTTTGGGCCACAAAAAGTCGACCTTAGTAGAGAGACAAGCACCGGAGGCAATTGCGACAGCAGTGACGGCCACCTGCGTGATCGCCGACGTCACGGCTCCATGGACAGAACCCGAGCCGGCTGCAGCGGCGGCAGCGATTACATTACCGGAGGTGAGCAGGGAGCTTAGAGATGCCGAGACGGCAATTTTGGGTACGATTTGATCGAAAAGAGAGCGAAATTTCATGGGATAGCGAAGATTGCTATGAGAGTGAGAGTGAAAGGGAAAAGATGGGTTTTTGCGAAGGATGAAGGTGGTGGTTTTGTGACCTAACATGGTGGAGGAAGCTTCGCATGATAACATTTCTGAACAGCAGTTTGTTTGTTGTTCAGGATTGGAAAAGAATCTTCATCTTCATAATCATCATCATCCTTATCACAGAAATAATAATAATAATAATAATAATAATAGAGTTCAGAGTTCAATTATTATACTCCATAGTGGAGTATAAACTTAGAAACAATTAGTAGGGGTAGGGTAGTTTGAACCTTTTCTTTAATTAATAATGGGTGTGGGTGTGGGTGTGGCCGTCTGGGTGTGGGATTTTTGTGGTCAGGAAGGAAGAGGAAAGACTTCCACCTCAAAATCTACTAACTTTTAACCAAATTATGCCCGTGAGGACAAAAGGAAGACTTCAAGTTACTACTAGTTGGAGTATTAACTAACTGAATTCTATGATTTGGTCCCTCTAAATTACAGTCATTGGGACATCAGTCTCTGTTGTTATGCTTCCTCTGTCTTTTAATTATTATCTTGTTTGATCTGGTATATAAATTAAATTTTTAATTATTGTCTTGTTTATAATTTTTTTTAATATTTATGTATATGTGGTTCATAATTAAATTATTATCTTGTTTGATCTGATATACAGATTAAAATCTTAAGTATTGTCTTGTTTGTAATTTTTTTAATATCTATATATATGTGATTCATAATTAAAATATAAAAAAAATAAGGATAAAATGATAAAAATAATATCTAAAAAAAATTTTAAATAAGATAATTATTTTAAAATGGACAAAAAAAAAAAAGACAATAACTTAGAGACGGAGGGAGTAATTTCTTTGGATTTCATCCTCATCCACAATGTTTACCCATTTTCTCCAAATGCAGCTGTTCCCACACTTTTTTAAGTCTGCATTTATTTATTAAGTTCTCAGTTGGCTTGGTAATGTGTGTACGGGGATGGTTCAAGAATCGTACTTCCTCATTAAAGAGCTTGAATTTTATTTTCTCTCATTATTATGGGTAAGTCAAACTTAAGCTAATTGATAATCTAACATAAATCAACACTTGTATCTAACTACGTATAAAAAACCTAGCAGTGTTAGCCGAAATGTTTCCTCTTTCTCCAACATTTTATTTGAATCAAACAAATAAAACATAGGAAAAGATAAAATGAAACCTTGGACAATTACCTGTTTTTGGGCTTCTTGTATCATTTTATTTAAATAATAAATAAGAAAATAAGAAAAGATAGAACTAAACCCCCTATAGTACTTGTTTTGGGGCTTTGCCTTTTTTTATTTTTTTATACTCCTTCAGTTCCATTCCAAGCAAAAAGTACTCTTATAATTTTTTTAGGTCAACTCAGTTAAAATTTAATCAATAATTTGCATAAATTTATTTATTTTTACAAAGTTATGTAAATTGCAATATATAATATTGTTAATGAAAAAATGCTAAGCTTACAATTATTTCTACAACTATTGCTACAACTAAGTCTTGATGAAAGACAAATGTATTTTGGAGAAATACAACTTTGTCTTTCATTAAAACTTAGTTGTAACAATAGTTATAAATCTAACAAAATTATTGTTAATGTAATTTTTAATTAATAAAATTTTATTTCCTAAAATATAAATAAATTATATAAAATTTTAATTTAATTTAATCACATATTAAATTTTAAAAAAGAAAAATAAACTCTTTGTCATAAAATGAAGGAAGTAGCAAGTACTACTTTTGCAAAATTTTACCACCTTTTGCTTAAAAGAGTTTACAGAGGCACCCCAAATTGCTGTTAACCAAATTGATAAAATAACATCATATGTATGCTAACAAAAGTTAAAACAATTAAATACGGGGGTACTTGTTCATTTTACCTGCCTCCCTCCGCGGCTCAAAACTAAACGCAGCCCCCTCCCTTATAAAATTATTAATTTGTTTTTATTTTTTATATATAAAAAATATTTAATTTAAAATTTTTATTTTTATTTACTTTAAATGTTTATATTTTTAATATATTTTGTATTAAATTTTATTTTTTATTTAGTTATTTGCTTCTAATGTATATATTTTGTGTTAAATATAATTTTATTTTTGACATATTCTGTGTTAAATATATATTTTTTGCTTTATTATTGTGTTATAATGTATATTTTAACAAAAAATAAAATAAAATTGGACATGCACCTGGACAGACGCATGTTCAACAATTTTTTTTTTTTGAAAATTTACACTTTACCCCCTAAATTTGTTAATTTCGTTAAATTTTTTAACAAATTCAAGGGGGTATAGTGAAATTTTTTCAATTTTTTTACAAATTCAGATTATAAAAGTGCAACAATTAAAAAAAAAAACATGCGCCTACACCATGCGCACGTCCTTTTGAACATGCACCTGGTCCAGACGCATGTCCAAAAGAACATGCTCATGGTGTAGGCGCATGTTTTGACCTAAGCGCATGTCCAAAAGAACATCCGCATGGTATAGGCGCATGTTTTTTTTTTTTTGCAAAAATATACATTTAAACGAAAGCAAGTTAGTAATTTTACTGAGAAGGGGGTTTATCGCATTAAGGAGGGGGGGGGGAGGGGGCTGTGTTTAGCGTGAGTCCTATTAAACATACAAAAGGCAGTTATTTCCCTTACACGCTTTTAAGTAGAAGAAAAAGAAGAAGAAGAAGGTGAAACCTCGCGAAAGAGAGACAAAGCCCATACAGACACATGAAACCACGGAGCAGGGGTTCATACCATTTCCCTCTCAAAAACAAAAATGTGTTGTGTGCTATCGTGGGGGATATGTTTTTCTAGTTTTATTGTGAGAAAGCCACATTCACTCAAGATAATAATAAGCCTTGTGTTTATCTAGTCAACAACTATGTTTGACATACAAAGAAAGGGAAAATGATCAATAATCAATATATATTGGATAGCCAAAAATTATACACTATTTAAGTTTTTTTTGGAGGGTGGGGGATTAGTCAAATAACAAGACAGTTTCACTGAAAATCAGAACACGTGCAATTTTCCTATCTAAATTTCAAGTCTCTAGTTCCAGTGATAGTTCAAAAGCTCTAGTTAGAACAGTCCACACTCTGAACTTGCAAGCTGTGTTGCTATGCACCGACACATATACCCACTACTTCTTCGTAACTCTTTCCCCCCATAATGATGGACGGGTGCATGTGCGTGCGCCTCTGTGTGTGTGTGTGTGTGTGTGTGTGAGAGAGAGAGAGAGAGAGAGAGAGCAAACACAGACTCCCGCACATTTTCTATCCTATATGTATTATGCAAACAGTAATACAGGGGGAATTCCCCGTGTTTCAATATACAATAAAGTTGTGTCGCAGATCAAATGCCAGGAAGTAAGCAGCTAAGAACTTTCATTAGACAACGTTGAGTTTCATATATAAATCTCAGAATTCTTAAGCGGCAGATTGCGAGTCTTCAGCTCTATCTACTACTAGAGCAAACCTGATAAAATAAGTTGGGCAAAAAAGAATTAAACTGAAGGCTTGAACTTCTTCGATGGAATTTAGTTAAAATGAGCAGATAAGGGAGCTTCCAACCTGGTTAATCAGAAAGATGAGGTGCCCACCGAGGAATAGCCAGCAGCCTTTAACTCTTTTAGAGTGCTAGCTAACCAATCCAAACCCTCATACAGGCCATCTCCTCTAAGAGCACAAGTCCCTTGTATATGCCATTTCCTGTTTCGTAGATCATAGAGACCCAGACCTTCACACACTTCCATAGGTGTCATTGCTCCTTTCTGATTCAAACAAACAAAAAACAGATGAAGCAAAAATTAGAAACACTGGACACTTCTGTGGCTGATTAATGACTTCTACAAGCAGCCACTAAGAGTTAAATTTGTTTTATGACTGGAACAATGTAGTGGGGGGGGGAAGATTTGATGATTAACAGGCGTCTGCCAAGCTAAATGCAGCAAAGGGGGAAACAACTTCTAGGTGGTTTTCAATGTGACTCGGTGATCAATAAATGTTTCACTTTATTCAGAAACCAAACAGAAAGATGAAAAGAAAAAAGAAAAAATATGGCCAGATGCAAAACACTCCTGTCGCTGGGGAAATAAAGATCAAATAACTTCATTATCATCAATTCCTGAAGCAATAGAATGTGAAATGCATAAGATGAACCATGCATAATCTAGCATAAATGAAAATTTGGCATCTTCCCGGAACAGAATCTATTAGAAAGACTACAGACACGGAAGCAATAGTGTCCTCCATATTCTGAAAAGAAAGTTGATGCAAAGCATCATAGACTTGAGAAGCAGGTTTGTTTCCTTCAATTTTTGGGATATCCATCAGCAGAGCTGAGATTATTCTTTTTTATTTTATAAAACAAGAATTTTATTAGATTAGAATACAGAGGGACAAATAATTCAAAAAGAACAGCCAGCAAGACATCAACCGAGCAAGAAGTGAAACAGCCATAACAAAACATAAAAGAAAAAATTAAAAGTAGAGCCAGAAACTAGTGTAGAACAGCCCTCCAGTCTCTCGACAGATCTACCACAGGCACTCCTCAGCCCCAAGTGCTGAAGCCCAAAAGCATGCGAGAAAAGAAATCCTCTCCCTCAAAAAAGGAAAAGTAAGCGTCTGTTAGATGTGCAATTTTCAATCACGCATATTTGTGTCTACTAGATGTTCATACTTCTCAATCGCGATAAAATTTATGAGTTGTACATGAGTACCAGGTAATCATCACGATGATGACACATAAAAAGGCTTAAAAAGCAGGACATCAACATGCAGCAACATATAAATAATCAAATTGTAAGAGAGTGCCATCATATTTGACAAAATACTTAAGTCTGAAACATAAACTTCTAGTATCCCTACGACCGCTCCTTACATGGGTGTGGTTTTCTTCTCCCAAGTTTTCTGGCTTCACAATTTTGATGGGTTGTTGTACAAAGTAATACTAGTAGTTCTTGATACATTGTAAATATAATAAATGCAAAGAAAGTACTGGGAGAAGTAATGGATATTTGCTTTTGTAGTCTTATATGGCTTCAACAGATTTACCCATAATTTAATAAAAACAAGATTTATTAATTGAAGAATGATTTCTTATACTCAAAGAGTATTTTTCGAAGTAAAAGATGTGATAGGGCTACCCAAAAGAGGGTGCATTTCCCTTCTTATGCTTTTGACTAGAGGAATATATATAACCGTGCATTGGAGCTTTCAATCTTTTTTCCTTCCAAAACGTTCTGCCTAACAGCTGACGTTCCATATTCATGTTTAATCTCAGTCATGACATAATCTGTTCACCAGAAGTTTCTAATTTATGTTCTTTGATACAGCATAAGTTATTCCTCTTCTTTCATTTGAAAGGATAACAATATACAACATTCATGCGAAAACAAAGAAGTCGACAAGCAAGGCTAATTACAGATTAGCATCATTTTAGCATCTTCTCTCTCTCTCTCTCTCTCTCTCTCTCTCTCTCTCTCTCACTCACACACACACACACACATACACAAGTGTCCATGCATGCAAAATTTGTATCCACAAATATTATGAACTCACAAATGTTGACTTGGATGTTTAATCGATGACATATTCAAGCTTAAAACGTCTCTCCAATATGAATTCTTACTGATGCAACCTTGACGATGATGGCAAAACATATTGTGGATCCCTTTATGAACCAAAGGATCTCATTTGACAGATTCACTTGAGCTGCTTCGTAACGAGGTTGGATTCGCCGGTGATAATGGTGATTAGTTAGGTGGAGATAGGGCAGGGAGTGGGGTTTCATGAGTGAGAGACTGTAAGTGGAGGCTGTTCGAAGCAAGCAGTCGTACATTGCTAGTTGATACTTGGAAATTACTAAATTCACTTTTGTCAACTATCGTGTTCCAATGTGCACTTGCCATGCCACAATGTGGACACTAAGGGTATTTATGTACATGAGCTCTAGAAATCGCTGAAGAGTCAAATTTCTTAATTTTCTTGAAAAACCAAAAAATGACGCTCATTTTGAGACAAACAGAACTTTTTATAGCGAAAATTCAATTCAAGCTCAACCCATTTGTACAGGACCCCAGCTCACTAATGATTTCCCTAGACTCTTCAGCAACCACAAGCCAAATAAGATATTGCACTTTAGCACCGAATTGCACTTTAAGGTAGGCATATGTGTGAGTCATGTTGGGTGCAAAGAGACCAAAAAGGTCTTAGTGGCATCTGAAACAAATGTGAGAACTTTCCATAAAATATAACAAAATCACAAAAACGACTGAATGAAATAGACTTGTAGCTTCGGATGCTAAATTGCCACAACGGTTACCACATACCCTAAATTTGCAATGCCACTGAATGTGAAGTAAAAGGCAAACATAACGCATACCAGAATATTAGCCTTCATTGAACTGTTGTTACTAATTCAGAGTTCAGACATGTCTAAATGCATGTTAACCAGATTAGATTACCAGATTTTGGGTCCTCAACAAAGATATCCAGCTCTACGTACATTTTTAACATGCACTAGAACTTCATTTATTGTAGAAGAAACTAGCAACTGAGATTACTTGCAAACATACCATGTCTTGTTTGTTCGCAAACACCAAGATGACACTGTTAAGCATAAATGGGTCTTTGATAATGGCCTGAAAGAGAAAAGGAGCTCGCATGAGAAAGATTACTCCAACTACATTGTTTGCAAAACAATTCAACTTCACCAAAGAACCACCTGAAACTCTGCCTTTGCTTTGCTAATTCTCTCTCGGTCCAAAGAGTCAACAACATAGATCTGTACACAGAAAAAAGAGTCAACAATGATAGGCAGAAGTTTCAAGGATGAAGGACAGTAGCACAACAACAAAAGGAAAATGGAGGCTTTGAAAATAGCTTTAAGCACTAGTCAACTATTAGGATTCCCTACATTGCCATTAAAATATATCAAAAGCAAAAATAATATATGAAGGAATTTGACTTATAGAAGGAGAAGTAATAAATAACAAGAATAACATACCAGGCCATCTGTATTATTGAAGTAGTGCCTCCACAATGGGCGCAGTTTCTCTTGGCCACCCACATCCCACACTGTAAACATAACATTCTTATACTGAACTTTCTCTACATTGAAACCTGCATGAGAGTACAAAGGATGTAGCGGATATAAATCATTTTCGCATCTGACTTAACATTACAGCACATGGAATTGTGATTTGAAGTATAAAACTCTAAATGCAAAAAGAAAAGGAAAACTTCCGATAAATCATACAAGTAAGCATATAAAGTTTTATACTTCATCAGTATAACGTTTCCTGAGTTTTACTAGTAGCTGCTTTCACTCAGCACATCGACCACAATAAATTTCCAAGAGGCTATCACTCAGAAGTCAGAATAGTTTGTCTGAGATTAATAATTAATATGAGTTCAGAAATACCTACCAATTGTAGGCACAGTTGATAAAACTTCTCCAATATGCAGTTTGTATAATATAGTTGTTTTGCCAGCTGCATCCAGTCCAAGCATCACAACCTACACCAATCAAAAAAAAAAAAAAATACAACCGTGAATAGGGAGGAGCATACAAGTTTTGTGCTATATGAGACAAGCAGAATGATAATCATAGATATCAATAAGATAAGCACATGCCCAGTTGTAGAATAACAGCAACTGAAAACCCAATATAGTTCAGAGTAAGATTACAATACATGCATGGAGAGCCCCCAAGGTAAAGCCCCAGAGCATGTAGAGAAAATATATGAACTAGATACCATTTATTTTATCACAAAATGAACGGTGAGCCAAAGAAATGGAACCGGGTAGATGTTAGCATCTACAAAAGGAAAATTGGCAATTGGCCACATTCTTGAACTGTAGTAAGGAATCATGAGTCATTTAGTGAAGGCCGACAGCCAACCCAAATGATATTGCTACTATGGGATAAATCATAATTGCAAATTATCACAGATCATGCAGATGATCTGGTCCCAACCAAGTAATTACAAATTCACCGTATCAGGAACATGGTAGACAGTGGCAGTCTGGTTGATCTAACTTCAAGCAACAGCTACTTATAACAAAATAGGTAACACAAGTTTTTCTGGTCAAAACACTTTATAAGAAAAAGTCTAATCAAATCAAAAAATAATCAACCGCAGCTTTTATAGTAAAACATGCCACCAACACGACAATCCCCTTATTTTGTCTACAAGTCATAATTTAATGATTGACAACAAAATAAACTAGTAGAGAGATATTAAACCATGTTAAGTTAGTTCAATTCAATTTATCACTTAGTACAGAATATATCAAAAAATCTATAAACACACACACACCACCAAAAGGGCCCAAAATGAAAATTTGCTAAATACTCCCTCTATTCCACCCAAAGAGTCCACGTTTGAAAAGTCTAACAATTAAGGAATATATAAGTATCATAATTACAAATATACTTGAGTCGAGTCAACATGTTTATATAAATGTGGAGGATAAAGTTGAAACAATTATAAAGATTGTAGGCATAATTTTTGAAAGTAGTCTCTAAGTAAAACATCCAAAATGGATAAAAGACTCTTTACTTAGAACGGAGGGAGTAATTAGAACATTGACAAGGTCTCAAAGCATCCCAAATAGGGTCTGGCTGACATGTGCCCTTCCGTACCTACTTATAGTAGATTATTTCCAGATAATCACCGGTTCACAAGTTCCAATGACACGCCACTAGGGTAGTTGTATTACTACTATAAGTTGCTTAACATGTGACTCAGTAAATGATGATCGGAGCTGAGCCACGGCAATTATGCATAAATTAATGAGATTTACTAGGAGCATAATTAATGTTAGCATAATTAGCATAATTGAACAAAATAAGCAGTAATAATAATAATAAACTAATACACATTCATAAATATATACAGATATAGATAGATGTAAGTATGGAGAGAGAGAGAGAGAGAGAGAGAGAGAGAGAGAGACCCGCATCTCACTGTTGCCGAAGAATGTATCGAAGAGCTTGCGAAAAGCTTGTCCCATGGCGCGCCCTTTTCTGCCCTTCTTGTTCTTCTTCTTCTTCTTGTTTGTTAGTCTTACTGTGTAAATAACGATAATCAGACGGAATTAAACTTAACGGAGGGCGAAGGATCGGAGACCTTATTTTGGCCCTTGATAAAAGGAGAGGAAACGGGAAGCTTCTTCGACCAGCTGCCGGAGAGTTCGCCGATCGAAAGCTGAAACAAACCGTGAAAGACAACGGCAAACGGAGAGATAGAGAGCGTCAGTCCGGCTGGCCTTTTTTTTTCGTCGAGGGAAATTGCCTGGCGAGACAGACAGGGTAGCGTAGCGTTACTTCTGTTTTCCTCGAATCCTCTCTCTCTCTCTCCCTCCCTCCTCCCAACCAGTTTCGTTTTTCTTTTCTTTTTGGGTTAATGACACTATTAGTCCCTCAACTATGAACTATTTTACCAGTAGTTCTTTAACAATTTTTTTAAAATTTCAGTTCCTAAAGTTTTAAAATTAGACACGTTTAACCCTTTTGGTGAATGCCGTTAAAAATTTCCCATTAAGTCAATCACGTGCATTACACATACCATTTTTTAAAGGTATTATGGTAAATTTCTAGTAAATAATTAAACAATAATAAAATTACAAACACACCCACACACACACACACACACTCTCTCTATCTTTCTCTCTCACACACACACACACACACATCCATAAACACAGCCAAATCGGAGCCAAGTTCTCGGAAGTCGTCTGTACATTTTTTTTCTTTCTTGGAAGTCATCAATTGAGCACACCTATCTGCGACATCGTCTCGGGACATCGTCTTGGGCCTTGTAATCATCAGGGATGAAGCTGCTAGAACTACGAAAAAGGGCTTTTTTTTCCGACATCTTTTTTCAGTAGCTTTTTCGGGTCCATCTGTATGTTTCTCGCACCCCATCACTCTTTCTCTTTCTTTTACTATTCCATCTCAAATCGTCTCCATCACTGTTGCCGAAAATTACCATTGATTCCGAATTAAAACCCAAATTTGGTTATTGGAATTAAAACTCAGATTTGGATTTTTGTTTTGGTTTTGGTTTTTGAGTGGGGCAGAGATTGGGCTAGGTTTCTTTTATGTGGCTATTTGCCCACCACGAAAAGTAGAAAAGCACTCAAACATTCTCAAAGAGAGTTAATTGACGACAGCAAGAAAGATGATCTCCAAGAATATTGACTTTGAAATTGTGGGTTGTGCAAAAGATTGGGATTGTGATTCGGGTTTTGGTTTTTTAGGGATTGGTTTAACCTTGACAACAATGGGTTTCGAATCATTGGTTGTGTTATGTATAGTTTTGATGGGTTTTACAACTCGTTTGAACTTCTGGGTTATTTTTATTTTGCAGATTGATGAACAAATTGGAGGGGTTTTGCAGTGATGTGACAGAAAATTTGGGAGGTGAAGCATATAGGGGTGGACTGTTTGGGGGATTTTGTAGTATTGAAGAACCCTTTCTTTGTCATGAAAACAATTGTAGATCCTCACATATTGAAGAATCCATTTAAGAGAAATCAATAAATGGTAATGGAGGAGATTGAAGTTTTCTGGGTTTGATTTGTAGAGAGGTTGAAGATGAGTTTGTAAAGTGGAACTTGTGAAATTTCAATTTTGCCCTTACTCAAAGGCACATGGAAGGCACATTGGTCACTTAACGGAATTTAACTAACGACATCCATTAAAAGGACTAGCCGTGTGACTTTTTGAAAATTTTGGGACAAAAATTCAAAAAAACATTTTTAAAAGACTAATTATAAAAGAATTAATAGTCAAAGAACTAAGGATGTAATTAACCCTTTCTTTTTCTAGCGACATGCTCGTTCAATGTTATTTATTTAAGTAAAAATACTATTAATACTATTTTCCTTTTCAAGTTGGCATATTTTACCCCTTTGTTCCGAAAAATTATACGGTAAAAACAATCAAACCACACTACATTATGCTGTAGTATATTTATGTTAAATTTGATTTATTCTAATTTAAAGGAGAATGAATGGATTAGATGTATTGGGAAAATTTATAATATATACTTTTTTTTATTAAGTGACAGAGTAAAAAAAAAATGAAATAATTCATTTGTGAAAATGTACGAGCACAAAGAAGACCAAATGTTCGTTTATCATGATAGCTACGCAACAAGTATGTGGTGGTTGGAAAGTGAGATTAACGCAAAAACACAACCATCCGATTATTGAGTACAACTTGATTGCGCAAGAGACCGATAGAGTTACGCAGTTAAGCAGGAAGCAGATATTAAACCAATTGAAAAAAGAAAATCTAAAAAATGTGAGCTCCTAGAAGCATGTTCACAATGCATTGCATAAGATAAAGAATGAATCACATAGGACACCTATCAAAAATATAATATTTTTTTCAGTTTGTTGAACGAACATAAATACTTATATTAGTTTAGGTTTGAGACTGGTACAAAAATTGTAGGTTGGGTTATATTTGTACAACCTAAGGCCCTTGAGTTTCTATAATTATCCATCTCCGTTGAGTAATATTTAGAACCACCACTGTGATATATGAAGATCATAGGACACGATTATCCGCTACCCCTTATCAACTGTAGCCCCAACTCCAACTCCAAGCCACATATATCCAAAAGGGAAAGGTACTGTGATGAACACGGTGCGTATGCAACAAGAAGAGCAACTCTCGTCCTTTGACCTTACAAAATGGAAAAAAGTAGAGTAATAGGATTAGGATTGTATTAGGGCAGCGACAATATATCGCCAATACTCTGGCTGCGCCTTCCTATTAGAATCTGGAAAATCTAGACCTAGTCTCAATACCAAAACCTGCCCTAGTAGAAGAATATGGAAAATCTAAACCTAGACCCAATACCTAAACCTAGCATCACTCTCGTTTAAACCAATAATCTGGAAAATATGCCGTAAATGAGAATCAAGCCAACTTCACTATATAAACACGCTCAACAGCTAAGCACTGGCTCAACCTATTCGAGGTAAGAAAGGCAGAGGCTGCCGTTCAAGTGAGAGGGAATCCAACAATTAAATGTAAGGAATACCATATAAAACACTTTGGTGGGAAGGGTAGCAGCAAGCAACATACAAAGCCAAACTTTAAAATTTAGGACGTACTTAGGAGGTACATGTGCTTTAACCTTCATCAGAGACTTTGTATTGAGGGATAACAAATTTCTGCATTATGAAAGCCTAAACAAGCATATTGAACAGAAGATACATAAGACACATCGTCCCCAAAGAGGAGGTCTTCACTCCCAAAGCGAGAAGCAAACGGGGATGGATTTACTCTGGGTACAATCTACTAAATATCGAGAAGATTATAAGCAAGACTCGATACAAACAAGCAGCTACATGAATACCCTTTGCAATGGCATCAACAAATAATGAGGACTTATATTAGACGACATAATCTGAAGCAAAAGCTGGTTACAAGAGTGACACTTGGGAAACAAAGAAAAAAGGAGAAACTGAGAATGGAAACCCCTCAAATCAAAGAAAAAAAAAATACAGATCATATGTTCTAATAAGCAAAAAAGGAACTTCTGCACAACCTGCCGAGAAAATAGTATATGCTTACACCCTATTCTGAATCACTGATAATCTAAAAAGGAGGTATATCCAACCAGTTTGTCCCATCCAAGCCTATTCTTCATGAATTGTAATTGTCTGAATTCAGGATCCCGATACAATGAAACTCCCACTATATTCCTAGCATTAGAATCTACTACTCTACACCCAGCCAATGGCTTCACAACAGATCCACCAAGGCCTTTGTGCCGGGACGCCTTCACGATTCACTGGCTCAAAACTACTACAGGATCTGGGAACATGCTGAATAATAATAATGGGGGAATCTGATCTCGGAACCACCACAAAATCCACGGTAGCAGACTCAAGCTCCCCCATTCATCAACTTCCAGAGTTTTAAAAAAAATTCCATGAAATTAGTTCTGACAATAGCCACCTATGAATCCACCATCTCATCTTGGATCTCATTGGGTGCAATAAGCCCAGGAATCGTAAGCATCCGTTGCCGCTCCCTCTCTCTTTGAGCAGCAGCTTCTTCTGCATAAAGATCCTTGTTATCCTGCAAAAATGTCAAGTTTGAATTACTACTGCTGAATTTGTAAATAAAAAGATGCAACTCCAAACAAAACTGAAGTAGTTTCATATCTTAAGATGTTCAAATAACTTCAATATTGGACATTCATACAATTGAATTCTATGACCGTACTTGACGGATCCCCTCATTGCAATTTGTTAGATTGCAACTCCACGAAACTTGATCGGTGAAGATGAGTTATCAAAAATATTAAAACATAAGCTAAAAGTAAAGCAAATGCAGTATCACTACCCCAACTCAATATTTAGGTCACTACCCATCCAGGATGTCTCGAAAAGCTGCAAGTTTTCACAAGTCAAGCAAATTGATTTATTTCCAATTTCCATATATGGACTTGTTCACTTTTTTAGAAAGTTGTCGTAGTCAAATCATAAACTAATAGGGAAAAGGGAACTTAAGACAAAACTTAACTTGATTCAATGCATTCAAGCACCTCCTTTTTAAAATGCCAAAGTAAACGATAATTTTGAGATGGGAGGACTCGAGAGATTCTGGTTTGACAATCTTTTTGGATATGTCATGAAATTATCAAAAGTTTCATTTTTGACTTTGTAAACCTACTGTGTGTAAGCTTTTGTAGTCTCACGTCTTCTACTATTTGTTTTTCCCTTCAAGAATTTAAATCAAACAGTTCCCAATTTTTTTCCTGAAAGAGTCTCAAAAACACTATAGGCCCGAAAGCAAGTCTGGGAAGGAAAAAACGAAAGAGGTAGCGATACTTAAGAGCGGTTAAGAATGGAAGCTGGCTCAAACGATAATAAGTGAGCTACTTCCAGTTCACTTCAAGAAGCACAGCCTATCTCAAGTATATCAAATGCAGCAGAGTGGGTAAATCTAAGAAACAGTTGATCCTTAGATGTTTACCTGCGCTGAAAATTCTTTTGATTGCACAAGGAAGTCTCGTATGTGATTCTTGAATGTAGAAAGATCATTTCTCGATTCAAAGAGTCCATTCACAAATTGGGCAACCTGAAATGATGAATCAAATCAAGAGATATGCAGATAGCAGAACTTCTGACAAAAATCTCATTTTGTTACATACCTCAGATGCTGTCATGTTGGGAAACGAAGAACCCAGAAGTTTTATGGTATACTCGCGAACAAACATCACATTACTAGTATATGGATAAGAAGCCGTTGACACATCCCACAAAGGCTCAGTTAACGCACCAGACTCCGCCTGAAATTGTCACAAGAACCATAAAAATAATAACTCAATGACACTCAAAAGACAAGGTTTCAGAAGACCAATTACCAGGCAGAACAAATGCTGCAGCACCAACACATGCAACTTGAACCCAGGTTTATGGAAAGTGTCTGTTAAGACTGCAAAAATTTCTTGCTCGATTGTCACAAAGTAAGTCCGGTAAAATTGATTGCAGAACTCTGAAGACTGCAAAGTAAGCAACAACATGTTAATAGCTCCCAAATGATACATCATGGAAAAAGACCAGAGTCAAGGAATCATACCTGAAAGTTCTTCAGCATCTCCAACAAAAGATTAAGGCCAGTTTCAGCAATGTTTCTTTCAGTGTGCCGGAAAGCCCATATGATAGAATCCATAACTAGCTTTAGTTGCTGATCCAGATCAGAAAGAAAACCAAAAATATTAGAAACAACCGTGATCCAATGGGACTAAGATTGATGTGCGTCTAAGTAAAGAAGAGCAGGAACTAAAAATAAAAAAAAAAATAGAAACTTTGGTGTTTCATTAAAAAGATGATGCAATTATAATCACATCAGTCGAAAACTATCAAGGAGACCATCAACTGAGGACCAATGCATCGAAAAAGAATGGTAATAGCATTAAGTTTGATGACAAACCTCGGGTGACAACAAGATTAAAGCAGGGAAACAATGTGTAGCAATTGCACGAAGCAGTGAAAAAAACTTAAGGCGGTGCTCTGGGTAGTCTTCAAAATTCTTCGTAATCATCTGTAATCAAACACCACGTCAAACAACTAGAATAGAAGAGAAAAAACACAGGTATCAATTGATGTAGAAGAATAAATCTCAACAGCTGAATGGTTCTCACAAATTCTAAAATACAAGTTAGCTTACTCTGTTTAGTAACATTGCTATCCTACCACATTACTAGAAAACTGTTTTCACAGGTAAAGGATGTCTTCATTAATACCATTTTTATAATACTCAAAATCCAAACAAACATCAAAGAAACAAGCATGGGCCTAGTTTCAACAATAATACCAAAGAACTCAGACTTGGCACGTCACAACATTGCAGTTAATAGTCAGAGATAATCATGGGCGCGAGATGGGGAAAAAAGGTACAAACCCTATGTACAAAATTATTCACTAAGAACCTAGACACAGCATTTATGATTCTTAGTCGGGCTTTTTTAGGCAACAGCCTCTGATTGCATAGATTGGCATTTAAAGTAGTTCCAGAAACAAAATCAAGTCTTATTCTGACCTCCAGAGTACATTGAAAAACAGCTTCAAATATACGAGGAACATCATCTATCATTGCACCCTTGTACCTACATTTTGAAAAAAAAAATTGTCAAAGTAAAGAAGTAGACCAGGAAAGCATTGCAACACCAAAAACATATAACAGCCAAGTCATTTTGTTGTGGCAAGTGCCACCATGACTGGTATCTAACCGCTAGTTATGAGGAGAACGGTGTTACAAAATGAAAAAAAGGAAATCAAACTAACAGTACTTGTTTATAATTGTGGCAAAAAGTGACAACACTTCCGATTCTCTAGCATCTGGCAAATTACGGGCATAATCACCAAGAACAGGATCCATCATTGGCGGCACAAATTGCTTTCCAATTTGAGGTTGATCTTCGGCCTTGTCCAGAAAAGTCTCAATAAGCTTAAGGGTTTCCCTCTTCACTGATCTGTTCAAAACAGC
Source organism: Platycodon grandiflorus (assembly GCA_016624345.1). Lineage (NCBI taxonomy): Eukaryota > Viridiplantae > Streptophyta > Magnoliopsida > Asterales > Campanulaceae > Platycodon > Platycodon grandiflorus. Next base: position 1,204,285 of record CM028364.1, on the reverse strand, counting down.
ATATTTAAAAGGTGAGCACAATGCACCATTGATAATACCAAATTCAGATGAATAGAGCTTACCTAAGAAGTTTCACGTATGATGTCCTAGAAGCAAAAGGCCCTCCTTCAGCAATATTGGATGATATTAGCTCACTGTACATCCTGTTGAACGGATGGAAGTTTGGGGAATCGTATACCAGTTTATCAAGAAACAGCTATGAAATTTTCGATATTTAAGAAATCCAACCGTGAAAACCACAAAAGCTTTTCACTTATAAATTTTGTTTTATCATACCTATAAATATTGAGCATGTCCAAGAAGATGAGAGTAATTTGTGATAAGAAATGCGTCCCAAGTGCAGTGGCAGCACTGGTATTTGTCTGCAAGCAGCAAAGAGATTACGCAAACACGGTAAAATCGCAAAAAATCAGCAGATTGAACTCTTTAAAAATTGCCATCAAGGCTATTTTTTGGTCTCTGCGTCCTAAAAATACTGCTATAAGATATTATGCACCACAGAAAAAGAAATGTAAAATGTAAAAAAAAGCATTGAACCACAAAGCCGCGAGAAAAAAGATAATGTCGAGGATTGACTGGAGCAAGGCTATGAGTTCCTTATAACCATGCTATAAGCAATTGTGTACCGTATAAAAGCAACGTTATAGGAAGAAATAAAATACCAAGGAGGAAATACTTACTAGTTACTCCATCTCAAATATATTGACCACAAGACAAAATCCTCAAAATTTCGGGATTCCTCTTAAATGCATCCGATTGCAATGTTCAATATTTAGCATTCCAAATATACATTTTTTAATTAATAACTTAACTTTTAATCAGAAATTGGTTTATCTTGTAAATGGTTGATTGGGTTGGGGCTTAGGTGCATAATGAGACATGATGATAATTAATGCTCATTCAATATTTTTGAGACGGACAGAGTATTTCTTTATATGTATTATACATATAAGTGAAGCATTTACAGAGTAAACTATACTGATCCGGACAAGATCCCAGGTAGAGGGATTTAAGCAGCACCCGCATGGCCTAAAATATCTATAAGAAAAAAGGCTAGTTAACTATACTACATACCCACGTGTCAAGCAAGAAAAGCTAATAAAATCTAGACACGGTCCACAATCATGACAGCATCCCAAGAATGCAAAACAAATGATAAGCGCAACTACTAATCATACCTAACCCAGTCAAACTATATTGAATAGTTGATTCTACCTTCACTTCATAAAAGGGTAGAAGAATCAAGCAAATATCTCAAAGTCATTAAAAGATAAAACGCATACCTTACCAAAAAGGTATAAAACAAAAACAAGACTTACCTGCAATATATTTAAAACGGTCCTAATCACTTCTTGGTCCTTCAAGAAATCCACACTTCCACGTGCACGTCCTATAATCTCAACCCATTTCTGCAGTACACATTGTAATCATAAAGCACAAAGAATTGTATAACAGAAACCATTGAATCCGCGAAACGCCCTTCTACGAAAGGACTCCCTAGTCCCTACCTGATTTGGAAGATCCATCAGCCTCTGCAAATATTCATCCCGTTTCTGTGGATCCGGTTCTGCTTGAATCATATGACCAACCTAGGATAAAGAGTGTACCCTAATAAATTAAACGTTACATCAAAAGCTTCATATCTTAGAGGGAAGAGCTAGTCAACTATAAAACCAAGATGCAAATCTGTAAACAGGCTATTAACACATACAGATTCATAAAATGTATGAATCTGATGAGGCTCAAGATCAGCAATAGTTGTTGGAAGACTTGTTAGGAGTTCTGACACAAATGGTTCACTTTCTCCAACCTGAAACAAGATAACAAACTCAATCACCTAACATTCTCTTACCCATGTTCAAACCAAAAGAACAATATCAATTAAAAAGAAAAAAACCCAACTCCACAGGAAAGGCCAATATACTACCTGCACTATAACAAACTTGCGCTTGCATTTCTGAACAATCTTCAAAAATGTGTCGCATGCCATATCCTGATGAGATAAAAAATTGACGTTTATTAAAGCAAATATAATGATAAACAGATATTCACCAGAACAAAAAAGAAAATAGTCCAAGATACAGTTGATAAACAATAAAAGGAACATCAAACAAATAAAGTAGCACTATATGATCGCCAAATGGCTGTAGAGTGGATAAAGCTACTTTGAGAAGAGCAGTGCTGGACAATCTTGATATCCATAGGAGCCGAATGGAATACACTGAAAGTTCTAACTCTTAAGTTCAGCCTAATTGACAAGCCCCTGAGGCTCAAACAACAAATGTATTTGAAAGAGACTTTTCTAATAAGAATTCAAATTCAGTCACTTGAAAAACATTAAAAAAATAAAAAATCAAGCATCCCAATTTTGAATACAAACTAACCCCAACAATTATTCAATTACCATTTTTGGCATATTGGACTACAATCATCCAACAACCAAATCCATAATTTGGATAATTAATGCTCTGACTAGATCTATTGTCGTACTTTCTTTGCCAAGGCACACATAATGTACAAATAATTTTTCAGCTGCTTTTGTTACAATTTTACTGGGACGTTTCAAGTTTTTGGTAGTTTAAAAAAACCCTTCAAGAGTCGAGGATCATTTGGCCCCATCAGGGCTTTAATATAGAATATGATTGTAGTAAAAAAAGTAATCCTTCCAAAGGTTCCAAATTCTCAGATTTGCCGTCGAGAACAAAGGATATCAAACATCACGACAACATATTATTCCTGAAAGAAAAACATTGAACTACCCAAGATGGTAAATTTGATCCTTGGGATAAATTCCCAAGTTACTAGGTCATCATTTTTTCTATAAAATAGAACAAACACCAATGTTACTTTAACATCATAAAAGTACCATATTTGAACACTTGAAACAATCCTTAGTACAGAACTAGCATAATGAGAGGAAATCCTTGACGCCTTACGGAAGATGAATTTGCAGAAAATATAACCATCCACTTGAACCAAAGGAGCAATTACGGTCATCTAGTTATTGACATGAAATATCTTAATGAAAAATAAAACCTGAACTCCAGGATGCGTCTCGTGCATGAACTCAAATAACTTGTTCACAACAGTCTTCAAGAACTTCCAGTGGGCCCTCAGAAATCTTGGGTATTGTCCGACAACATACCTGGCAATTTACCAAACATAAGATACTAAATTGATATAGATATACATCAATCAATTTCTCAAGGTTCAAAACTTTAACTGACAACTAGCATATCCTCTGCAATTGCAAAAAATACTATTTAACTGAATAGTTTCAGGCCAAGCTGCAAAGAAGTGCTGAAGAAATGCCTACTTTCTGTGCCGAGCAACAAATAAATGAGTCAATCTGAAACTAATTGTGAATGAAACCTAGGAATCCTTACATGATATTACTTGCAATAACAGCTTTGTTGTCTTTTCCTTTTGTGATTTCACACAGATTCAATAAATCTCGGATAACCATCACGAGAAACCTATTTTCCTGCCAAAGTCGAAGTAGGGGTAAACGTTAACTATATGAACCCTTAACAAAAATTATCTCAAAACAAATAAAATATTCCAATAAGAGAGCTCGGATTGAAGAATCCTCGAATATACCAAGCAATCTAAAATCAGCAGAGCAAAATAGTTTTCATCAATTCTTAAATGGCAATGCAGCTAGTGGCATCCCACACTGAGTGCACTTCATTGATTTCAATTTACAAAAATCGATATCATACAAAGAAGTGGACTCATCTACATATGCAATATGGGCACAAGCTACGGACCAAGTAAGCATCATAAGTTGGGGTTATGCATCATTGAGTTAATCAGTTAAAGTATACATGAAAAAGCTGGAAGAAAAGACGTCAGGTAGGATAAGCAAACATCTAGGAATGCGACTCACGACCTAGGTCACCAACATTAGGTTAGTAGAAATGATCTGCATGGCCAGAAAAAAGAAGATATTTGACTATCTTTTGTCATGCATGTATTAGCACCATCAACTTGTTTGATTTCAAAAAATTGTTTCCAATGAAATATGAATTCCTGGACAGTATACTAATAATATGCATATGCATGTGCATGTGGGAAAGCAAATTTGAGTATGTGAGCACGAGGATACTTGCACTACCCACGTTGGTCCCTTCAAAGGTTCAAAGCCACTACCCTTTCCAGTCCCTTCAAAGGTCCCTATCGTCCAATGATTGAATATAAAATCCTGGACAGAATCCTATACACAATCTACAAAAGCCAATATTTTCCTTGCTTCTACAAAATATAATTTAGAATCTCAACATTAAGGATAAAAGTCTTACTTATCAGCAATGAGTTATTCAATTCCTAAAACAATATGTACCTGGTCTTCCATCATTGAACCAGAGATAGATCCGATTGCCCAGCATAATGTGTTCAAATTGTTCCATGTCCAATCCTCACCATTCAATTGCTTACTTAGTTTCTTCAGCATCTATATTTCCAAATATGGAGAAATCATGAAATAGCATAAACTGGGAGATTAAAGCTTAAAAGCAACATGGAAAACAGATTCAGAGCTAAGATATTATTGCAGAGACTAGAGTATATGGCACATGTTCATTTACATGTACAATTCATGCAAATGAGAGTTGCCGACAATAAACTGGAAAAGAGATAAGAGCATGAAGGAAAAGGTGTACATGAATTATTATCAAATCAACATTACTGGACATGACCTAAAGATAATACAAGAGAAACAGCAAACTTAGTTCTTTATAGTGCCATTATCAAATAAGTTTGGCCAAAGCAGGATACTCCAGGGATCAACAATAAACATTAATCTTACAATGATGTCCAGTCTACACAAAAAAAAAATCCAATAACTTCACCAAAAATTACCCGACCAAGCTTAAAAAAATAATAGGTTCTACAATGAAATCCCTCCGGGAAAAAAAGGAAAAAAATATTACTTTTGCTCAATATTTTTTGCCTCAAAAACAAGAAGAATGTCACTCTTTACTAGACCAGGGTTTCAATGATCTAAATTACTTGTTTATCACAATTTAACAAATTATTAAATACGTGTCACCGACAACAAAACATTGTAAACAACATGAAGAGCAAGCTTGGAATCGCCTCTTAAAAATTGAATTGTAAGAAGAGGAGAAGAAGCTGTCTTCCTCCATGCCTGTGCAAAGAGTAACAGTGGCATTCATTATTGGATGAAGTAGATTTCAACTACTCCCTCCGTTACCAGAAAAGTGTCCCCACCTTTGACTGGGTACACAGATTAAGGAGAGCCATTTGGGACTATTATTCTGCCCTTGGAGCTCACTCAAAACTATGAAAAGATGGTCCCTAGTGATGTAAAGAGTGGATCCCATCAATTGAATTCAACCGAAGGATAAAATAGTAAAAATACCATCAAGGATGGTTTGTTTTTAGAAGCTGTACATTTTTTAGGGAACATCCCAAAAGGGAATACTAGACTCTCTTTAATAATGGAGAAAGTAACAAACATAGTACTGCACAACGTAGATTTCTTTGCAGACGATAACAGGCAAGGAAATTCAACCATAGAAACATGAAGGTATATTTTTAACTTCCTCTCTCTCTTTTTGGTTCGTTGACATATCATTAAGTTTAATTTTAGCTGCTTCAAAGTTCATAAAAAATATAATGTATAGGAACTCAGTAATGGATAGTGAATCACCCATGAAAACAGGAGAAGAATGCTTTTTTCCTTAAATTAGTAATATATGATGAATGGCAGCACGATACAGGCTCCACACAAATAAACACATGAGGGCAATCTCTTGTAGCGTACTTCCGTAAAGAAAAAATTTAGGAACAGCAAAAGTAACCGCCAACCCATACCTGCTTTTCAGTATCATCGTGGTCAAGGTGTGACAAGTAAATGAGTGTTTCCCTCATTATCTGCAACAAAATTAATTTTATCAAGTTTAGACAGGCATGAAAATCAAATCCAGATGGAAAACAAACCAAAAACAAAAATTACATTATAAGTACACAGCAGTTTAGGTTCTCAATTTCATCAGATAAAAAATGCAACCTTTAATAGTTTGAAATTATAACACGCATAGTTCATGATAGATTTGAAAAGGTTATCCTCCTCAAGAATCAGAAGAAAATAAGAAAGGAAATATTGGGGGTCTGCAAGAACATCAAGACCCTGGAGACCACAAATAGACCAATGATCTAACATTCACAAAACTGCCAAGAGTTCTATCACTGAGTGTGGTAGAAGAATATTTAAACATGGATAATTCAAGTCCCCAATTTTGTAGTCAGAGAGGGAGGAGCCGTAACCGTGGGTATTAGAGATTTGAATCATTAATAGCTCATTACAGATATCATTCCTCCCTTTCCCAGTTTATGCTTGCGATTCATTTACAAGCAAGTATATCACCTTATATTGGACGAGGACATCGTTATCCTTCATAGTTTCACGGACAATATTCCCATTTTCATCTTCAACAATCAGAACCTCTTCAGGCTTTGCCATGCGAGATATCATAAGTAATCTCAATTTTGACATTGGACCAGCATAAAGTTGCCGCCTTTGCATAAGTTGTGAACCAAGACCATCAACCACACCAGGAATAAGTGGCATCTGCAGAACCAAACATGAGTAGGAGCTGACATCAGTAAACAATAGAACAAGATCTTGGACATCAATAGAGCTTGCATAAGCTCGGGATGTTATCAAAAGCCGGAATCAGAACTATAAATACCTTAACCCAGTGCATTTTTGCAACTTTTAACAATGTGACCTCAAAGTTTTTAAAAGAAGAGCTTTCAATCCATCAACCAGTCACACACATCCATAAACAGCAGGAAATATCACAACACAACGATGAACATGGAATTCTTTTCCTTTGCAGATTTGAAATGTGACAGTCAGTAACAATATCACTAAAGGTGCAGATATCATTAAGATTCAGCCACCAGCCGTCCTTTTTAAATGCAGTTTCCTCTATTGCACACTAATTTATCTACATGTAACTACTGAATCAATTACAATTTCAATCTTCTCCACATAGCCAAAGACAAAGCAATTCAAGATTTACTTGCAAGAACTTACTGAACAAATAAAATTGGTATTAGCATTTGTCGAACAGATACAAGTAAAATAAGACAAAAGTGACATCAATGTTCCGATCATAGCTCCACAGACAACCATTCCTCCTCATTCAGACTTCAAGAAGACATAAAAAGGCGGATCTAGAGACCAGAAATGAGACAAAATAAAGCATTCGTGTAGAATCTCCTCCATAAAAAAAAATTAGAGGGGATGATGAACAGTTGGAAAAACAACTTTACCCATCACATAATTCAAGAGAACTCCTATATAGGATTAAAAGAAACTGTGTTAGTTAATGCATTACATATTTGCAAAAGAGATGATGCAGAAAATAAGCATACCTGCAATCCCATCATGTTTGCAGCTGCTGCAGGATTTTCAAGATTGTGGTGTGCCTCAAACAGCTCCAAGACTAAAGAGTTCCAGTAGTCCAAGCAAACCTGTTGGACCATTAAATGCAAAGAGAGGGCAGAATATAAGGTGCATATTTGTTGAGCGCATCTATAATTGCTTACAAAAAGAATAAAGTAATAACATGGCGCAATAATGTTCCCTTCTTTAATATAAGTGAACTCTTCCAATAAACAGCCACCACAACACAAGTTGGCATTAATATAAAATCCAGCCCAGTATTTCACAATTTAGAAGTTATAAAATGAACAACCATTATTTTAAACAGCCATACCTTGAAAACTTCAGTATCATCCACATATGAAATATTGATGAGATACTCAAGACCCATCAGGAGTGTAGCAATGTTCTCTTGCTTGGATTCCAGCACACGAATATGAAACTGCATAAATTGAGGCACCATAAGTAAAATTGCAACACTTAACCGGAAATCAAACTACATCACAAGTTAACTAGCCTGAACTTAACTTTGAAGATCAAATATAACATGTATATTTGACCCCAAAAAAAAAACATAAAAAAAAAAAAGACTTGGCAATCTTGCATTATTGCAAAGCCAACTACCAGATCCAGACTCCTCCCAAAGACATCAATTTAATAAGTCCACACAGTCCAATAGGAAGTCAAGGCAAGCTAAATCCTCAGAGATAGTTCAGCTGTCTACCATTCCAAATAGATAGGTACAAGAAATGCCAAAGCTGTTGAAAGCCAAGACAAAGATCAACCAAAAAAATAACTACTCAACTCAACTCAGCCTTAGCCCCAAAAAAATAAACTGATTACTGGAAACCCTTTGTAGTATAGTAAATCTCACTCAAGACGCTTCGAAGATCTCAAATGAAGTCAAGAGAGCCTTGACCCATATACTTGGAGTTAGAACTCATTTCATGGACGCTTCATCGTCTAAATAACATTTTTAGATGAAGAGTCTCTTGCTTCAGAGATTTGATGGGCGTACAGGTCAGCAATGACGTAATAATAGTTCATCAGTTAAAACATATCCAGCTAACAGCAGAAGAGAGGGGCCAAGAGCTGCTGACTGATATTACTGAGAAGGTACAAAGCACTCCCAGCTATGATGCTTTTAGTGGTTTCAAACACAGTATCTTATATTAAAGTTCACTTTTTCTTTAAGGTGTAGCTAATTGTATATTCCTGTAATTGGAAGATCATCTATCTCAGTATATCTTTCAGTTTTATCCAAAAAAACACCATGCCTTCTGTAACAACAATTATGAAATGGCAAGGTCATCTAGATTTCAATCAGAAGCCACTGAGAAATATTAAGTGATCCATCTCTCAATACGTTCAATGCTCTAAAAAGGACACTGTTTCCCTCAAATATAGAACTTGCCTTGTAAAATGAAGTGAAAAACAATGCCAAATTCTGGATAAAGGCCTGAAACAAGAAAGTAAACGTGGAGAGTCAGTTTATTCAAAATGATAAAGCTTCTAAGTAACATGAACCTGAACATCGGTTCCCAAGCTAACTGAAGGCCAATAATTACCTGCTCCTCACTAGAACCATTAGCATAAGCTTCAGGTATGTTCGCACTGGTTGGAAGAACGTTCTAAAATCAACAAAAACCACCATTGTGTTCATCAAAATTGTAAAAAGCACACTGACGAATCAGTATGTAAACAACGTAGGCACAGTCAAAAAGAGATCTAAACAATCCAGTGCAGGTCCAAAAAAATAATACTGGCCATACCTGCAACTGGAGCATGAAAATGTTATACATGTTCACATATTGCAAGTTGTAGAAATCCCCAAAATTAAGGGCTGCAACCTGTGACAACATGTACATTCAAAAATTAATATTACAAAATTTCCATCTCAACAGACAATGCAAATCCTGGCAGTATATTGAAACACACTTACCTCAGTCAAGCACTGAAGAGTTAGATTACGGTAGGAAGGCACGGGGAAAAAACTGAGAAGGGTTTCCATCTGTCAGATATGTTGAAGACAGGGTTTCAAAGGTTAATCAGAATTTTCACAAGAAAGCCCGAACAATGTGAAATTTCAGTGCCAGCAAAAACATCCATGGCAAACTAACAACAGTCTTTTAACACAAACCAGAGGGGACTCAAAAATATAGCCCAGAGGAATCCACGACAGGAAAGCATGCAATGTGGCCAGTGTAGCCCTGATAAGCTCTGTTCTTTGAGATGCTGATAGTACATACAAGCATAACTCGTGAATGAGTTGAAACTCGCTGTAAACAACCAAAACATGAAGAACAGGAAACATCTTAGTGAAAAGAAGTATAAAGCTGACAACAATAATTGCAGAAAGGTTCATCTTCTGAAGAAAAAGAACATGTGCCTCAAAAGCGCAAGTAAAGTGTACAAATGATAGTTTTCCATCAAAACCGAAGTGACATTAATCTTGGTTTTTATAATAACACGGTTATTAATTGCATTGGGAGCAGCTATATGCATTGGTCTTACAGTTTTATTCTTTGAGAAAACAGAACTAGTGATGCTGATATCTTCAGGTAAATTAACTTTGCAAATGCAACAAAACCAATAATTAATGAGCCAAGGATGCTCCAAGAGCACATTCTAGCAAGACTTCAAGTAACAACAGAGTATCACATGTCTAACCTAAACAGCCTAAACTCAAGCGTAAAATTCAAACAAAATCACCGTGAGTGTATATTTCCAAAAGGATAATTGAGAAAGAAGCCTAAAAGAAGCAAGCCATCTTAGCGATGCACAAAAATCTTACTACACAATGGAGTCAAAGACGCAGAAGTAAATACAATTTTACCAAGGATCACCAACAGGCATTTTGATTCTTTCGTTCTTTTGTGAAAAAAGTCATAACATGGATCAGGAAAAATAATCTCTTTAACACTGTAGATCCAGAAACTTAGGATGCAGCAGCCGGACTGCATAAGAAAACTAATAAGTACCAAAAATATGGAAGTCGCAGCTACCTGTTCAAGGATTGTTTCAGCTCTTTGATCTTCTGTTGAGTCATTTCACCCCTCGAGAAATCGAAAACCTCTTCACTTAGAAGCTGGGAAGTGAGAAGTTTATGTTTAACCACACATACTTGGAGGAAAGAGAGTAAATGTTGGGGGGGGGGATTTATTAAACATACTTTCAATATGGCCATGCAATTCTCGCAAATTGTTTCACTAGTTTTTGCTGCAGCAACAAGATCAGGGATAAAGCTTCGCCACCGTGCAGGCCACTCATGCTTCAAAATCTACATAAGGCAATGCATGGAACAGGGTCTCGTAATGCAGCTTTAAACAGTTAAAAGCTAAAGGTAGTAAACAATAGCTCACCTGAACCAGTATAATATTAAGTTTGTTGACATACAGCCTTTCTCGTCGAAAAGACATCTCATCACTCGAAAGCTAAGTGAGAGGAATAGAAGAATGTAAGTATAAGAGGCCAGTATCGACAGAAAACATTTCATGAACAACAACCATCTGGAAAAAATACCTTTACAATAACTTCCGAGATGTAGTTTTTCATTCCATCCCGTTGTTCAACAGGTAACGCATTCCACCTGTACTTGATAACACCTTCAAGAACCTGCATTCCGTAGGAGCACCGTAAAAGCATTCTAACATCAGCAGCTCAAAAGGATAATGAAATGAAAGAATCACCATCATTTCAATCCAATCATGAATTACCTTTTGAGCACATTAAAGCACCCACAACATATTCATACAATGGCTAACAGACTGAAATACCATAGGTAATATGTATAATATATCCCAATTACAAATAAAGTAAGCTTCAGTGAACAACAAGAAATTAAACAATTCTTAATGACTTCTTTTAAATAAGGTAGCCACATACCAAGTCTAAGGATACAAGTGCAGATATGCACTGCATCCAAAGCACTGTACATCCCCTTTTCCTTGCACAATCCCACTTTAGGGGAGACGAGTAGCACATCACACCTTTGCCCACATTTGAATGCACACATAAAAGGTTTAACCCCAATTTTGATCTAAAGGACTAAGCTATTAGGTAGGTGGTCAAAACATGTGTGTTATGCCATCCTTTTTCCCTTATAATTCAGTTAAAGGATCACCCCAGCTACACATATCCAACATCTTTCAATCACAATTTTTGCGCACCACATTAACAGAAATACAAAGAGTTCTCTTCACAAAAACATATCCATATAGCAAAAGAAACCCATTCATGCAGCAAAAATAACTCTAATGGTTCCTTATAAACACACATTGAATCCAGCCACACTGAGGTACAGAATCTTACTACAAATTACAAACCAATATGATGTTCAGATAATAAATATTAAAAGCCAAACTAATAACAAGTACGCCAACAGTAGAAACATATATGATACAGCATGCCTCATCCTACCCAACTGATATTTAAGACCTCATGGGGCATCAAATCCTACAATAAAGACAACAGTATATTTAAAATGCAACCCTACAATAAAGACAGTGATATATATATTGAAGGTCCAATCCTAGATAACAAACAACAGGACAGTAAAGCCAGGCGAGTTGAATTTACTCATCTTTAAATTTAAACAGCTAGAGCCACTACCCAACATTAAGCATGCAATTCAATATACAAAAGCTAATTGCTAGAGGATAGACAATCACCTGCAACGCAAAGAACTTGGTATTTAAGTTCAGTGTGTTTGATAAAATGTGAACCACTTGAAGCCACATATCTGGATTGTTTTGCAACTCGCGTAATATATGGTCAGCTGCGGTCCTCTGAAACATTAATAGAAAGTTGGTTTAACTTGTGAATGCAGCAAAAAGAAGACCTAGAATTTCATTTTTTTTCTTTTGACGGAAAAAAGGGACGAGAAGATGATTTTAACTATAATTATGCACAATGACTTTGTAACCTTGATAAAAGAAAAATTCAGGCACGCAAACCATTTCCATTTCTTTCCTTGCTTCTTGCAGTTTGTAATGGGAATAAAACTCCATCAGCAAAACATACACAAGCGCGTGAAATTTCCCGAGTATATGCCATAAAAAATGTTAAAACTTTTTCCAAAGTACATCAGGACACAAATACGCTATTGAGCAAATTGCTCACTAGGATACAGAAAATTATCTAAATGTCAGGTCAATAAATCTTCTTCATCATCTATCACTTCGTAGTGAAAGTCTCGTTGCCATCTCATCCTCCATTGACTAACAATTTTAAACCTTGCTGACATAAGTTATCCTCTCTAACCTCGGGGCAACGAACTCGTCTTTCAAAGCTCATATAGCATATAGGTTGAGCTACGACTAATTGAACACCTTAACCAGTCCTGTGTGTCTCCCAGAATGTTGTTAAATCAGTCACCCCCCTCAAGCCACCAAACGAACCTCGGCAGCCTTCCTATTGGTGCCACATCAGTAAGCCCTTCTACAAAGTAGGCCTCCAAATATAGCTCTCTCCCTTGGTCAATGAAATTGGAATGAACCTCCCAGTTGCTGGTTGCCTCTTCCTTGACCAAAAAAGTCTACCACTGTGCACAAACACCTTGCACATGATTTAAAATATTGAATTCTGTATAAACACCCTGGGTAGATTTCAATAACATAATTTTGTTAATTTTTAATCTGCATACATTGATCCATAGATTTTTCAAAATTCCTTTCTGGGCTCAATTCTTTTATTGCAAAAACTCATTTCATGTCTGCGTCACTTCAAAGCAATTGGCTATAATACGCGCATATGTATACTTTTTTGGTGTCGATATGTGCCTCAGCATCCTTGTGGCCAATACCTTTTCACTGGTTGCTGCAGAGCAGGCTGCAGCTGAATGCTGCTGTAGTTCTCATGGAAGTTTTTGCCCCTACAAGCACTAAGTAATCAACTTCAGGCAGGTAAGTTCTGCTGAAGAGTCACATCCACTTCATGCTCTTATTCAATCCCAACATTCTATTTTCTGGATGCATTTAATTATGTATGCAGTTACTTCAATATTGTATGTAATGTTTTCTAGTGATAATCCAATTTCACTGTAATTCATTATTCTTAGTAGTGGTGGCTATACTTGTTGAGTCTTCTATTAACTAAACAAGCATAAACATTTATTCTTATGATTCAAACAAAACAATGTTAACTAAGATGCATTGCAATGGGAATAATCAACGGTGTCATTTAATTTAACAGTAGCTTATATACATGTCACTTAACATCCATCTGCTTTTCAAAATAAATTCTGAATGAGTACTTAGTTACTTAAGAATTACCAGCTGATGAGAGTTATTGAGGCCATCCATTTACATTTCTCTCACAGAGTGTGTGTTTATGTGTATGACTAAGTTGGCCATTCATTAACACTTCTCTCACGAAGGGTCTAATTCCTACTTTGCTTTTAACTGCTCAACGTGATTGATTAAAGAATGTTTAAGGCACTTTGCCTTTAGATACAAACTGCTGTAAATACTATTATACTACTGTAATCTTCACAAGATTTGCTTCCCCTAAATAAACATATTCACCATGCATCACTTGTTCTTAGTCCTAGTTTCCATATTTATCTTTGGTCACTGCTCAAATGCCCGAACAGGTTCCTTTGAACCAAAAACCGATGATTGTCTTCGTATGACTTCTGAACTATTTTCTTTCTGACATAAGTTTTTCATTTTCTATTTCTGTTGATTGCAGGGATTGTCATATTCCAAAAACAACTGTTTGAAAGATCCTCCGAATGGATCATTCCTCTTTAACTTAACTCAGCTACTACTCACTCACAATTAACAATAGAAGTGTTCGTGGCAGATTCAAGTAATTTTGAAGGTTCTATGAGTTCTCAATTACCTAATTTTTGATGGAGGAGAACCAATGCCTGTAACCCAACACAGCTCCCTGCTTCTCACAGTGTGTATGCCATCTAAGTTGCGGCACATCAAGGTAATACAGTTGCAAGCCCCTTGAGGCTTAGCAGAAGATAGTGAAACCCAATACCCAAGCCCTCTCATGAAATATGCAGGGTGCCAGACCAGACAGTTTCCTGCCGCTACAAAGGAAGAAAGTAATATGGTGCAATCACTTCGCTGCAAGGATAAGATGACCTATTTTGCAAGGACATCAGCATTTTATCATATCACATCGCCATCAACCGGTAATTTGTATAACCGAAAGATCTCTTTTGTGCTTCCACAATTAATTAGATCAAATATCCTTCAAGGTTTGAGTGTATTCTTGGATATTTATGGCGACAAAACAACCTTCCGAGTGGAAAATCCAGGGGCAAGTGAAGCAATCTAAAGATCGCCATCCATCATGGCCAATAGATGATTAATATTTTAGGTAATTCTTGCTTTCCTTTTTAGATAGCTTGGCAGAAGGATATAAGAACTAAGAAAAAGAATGCAAAGACAAAGCTAAAACTAGAAGTTAGCATTCCATGGCTAAGTGTAGATGAATAAGTCCTATTTTACGACATCAGCCCATAGCCAATTTCTATCAGCTAAAAGTTGCATTGATCAATCTTTTTCTGAATACTGTTTCTCAACACACTGGATTAAAATTTGAAACAATAACTCTAGATCGTTTCTTCACGAATTATGGATAGAGTTACCCATTATTGATCTCACACATAATATTATACGACCATTCAAATATCTAGTATGAATCACATGGCATGAGACTGGTAGTAGTACGATTAAAAGTATTATTTCCTGCTTTGAAACTTGATTTTGATAAGCATTATAGGTTAAGCCATGTTATTTAAAAACTCAAGTATCTTTTGGAAACCTTATTTAGCTACTCCGTCACTTGATTACAATAGTACTGGAAATGAACATGTCTGTGAGGCAATAAAATTTCAGGATTACAATGTGGCAACCCAGAATAGCAATAACCAAGTGCAAACTTACAATGCAGCAACACCAGAATAACTGGAACCACATTTTGCCCATTTGTATCATTAGTTCCTTTTGAACTCACTTTTCGAAACAAATAATTTTAGCTCTCGCCTCTCTACTCCTCCAACAATACTTCTCGCTACCAGAACTACAAGATAGAGAGGTTTGTTTCGCTTGCGGATTACACTCGCACCTATTCATAAATCCTAATAGTCGCGGCAGAGCAAACTGACAAAAACTTAGTCAATTCCGCCCAAAAAATTCAAAACAAACGTTGCAAAACTGTTATTCCATTTCTCTAACCTACGTTTATAAGCAAATTAGATACAAGAAGAAACAAGAGAATGGAGGAAGCGAAAGAGTATAAGACGAGTGAGGAAGGGGGGAGAAATGGACGAACCTCCTCCTTAGATCCGGTGCCGTAGAAAGCAGAGACGGTTGCATCGAGTAAAGCAACGTCAATCGGCTGACTCAAATCTCTAAGCTTCTCCGCCGCCATGGTGAGATCAAAAAAACCCTAGAAATCGAAGTGTTCAGTACAAAACCTCTGCTGTGCTGTACGGACGAAACCCTAGTTCGAATGAGAAAGGGAGTGGGGGGATATGCAGTTTCTAGAAGGAAGGAGAAAAGACAGCTTCAAATTGAAGCAGAAGACATGTAGAAAGGACTTTGAAATTTGTTTAATTGGAAGGAGCCCTTTGCTTCCCTCCTCTTTTTTTTATAGCCAAAGTGCGTGGGGGCAAACTTTTATTTTGAGTTTTTAGCCTAAGCGAGAAGCGACTCTCTGTGTGTGTGTGTGCTGTGGCGCTACGCTATGTGAATCTCTATCTGGAAAGTGTGTGCTGTGGCGCTACGCTATGTGAATCTCTATCTGGAAATGAGGAGAGAGAAATATAGGCCGAGGCCGGGGGGGACCAAATGAGTTTGGATGAGTGGGGAAAAGTAGACAACTCTAAATTTTCACTTTGGGCCTTTTTTCTTCTTTTTTCTTTTTCTTTTTCTTTTTCATTTCTCTTTTTTGGATTACCATTGACTATATTATAGTATATAAGACGAAATGTGTATCTCTAGACTAAGAATATACGAATACGACCCAAGTAAGGGTTTTGTCAAGGCTTTTTAATGCTACAAGCACTTACCCTCAAGTACGTTTTATGCACTCCTCTCATTAGTGTACTTTCACTTTTCTCCTATTACTATCTATTTTTTTGTCCTATTTGTTGGGAAAAAATTTTTTTAATAAAAGAATTACGAAAAGTTATACTATTTGGATACTCTAATTTTCTATATGTCACGGTGAATCTAACTATGACTTAATGTGTTATATCTCATTATCTTTCAATTCACATATGTCTAATGTTGACCTTGTGAAGTATGGGTTTGATAGTTTATTGTCATTGATGTGCATGGGAAAAACTCCAGGTCTCGAGGCTCAGCAATAACTCATTGCCACGTAAAGGTTGAAAATCTTAATGATACGACAATGTAAACATATAACATGATAATGTAGTGAGGGAGTTAGGCCACGATAATGGCTTTGTCCTCCTTATCTTGGAACTACGTACATTCCTAAACAATGCATAAACTTTGTGAATCCTTACTTATCAATCCATGAGGTTTTAGAAATGACAATTGAATTGTGAAGCCTCGAAGAAAATCATCTCGAGAAATTAGAAGAGATTTTTCATCAATTATAACTTAATTTGTACGTCTAAAATAAACAAATCAAAATTTTCAAAGTTTACCAAACTAAAAGCCAAGGTGTGTTTAAAAGTATGAAAGAGAAGCATATTAAGAGGTCTCTTTCTCTTTAAGATAGTTACTAATTGTAAATTAACTCTTGATAACCGTTAATAAAAAAAATTATACAGTGATTAATCGTTTTGTCAAACAGTTAAGCTGTTTTAGGATAAACAAAGCAATCATCTTGAACTGTTTCAAGCACTTGGAGAAAGTTTGTTAACGATTCAACCTCAACTCTCCATTTATACAAAAAGCTACAACAACAAAACCACAATTATCGGAGTCCAATTTCATTTAGAAACTTGTGGGAGGAAGAATATGGCGGTGAAAGTAATGTTGTTTTACAAGGAGTTAAGATTTTTATATTTGATTCTAATTGTGGCTTTATAAAAAATAACGTTAGTTAGTGTTGTATACTATCATTTGACTTGAGAACGTTTATTAAGGAAATGTTCAAAAATATGGCAATGAATGATACTCCTATATTAAAGGTAATGATTAAAATGGTTTATTACACTTGACATTTATTTGGTTAGTATTCATAATAATTCAGTATATATCGTAATTTAATTATCAATTAAACTTTTATTTAAACAAAATCCAAAAAGTAAATGAAAACGTCAAGAGAGAATTATATATATATATATATATTATTTTAAAGTAAACGAAATGATCGGACATATATTATACATATGAAAGCATATATCTGAGAATATTAACGTATTTAGACCTAAATATTATGAAAATACAATGATATTTACACAAAATATAACGTTATATTTCATAATATTCGTACCACACCCACACAAACTATAGATGTATTTTTACTGTTGATGTATTTTTAAGTTGAACTTTTGGTCATAACTCGTAACTATGAAAAAAACCATATTAAACATGCGCATTTTCTTTAACGTACTATACCCGCCTCACCTCGGGTTTACTATGGCCAGAGCAGCTGCTGCTGCTGACATTGACCATTTTACGGGAAAAAACTATTTTTATGTCAAACGGAAGTAAGTAGCAGAAAAGGAAAAATCATCTGTTTAATTATGCCAATCGTTTACGGTTTACACAATAAATTAAAGGAGAAACACAGATAGGTGCAGAAGAAAACAGGAAGCACCATAGTGATTTACCGCCAACATAAATTTTACGGTTTAATTACATCCCTATAATCTTACTTAGTTGTTATTTATTTGATTTCTGTCTTTCTGAGATTTACAAGTCCATGGATTAGACAAATGGAAGGAAAAGAAAAGAACAACACAAGACGGAACTGCACAAGGAACTCGAAACAAAACAGGATGCTTCTATCACGACATTGCAGAGTACATTCGTTTTGTAAAGCTGTTAGGAGTCTTATCAAATGAGGTGCAGCCGGGTATGGAACTCGTCAAAGTTACTCTAACACCATTCTCTTCTCTTCACTCTATATCCACACTCGAGTGGTCTAAAGTAAACGCAATCTATCTACAATGCTGCCGTTTTTGTATCCATCTCTTCAGTTTTCGCATGTTGATCACAATCTGAAATGGACGAGGATGATGACGTTAAAATAGCCTTTCCCTTGCTATCAGAAGTTGCTTCTGATTCGGCCTCCATATTCGAGCTTCTGTTAGATGTGGAGTTATGCAGAAGTTCTAGCTGCTGTTGCAAAAGCTGTTGAAAAATTAAAAGGTTAACGAAAAAGTTAAACCACAACATCAGACAACCAACTTATTCATTCATGATATCATAAGCATACATACCTTAATCTGATGTTGAATAATTTTTTTCTGAGCTTCCAACTGAGATATTGATATATACAAATTACCGTCCAACGAGACCTGCGTAAAACGCGAGTTTGTAGGCCCACCAGGGATTGCAGACTGCTGTTGTGATTGAGAGGAAGATTGTTCTCCAACTGAATCTTCATTCAAAGAGTTAGCCAGAGGCTTGAATCCGTGAGGAAGTAAAGCATTTCCTGGCGACCTGTTTATGAAAATGTACATTCAAATCTAGCTTTTTCCATAGAAAAGTAGATTTAATGCAAACAAAGCCTCGAGTAATACATGCATTAGATAACCAAATTCAACATGGGGGAAGGAAAAGTGAATACCACACGAGTGTGCTTGGAGAAGGGTAAACGTAAGATTTCTGATATATAGAGGCGGCGGCAGCAGCAGCTTGGGCTCTAGTCTGATGCTGGCTGATACTACCATTTGCCACACCATCACAAGCTGGACCCTGAGAAGGTGTATTTGCTGTGTTCGCTCCTGAACGAAATCAAAATCATCAGCCAATGTCTGTAGAGAAGCATATTATATTACTGGTCTGTGCCAGAAATTTCATTAATGTTTCGGGGCAAGCTTGAACTAATTAAGGCCAAAGTTTCCAGTGCGAGCCCAAAAAAGCTGCAATAATATAATTTAGAACACCCCCTCTCCTACTTAAAGTAAGATAGAGTGTAACATGATCTTTGCGGAAGAACAGGGTCCCAGATGATCTAGAGCAATTATATTTATTCTATAGTAAAAGGGAATATGAATAATGATTATTGAAGCATCATTGCAAGTTATACAGTAAAGAAAATCACATGTTCCACTAAACAGTCAACAAGGTCATCGGCAACATATATTATCATCTTGCAATATGCAGGAAATTAATCAGAAAAAGCAATACCTTTAACTTTCAATAGTTTCAACCATCTGAAGCAACACTCAACAATGATATGCTTAATAGATAAACATGCATTATCATAGATAGTGCAGAAGAAAACAGGAAGCACCATAGTGATTTACCGCCAACTTCAATACTCCAAATTCGAAATTATGTGTCCATGCCAAGTATCAAAGTGAAATTTTCACTAAACATTTTGAACTTAATTTATAATCTTTGTCGAAGAAAGAAAAAGATCTGAAATGATCCAGAAAAGAGAGCATATTAGTACCCTGTTGATGAACTGCAGCCCGGGAACCAGCTGTACTTGTTCCACTCTCAGTTGGTATAACATTGGCTCTGCAAGTAGGACATGTATGTTGTCTCTCCAACCACGACCGGAGGCAGTGCACATGAAAAAGATGCCCACAGAATAGTTTTTTGGCTGTAGTCATCTCCTCCCGACAAATAATGCAAGTCGCATCAGTTCTGCATAACCATTAAAAAACGATCAAGAAAACTTAGAACAATTCACAAAAGACTGAATTAAATACCAAAGGTTGACTAAGTGGAAAAACTCACGTATTCAGCTCTTCAGGTGTAGCATCTGGAAAGCGATCATTCATATTTGAAGTGATCCTCCGGTAACGAATGTAATCAGCCACTCGCACCTTGAAGCTATGAAATGTTTCATAAAGTTCACGGATCAAGTGCAAAGGCACACCGTAGTTCCTGGAGACGCCAAAGCACAAATAAACACTCCTAAGTCTCCCATATAAAAGAGGATATGGACATATATGAGAACCTGGTATGCCCAGCTATACATTTTTACCCATATATAAAACGCCAAAATGGACTAAAAATAAGGATATAATACTTACAAGAATATCACTAGGAAGAAGCACATGTACATAGATAAGTGCAGTAAGTCCCGAATGAGTTCCAAGTAAAAGGTGTATACAGCTTTTCTTTCCCATTGTCCGTCCATAAGCATGTCGCTGACATATAAAATGTACTTGATAATTGTCGATACTGTTGTTGTAGCCAATATCATGTACCTGAGAACAGTGGAATTTCAGATTAATGCCTACTAGACTGCAACTACACGCACCTACCAAGTTGGATTCCAAATATATGATTTTAAACTTCAAGAAATTTGGAGAATGAAACCATCATCAAGCTTATATGAACCTTAATGTGGGGGAGGTCTAGAATTTTAGTCACTACCTAAATTTCCATGCTTCCTCTACTCTAACTTCCTAAAACAGTAGAGACCTTACAACACCAGTGATAATTTGATAATTTCGACCGTTTAGCTAAGCGTTACTCATCCTTTTATGACTAGCTATGAAATTAAGCAGATCTATGCATTACTCCCTCCGCTCTACTCAAATAGTACATGCCTGGAAATCAATCATGTTGATAAATTTCCATAAATAAACTTTGTTATTAAAGAAATTTAATAAGGATAATTCTGGAAACTCATAAAATTTATAAGCCTAAATTTGAAAATAAGACTCTCTAAGTAAAAAGTCCCACAATAGAAAGTAGGACATTTCCACGGGAACAGATGGGAGTACTTCCTAGACTCTCTAGCAAGAGTTGTAATTGTAAGCCAAGCAAGTCTAAGATGCAGACAGATCAACAAAATAACGAGGAGCATATTCCGAACCAACTACAGCAACAACCTTAAAAGGTGTAAGCATAAATAACTTACTCAAATGCAAAGAAGAGCGAAACTGAAGCCTGTCGTGTTTGTATCAAGTACTTCACCGAGTTGTACAAAAATATACTGTCTAAAAGAAGAAGGAACCCCATAAAAGAAACAATACGGATGTGCGACAGCGTAGGAACAGTTGGAGTGGTTTCAATGTACTCAACTCTCTTCTGAGCCAACCAATGCAAAGCCTTGATAAACAAAAGAGCAGTAACCATGGCAAGAAACGTAACAGAAAAGTCCTGTCGGAAAATAGTGATTGCAAAGAGTATTTCCATGAGCTCCCGCCACGATTGCTCATTCAGCCTCTCGACCTCAGCTTCTCGGAGAGAGCCGAGGAATATTCGTTTCATCAGCTGCCACAAACCACACATCACGACTAGACCCATGTTGAGGAGAAGCACCAAATTAACCTTGGATGTCGATAAGTAAACCATTGCTGGATAGAACTGCTCTTTACTACTAAAGGCATGATAAATAACGGCTACCGCAGCAACCAAACTAAGCCCCGCGTATGTTTGTAGCCTTATCATTTTGATTTATACACTGTTACACAGCATCACACAATCAATTAACGATAACAGAACAACAGACTAAGATTGAAAGTTTATATCTTTTGTGCTATTTCCTGATTAAGACTCAGGCGGTCAGGCCTATAACAAAACATCGAACAAAACTATGATGATATTGAGTTCTATCTATGAACAGAAACCCATATTGAATTCACCCACTTAATCAAATTACATAAAAATTGATTGCTTGCAATCTTTGATATACAATGATAAATCTCAAAAACACCTAGAACAGCAGTAGAAAAAAATGGTAGCCCTATAATCAAACGGCCTAGACAAGTATAAAGAATCACAGTTATTAAATTTTTCAATCTTGGAGTCTTTAATCGA
Source organism: Platycodon grandiflorus (assembly GCA_016624345.1). Classification (NCBI taxonomy): domain Eukaryota; kingdom Viridiplantae; phylum Streptophyta; class Magnoliopsida; order Asterales; family Campanulaceae; genus Platycodon; species Platycodon grandiflorus. The sequence continues at coordinate 1,181,977 of CM028364.1, read as the reverse complement.
AAAAGAGAATACCTGTAATCAAATGCGTTCAACAACAGAAAGAATCCTTCACCAGGAATGGGTAAAAAAACAATTCGACATGAAGGAGAGAGAGGTCCAACAGAAGAAACGAGAGAGCGAGTCAGGGAGAGAATTCCCCCGCGTCACCGGTGGAACTTTCTCCAATTGTTTATCGCCACGTGGGATGAAATGACCCGATTTCAAAGCTGATGTGGCAAGTTTTAATATATTTTTGGTGTTTGCTATTCTCACCCTCAAAATTGCTAAGTATATACCTTTTACCATTATTACAAAATTGCCACAATTTTAAAAGACTATATTACCCTTAAAATAATTTCATTACTAAGTACACCCCCTCCTGATTTTGAGAACCCTAAAATTACTAAATATACCCATCTCCTATAACTCTCACCCTCCTTCACCTTCATCATTTTGAAAAAATTTTCTTAAAACCCAACACCAAAAATGGAGGGAAAAAAATTCAAACCCTAACAATGAATCAATCTACATTGATGAAAAGGAGCACAAAGAAGTGAAAGAGATGAATTGTGTAAGTACTACAACTCATTTTATAGTCATTTTACCGTTTAATTTTTGCAAAAAATAATTTTTTTTCAAAAAATTCGAGCTTCTGGGTCGTCACGTGCGACAGGACCTTGCCGCACACTCTATAGAATGTGCAACAGGGTCTTGCCGCACACACTATAGAATGTGCAACATGATCCTGCCGCATAGTGCCAAAGAGAAATTTTTTGTTTTGATTTTTTTTTTTTTTAATGTTTCACAGGATTCAAACACGTTAACTACGGATCCTAGTGTTCTTGGTCCTCATAATAAATAGATTGTTGCATTTGAACATGTTGTGAACGACGAAGCCGTCAATGTTGATTTCACGGATATATTCACAACTCAATAATGTTTTATTTCTCGGGATAAATTGATTGAATGGGTGCAAGCTAGAGGAAGGGAGCATGGCATTGTGATCATCATCGTTAGGTCGGACAGTGGTGCCGGAAAGAAACGAGCTTGGTTGTTATTGATTTGTGAACGTAGTGGTGTATATAAAGAAAAGGTCAAGGTTGAGCCATCGTCATTACGAATTAAAAAGGAAGAAAATGTTGAAAAGGTCGATGATGTGGTGCGTAAAGGGAAAAGGAAGAGAGAAACCGGAACTAAGAAGTGTGGTTTCCCATTTCGTTTGAGAGGGAAGCAAGTCTCGATTGATGAATGGGCATTAGAGGTTGAATGTGGTAAACACAATCATCCAACCGTTGATCACATGAAGGGTCACTCATAAATAGGTCGATTGCAGAAATATGAGGAGACCTTTGTTATTGATTTTTCCAAGAGCAATACTAAGCCCAAGGATATATTATTTGGGTTGAAACAAAGATTTGAGGGAAATAAGTCAACAATAAAGACAATCTACAATGCTCGTACACATAATAGAGTTAATGAGCGTGATGGTCGATCTGAAATGCAACAACTTATGTTCAAGTTGAAGGAACGTGGCTATACCTTCTACGATAAACGCTGCGAATTGACTAACAGTGTAAAGAATCTTTTTTGGGCTCACCCAAAGAGCATTGACTTGCTGAGGTGTTTTTCGAAAGTCATCTTCATGGATTGCACTTATAAGACAAACAGGTACAAACTACCAATGTTGAAGATTGTTGGTGTGACATCTACACAAATGACATTTCTGATTGCAGTCGCAATTTTGGAGTACAAGCGGGAAGAGAACTATACGTGGGCCTTGACAATATTGAAATCACTAATGCACCAATCTTCTCTACCCACTGTTATTTTGACTGATAGGGAAAAGGCTTTAATGAATGCAATTGAGACAACGTTCCCCTCGTCGACAAATTTTCTTTGTCGATGACATATAAATAGGAATGTTTTGGCGAATTACAATAAACTGCTAGGCCTGAAAAAAAATAGGATGTGTTTAATCTCTATTGGAATGTATTAGTGATTTCAGTGAATGAGACAGAATTTGAAGACGGACTTAAAAGACTACAATCTCAATTCAAGGAATTCCTACCTGCGGTCAAGTATGTAATGGACCAATGGTTGTTGTCGTATAAGGAGAGATTTGTGGCTTGTTGGACAGATAATGTCATGCATTATGACAATAACACAACAAATAGGTATATTTAAATAAAATGTAGCTTTCATAACTTTCTCATATTTAAAAATCTTACATACTATATCTTATTTTTCAGGGTGGAGAGTCAGCACGCAATGTTGAAAAGACAGCTCGGATCGAGCCAATGTAACTTTGAGACATGTTGGCGACAGATTCACACGCTCATTGAAACATCACACGTTGTAATAAAGGATTCATTCGAGAGGAGTAGGAATGTCGTCCAACATAAATTCAAGTCAAATGTATTTAGGTCACTCCGAGGTATGGTGTCGGTGGATGTATTGAACAAGATATATGATGAAATGGTTGGTATTCCTGAAACAGGTGTAGACCCTCTATTGTGTTCATGTACATTGAGAAAGACATGTGGTCTTCTTTGTGCGCATGAAATATCTGAATATATCAGATTGGAGGAGCCTATTCCCCTCGAAAAGGTTGATGTTTTTTGGAGAAAATTAGATTTTGTACCAAGCAAGGGAGTGATGTTGGTGTTGGGGAAGAAATAGTTGAAGCATGGAGTATACTTCATCAAAATGTCGACGTTAAGTTTAAGGGAGCCCCTGGGTCGGTGAAGTTAGCAATGTATAAAAGGCTGATGGAGGTAGACAATCCTGTAACAACCGGACTAATTACGCCAGCTCCCGAAAGTCAGACTCGCTCAAAGCCTAACGGTTGCCCTAAGATTGTAAAGGCTAAACAGTCAAAGTCCACCAAACGGGATCCGAGCAAGTTTGAGTATGTGGAATCGATCAAAGACAGTTGCTCGCCGTCGCCGGTTGATGATATGGTAACCTATGAAGTAGGTCCATCAAATAAACATCCGATGTTCACTACTATTCCAAAGACAAAGATGCAGGTAAATCTTAGTTATTTGGTCAACATAAATCTTACTTACGAGATAATCTTTACATACTTTATTTTTCAATACGTTGTTCACCGAAATACCCGCTTTGGACAGCCTAGTGATTATATCGATCAACTACCGATATGGATTCAAAAGTTTGTCGTCGAGACGAAAAATGTCATTGCAGTCTGCAGATGACCATTGTGGTTTTCATGCCATATCTGCACACATATGTGACAATGAGGAACATTGGGGTAGAGTTCAAGGAGAACTAGCTATTGAGTTGGATGCATGCCGTGGGTTGTACGAAGATGTTTTCGTGGAACGCGGAGCGGTTACATTAGTTAAAAGTATGCTCCACTGCTACGCTGACTTTGCACCAAAGCAACATTGGTTTTAGACTCCGGAGATGGGTTACTTAGTAGCATCATTCTACAATGTGTGTTTTGTTGTGTTTTCAAATACTTCATCTTTGACGTTTTTACCGTTGAGAAACGAAGCCCCCAACGAACCAAAGTTGATCTGTATTGCAATCGTGAACGGGGACCATTATATTCAGGTACAAAACTCACACATTGTATGAATATCGTCTGTCACTTATCTAATATAATTGTTAAATTACTGATATAATTTTTGAATTTGTATAGGTCTTCTTGCGCGACGATTCCCCATTACCACCAATCGCAACCGAATTGACTGATTATAAACAAGTCATGGCTAAAGAGTGGAATAAATTTTATAGTGAACGATGGGCTAAGTACAGTGAAAGTATAGGAAATAGTCGTGTTAGCAACAAGCGTACACCTATTGTATTAAAATAGTAAAGTTTATGTTAGAACTTCATTATGTTTAAGTTAAATGTTATGTATGTTTAAGTGAATTTTTATGTATGAACTTCATTTTCGTTATGAAATGTGTTGTTGTTGTGACGACCCGAGTCCGAGATTCGATGTTGAACCCCAACTCGGAGCGCCAAGCCGAAGAAGAACAGCTGAAAGAACTAAATAAAGTGAGTCACAATGCTCGAACCAAACTAAGCAGCAGAATAACTAAATGAACTTGAGTTTATAAAACTCAAATAACAAAAATCTCAATCAACAAAATAAAACCTCCACGGCTAAACAAGTGCCGGAGAACAACAACACCTAAAACACCAAGAGACAACATGCTCGGAAAAACCAAATGTAGAATACCAACGGCCACACGGCCATACAACCAAGGGATTGAAATTCTAAAAATAGTACAACTGGCACGACTCCACAAGTCGGCAACAAATATAAGTCTACAAAATACAAGTATCTCTACCCGAAATACTAAGTTTACATAACTCAGTCTAACCTCCGATCTAACAAATACTGGTGATAGAAATAACTAATAATCCAAGTACAACTCGAACCAAAGCCTCGCTGCGCTGGAACGGATCCTGCAAACTAAGGAAAACAAATATGGAAGGGATGAGTCAAAGACCCAGTAAGTTACTAATGTAACAATATGGCATGGCATTGTGCACATTTATATAACAGGATAATAAACAGGTTGTAGCACATAAGACAATCAACCCTATATTCATGAGAGGCTTAGTAGCCGCCAACCGTCATGCACTGGTTGGAAACCACGACCAATATTCGTTCGTATAGGAAGCACATAAAGCTCAAAGTAAACACATAAAGGTGGATACGTTGGATTCGAGGTACACCTCCGAAATCCCTTGAAACACTTTCGATCTTATAGCTCCATGGAACCGTAGAGACGATTACGCTGCTGCTTCACAGAACTACAAAAGATGTCTCTGCTGCTATCCAACAAGATGACAATAATAATAGATTTTTGTGGTTCTGCTTCAGAGAACCATAATAAACAATTGTGCCGCTGATGCTAGACACGTTTCTCCATATCGACTAACGAACAGAAATAGATGATTGTGCTACTACTGCCGTACACAAATCACAAAGGGACCGGTGCTCATATCCCAAAACAAATATATGTACCCGATCGCGTCACGCACGATCTACAAGTACCCATTGTGGACCATTTTCTATATCCACGTCGACGTATCGCTCGATCCCCTACGACCCGAGACAACACGGCTCTAGCCACTTACAAGTATCACAAGGGACCGGTGTCCGTTATCCTAATGTATACAAAACAATGTCGACAATGCACAGTCGCCGTTTATTCCGTTCAACTGTGGGGCTAGAGAAACCCCTACCATGGCCAACGGTAGAGCAAGGCCCAGTGTATTGGCCTTCGGCTATTACGAAGCCCCTGCTCCCGCAATAACCGAGCGTCTATACACCTCCAATGCACATATGCCAGCTGGACTCGATGCAATGCACAAGTAGATGTTTACTTATGCTAAACTAATCAAAGTGTGTTATATTGAATCACAACTTAACAAAATCAAACCATGATGTGTTCTATTGAATCACAATCCACCAAACCAAACCATGATGTGTTTATTTGAATCACATACCAAATCAACATAATGTGCTTGTAATTACTAAACACACAATCAATCATCAAAGTAGGATGATTGTCCTATTGCTTACTAGAACAACCATGCATACACCAAACCATTTAAGTCCGCAAATGCTAGACTTAATAATCATAACATGTGTAAGCCTACTCGCACTTACAATCATAATCAATACGTCACTAACACGCTCAACTTAGGATCTCTACGGTATCCTATGATCACAACACACTCCATCTCATGTATTTCTATTTCATCTCATTTCTATTGTGTGTTATACATATCAAGACTCCCAACAAGTCACATAGCCCGTAAAGGACCGATAACCAAGGTGTATCATTAACTACCTAGGATATAACCAACTCATCATAAACACGTCGCTCAATGTGTAGCGACTAAGTCGTTCCCAACGTACGTCGCACATGATCGTGCACAACTCATTAGTAACTTATATGAAGTCACAAGTACCTTTAATAATTAATCAAAGCTTGGACGTAGGGTGTATATAATCATCCAACCCAATTCAAGTAGTCATGTGTTCAACAACGTTGACTAAGCCATCCTAACTCAAGTTACTCGATCAAAGTCTCATCAATGCGTCATCCCACCTCGTAGGAGACTAAAATACTACTCGTCAACTCATTACATGACGTATATTCTTAACGTCCTATTCGACTCCGCTAAAGTCGGTCACGACTAGAGTCTAGCCCATTCAGTGTAATATTCGATTCACAATATCCCAACGACCACACTCGGGTCTTACAAATATTCAAAACATCACGACAAGCTGTAGCATCATCCCTACATACCCATCTCAATCACGAGACTCAATATACTGAAAGTCTATTATTCATAAAAATCTCACGGGTGTACTAACGATTAAAATCTCAACAAGTTATAAATACTTGGTATAACTAAAACAAGTCATCGGCGACTTCACTACCGGAACCCAACTATAAAACAAACCTACGAGTCTACAACTCGAGAAACAACAACAATATCCACAACACAATCTCGAGGAGTCTCTAATACTCGGAGACAACAATCATCACAATAACAACAACAACAACAACGTGTACACAATGAACTCCACAAGTCTCTAATATTCGGAGACCACAAAATTAATAACAATTCATCAATACCTATCATCTAACATGCTAGAGTATCACATTGAACAAGTATAGCATGTAAGGAGTTCATATGCACATAAATAACACGTAAACATCGCAATACTACTCTACGATGCTCAAAATCTAAGAAAGAGATTAGTAACTTACAATACAACGCAAATCTTTCACGAAATCCAAGGGGCTTCAGGTGGAAACGTACTCCTTCACGACCTCTACGCCTCTATGAAGTCCAAACGTCGATCCCAAGCTCGAATTAAGCTTTGTCTCTCTTAAAATCAACCTTCCCTCTCTAAAAACGTGGGAGAAGAGGTGAGGGGATGATTCCTCAATAGATCAGACAATCCCTTCGAATAGAAACGTGCTTCTCGTCGCCCTTTACGCTACAGTGAAAATGGATCACGAATCCGACTTCAAACGCTCAAGATATCGCGATTATACTCTCTACTCTCTCTCCTCTCTCCCTTTCTCTAAAATCTGGGTTGGAGGAAGAGAAATGAGGGGAAATAAGGTTGGGTTATGTTATAATACCATGGGTAAGTGTTTGGTCCAATCCCGGGCTTGTATGAGCATTTTAAATCACTTAAAAATGTTAAAAACTGAGAAAGAACGAAAACCGACGGAGCAGAGTCCGACGCCATGCCGACGCATAGTGCGGTCGCATAAGAGCGCATAAGAGCTATGCGAATGCATAGTACGGCCGCATAGATTCCAGAAAGTTTGAGTTTTCTACGCGAGCTCGCAGTGCGGCCGCATAGAGCTAAAGAACTGGGAAGTTTTTCCAAAAATGCCCTCGATAGATCCCGAAATGTCCCGAAGTGATCCTAGGTTGATTCTAACATCAAATCATTCCCCAATGAGGCTTGAAGGATGAACAACACAAGTCTCAATCGTACGCGAAGATAAACATGCGAAACAACATACGAATCTACTCGACTTACGGTCTAACGACAAGAATAACATGCTTTTCATTCGAGGGTGAATCTAAACCAAAGTTAGGTTACTTAAACGTGGGGAATATACAAGGCATACAAGTGATATCGGTGTCGATAAAAGTCTCAAACGAGTACAGAAATAAAGTACGACTCACCATGAGTTTAATCACGTGTTGAACACGGATCACGACGTGATACGTTACGCTTAACAAGCATGACACCTCACTCTCCGAGGGTTTTAAGGTTAATAACGAGAGGCTATAATTGAATTAGGGAAGAAGTCGGGTCGGGGTGTTACAGTTGTTTATGTATATTTATGTTAGATTCATTTTGTTAGGAAATATATATGTTTAATCATTGAACAGGTAATTGAACTTGATATGAAAAACAAAAAAAAATGCTAAGTCTAGAGTAGATATGTACAACAGACTGTTTGTGCATAACACATACATAAACTTTTTAGAATAATAAAGATGTTTATACATAAAATTGTTTGTACATAAACAACTTAGTCAGCGTAAATAGTCCAAACCTCATCACAATATTCCACCACCTACTTTCCAGCTGTTGCTCATCTGTAAGCGGAACCGACCAACTCAACAATTTATTAGTGTGATTTTGCATCTTCAGAACTGGTCACTTTATCCCATTTCAAACATACCTAGCTACGTGCGTGTTGTACGTAACTAGCAGTGAACTATCAACCGGCCCACCTGGAAATGGGACTTCTTATTCAGGCAACGCGTCATCACCGACTCCTTGATCACCGGCCCCTTCATTATCACCATCTTCATCAATACCGGCACCCTCATAACCGGCCCTTTCATCACCGTCCCCCGAATTACCATCCCCCTCATAATCGGCCCCTGAATAACCGGCCCCCACAGACATTACCAGCCCCTGTATCCGTTGTGCATCGAGGGGATTGGGATTTTGTGCCCTCCTAGCGGAAGCCGTAACCCTTAGCATATATGTCCTTCCTGCATTCATTCAAACCAAAGTAATGTAAGAACAAGGAAAAATTTATGAAAGGAGAGCTACAATGTGAGAGAAAAGGCAAGACATGCAATATAAGTTGTAAGCTTGCATATATTCATCAAACAGTTGATGTACAAGTTGATTGCAGTAGGACTTAAAAAAAAAAGGACTGTACGACACCCTCTGGCCGCACATTTTAAGGTATGTGCAGCACCCCTTACCGCACGATTTAAGGACTGTGCGGCACCCCCTAGCCACACACCCTAAGGTATGTGCGGCACTCATTACCACATGCTTTATGGTCTGTGCGGCACCCCCTGGCCCCCAAGGTATTTGCGGCGGACCAGTGCCGCACATTCCTTAGGGCGTGCGGTCAGGGGATGCCGCACAGACCATTCGCAGTTTCCTCCAAAAAATTCAGAAAATATCCAAAAAATACAACCAAAATGGGTGTTTCAAGCCTAAGTAGAAGCTTGAGAAGGAAAAAAAAAAACCAAACTTTAAACGAAATACTTACCGAATGGTTCCATTTTTTAATTTTGAAGTAAATCTTGGAGCTTGTAGTGGCTTTGAATTTGTGCAGTTTTTAGGAAGCTAAGTAGAAGTAGATAGAGCTTCAAAGCAAATGGAGAGAAATGGAGAGGATAGAGAGCAGATGACAGAGAGAGAAATTGAGCGATAAATTTTTTGGGAGGGAGATGGGTTGGGTAGATGGTGTTTTAGGTGGGTGAGAATTGGGGTTGAACTTAGTAGATTAGATTGGTAGGGGTTTATTATTCAAGGGTAAAATAGGAAAATAAGTGGGGGTATACTTAGTAATATAGGTGGTATAATATTTGAAGGGTGGGTGAACTAAGTAAATGGGTATACTTAGCAATTTTGGGGGTGGGAATAACAAACCTCTATATTTTTTGTCCCCAAGTAATTATTCTGAACTTCATTTTTGAGAGTCCGAAAACAAGTGTACCCTTGCTCTTTTAAGTAAGCTTTTTAACTCAATTGTTTATTGAGTAATGTTATGGTTCCTAAAGAGTACCAAATTTTTTGTACCAAATGATATATCAGATCATGTGGCAGCTGATGTAATGCATTAATTATAATTTTTAATTTTATTTTTTGTACCACATCAGCTCACGCGTCATTTAGTGCAAAAAATTTAGTACTCTTTAGGCACCCATAACATTACTCCTGATTACTATATCCTTCTTTGTTGTGAGATAGAAAAAACAAGGATATTGATACTCAAAATAAAGAATGCAAACTATTTTTAATAACGTAAGAAAATCTAAGTATTTTTGTTTATGAGAGAGAGAGATGAGAGCGATCTTCTTGCGCCACATGGGTAGACTTAAAAAGTCGATTAACATTTTTGTACTTTGTTTATCATTATCCAAAAAATACATCCCACTAATTTGATATCGTTAAATGATAATGCAGAGAGATTAAAGCTCTGTTTTCACGGAAAATATTTTTTTTAAAAAAAATCTTATTTTATTGGTGTTTGATAATGCTTGAAAAATGTGGTTAATGTAAAACACATTTTACGGTCAACTAGAAAATGAAATATATACTACTAAAGAAACGATTTACGAAGATGCAAGTCATTTTTCAAAATGACGTCTCGTGAGTCTCTGGCTCTCCAAAGTGTTTGAAGCAATATAATCCAACTCAATTGTTGCATCGCTTCACTTGCCACCGCACCTCCCACATGGCTACAGGGCCGCCCCAAGGCAAGGGCAGGCTGGGCACCTGCCCTGGGCCCAAGCTGAGAGGGGGCCTAAAATTGTTTGGACTATTATAATATTAGTATATACTCCATTTCAGACAAAGAGTTCACTATACTATTTTGAGATATTCTACATAAAGAATCCACTATAAAAAAATATGCATATAATCTCCATAAACCTTTGGGTGGAACGAAATGAGTATATAGGTGAAACAAAAATACTACATTATTACCATTATTAATTTTTTTAAGGCCGAATTCTAAAAAGAAAAAAATGACGGACACTGGGAGGAGTCCTGGACGGCGCGCCACATTGTTGACACTAAGAACGGTCATCTTTGGCTTCCAAGTTTCAATTCCAAATTTGAATCTCGAATCTCGATCTATATTTACCTCTAAAATCCTACGTAGACTTCATTCAATCAAACATTCTAACTGATTTTAAGCTCGCTTACTCGCACAAACTTGAAGATTAACAGTAGATCTTTCCAAAAATGTTGGCGAATTCAACTCAATAACTCACCAAGATCAAAGAAAAAATCTTGGCAAACCATTGTAGATTTATGGTTCATCGGTTCTAATTTTAAATCTTTCGCAATTATTGGTAAAACTACTTGTAAGAGTTTTTATTTTATTTATTTTTTGGGAGTTTCGATTTTTATTGTGTGGATTTTTCCGTTTTGAATTTGATTTCTTGTAATTTTCGATTTTAGGTCTGAAAGTGGCTTTAAATTTTAATTGTGAATAGTGATGCTTTAGAGTTTAGACTTTAGAGGATGAGAGTACTTCATCATATTAAAGTTGTGAAGGTGAGTTGTATGTGTGAGTTGTGACTGTGTGAGTGCGTGTGCGTTTGCGTGCGTGTTGTTCTTGTTTTTACATATTTTTTTTTTGTTTGAAAATTAAAAGTGATCTTGACTTTGGTAATTATATAAAGGTTTTTTTTGAGTATGTTATGACTTAAGCCACTTTTGTATGAATATTAAATTTGATAATTAAATAAAACCTCTTTTTTTAACTTTGCCCCGGGCCTATAAAGTGCTAAGAACGGCCCTGACACGACAATATGCTATGCGAGCTACAATTTCTTATATTTATTGTATTAAGATTATTAGTGAGTAAAACACACTTTATAAGTTTATAGTATTATATTTTATGTTTTTATTAAATCTGTTATACATATTATTTATAATTTATGCATAGTAGTAACTTTTAACAAAAATAATAATTGTATAAATTTATGAATGTTGTTTTATCACATTTTCTGCATTTACTAAACACTTTAAAATATTTTCGGAAGCATTATAATTTATTTTTTACAAAACACTAGAAAGTAAAAGTTTTTCATTTTTTGGAAACAACTTTAGAAATCATTTTCTAAAAATTGTTTTTCTTTAAACAAACAAAGCCTAGAACTCAATCTGTTTCAATCAAAGAGTCAATTATTTACTTCTAGGTCAATTTAATTAAATTTTAACCGATAATTTACATAGATTTAATTATTTTAAAAAATCATAAAAGTTGTAATATATATTGTTCTTAACGTAGTTTTTAGCAAATGAGATTTTTATTTCTTAAAACATAAATAAAATATAATAATTTTGATTTGATTTGATTTAGTTACATTTAAACTTTTAAAAATTGAAAATGAACTCTTCGGTTGAAGAGTAGGTCTCCTATGGGACCGTCTTACGGATCCTAATTCATAAAACGAAGTCCTCACTCTCTCACATCTCAACCCACCAACACACTGCGGGTCGAGTCAGGGAGATCCGTTTTACCGAAAATACCCGTAAGACAGTTTTTTATAAGTATTGCCTTGGTTGAAATGGGCGGAGTATACAAAATCAAAAGTTTTCTTAAAACTCGTGTAAATCTTTAAATTTAATAAGTGACACTTATTTTTTAATGGAAATATAAATTTGTTTACGAGGTACAACCATATGCAACGTATATTGTCGTATGGTACAAGTAAATGCTCTAGTATGTATAGTTGGTTAAAATGTCTATAAGATTGATGTTAATGTAAAGTTTGGATTGAAATCAAGATAAACTTAATCAAACATTTGAATGTTTAAACTGTTTTAACTCTTAAGTTGTTGAGTTTGAAAAAGTATTTAAACTTAACTTGATAGTTATGAAGACGATCTCAAACGAGTTTTTTAATGAATCGATCTTGAGTAACTTGATTTTTTAGTAAAAAAATCTATTTATCAGTTAATCCAAAAATCGTTCAAACTTGATTTAATTATCACGTAGATCCAATCTTAAGTGATTTTTTATTTATTTGAAATCACCTTGAGTAACTTGGTCAATATACAACCTTGTATTAAGTAAAAATTATAAGAGCTTATGGCACTCATATGAAAATTCACCTTGAGTTTGAATAGGTGGTTTATTTTTTATTTCGTTCTTTTGCTGGTAACAAAAGTAAGGATATGCTGTATACAAAAAACAGTGACGAAAGAAAAAGATAAGGGAGCCAAGAGGCATAGGTTTAGTGATCAAAATAAGTAAAAGCTACATGTGTTAAGATCGATTAATGTAGTTATATTTCTAACTTAATCGGATTCGTTGACAAATTTCTAAAAAGCTTTAGTTTCATAAATATATTTAATAAAATATTTCACATAACTTACACTTTTGGCTTTGTCTAAACGCGTTTATGAATTATAATCGACGGATTCTAAATGAATTGTGGGTTAGTGCTAATAGTATTTTGTAGTGAGATAGAGATAAAAGTTGGAAGGGAAAACTGGAAAAGTGAAAAGTAAGAACAAAATTTACATAAAAGAGAAAATAAAAATAAACGCATATCCGAAGTAATTTTTTATGGAGTAATGCTAAATAACACTCCCCCTAACATGCTAAATCACACCCCTCCATGTAAGTTACACCTTTGCCCTTGAAACACCCCATCCTCCACACCAGGCCCCCCTCATCCTCCATCCTCCACACACCAGGCCCCCCCTTCTCTTTTTAGACGATTCCGTTAAAAAAAAATTTATTTTTAATTTAGCCTCTTAAATTCACAATTCCGTTAAAAACTTAATGGATCCGTTAAGTTTTTAACGGAATATGGAGGACCGCCCCCCCTTGGGGTCTAATACATTAACACCGCCGCCCCTTGGGGGTCTAATACATTAACACCGCCTCCCCCTGGGGGTTTAATACATTAACACCGCCCCCCCTGGGGGTCTAATACATTAACACCGCCTCCCCCTAGGGGTTTAAATTTTGTTTTTTTTAGTTTATTTTATATAATTTTATATAATTATTAAAATATAATTTTATATAATTATCAATATATAATTTTAGATAATTATTAATATATATTTTAAATAATTATTAATATTTAATTTTATATAATTATTAATATATTTTGTCATATAATTTAATTTTAGTTTATAATTTAAAATCATTTAATAAATATATAATTTCAAATTATTTAATTTTATTTTATTTTAATTTACATAGTTAAACTTAATTATGTAAAACATCACATTAAATTAAATTAATTTATATGAAATTATACACTAAAATTAAAAATATTAAAATAATATTTAATTATTTATGCTAATAAAATTTTAAATTGTGTAATTAATATATAATAATTATATTAAAATATCCATAAATACATGTAATTTATACAAATACAATGTAATAATCTTATTACTAATTAAATCAACAATTATATTAATTTCAAAACTAAAATTATATATTTTTATTGCATATAAAATAAAATGATAAATTACAATTAAATTATATAATCTTATTTCTATTAAATAAACAAATATATTAAATAAAAACCTAAATTAAATAATATGAAATTATATATTAATAATTTATAAACTAAAATTAAATATTAATAATTTATAAACTAAAATTAAACTATGTAAAATTATATATTAAAAAATTAAATATTAATTTGTGCAAATTTAAGTTTATAAATATATTACTAATTAAATCAACAATATTATTAATTTCAAAATTAAAATTATAAGATAAAATTACATCATTTGAAATTATATATTTAATAAACAATTTTAAATTATATAAATTATAAATTACAATTAAATTATATGAAATTATATATTAATAATTTATAAAATAAAATTAAATTTATAATTTTTAAAATTTAAATTTTTTAATAAATATATAATTTCTAAGCTAAAATTAAAATTAAATTCTAAACTAAAATTAAATAATATGAAATAATATAATATATTAATAATTTATAAACTAAAATTATATATTAATTTGTGAAATTTTTATTTATAAATATATTATAATTAAATCAAAACTAATATTAATTAAAAACTAAAATTATAAAATTAAATTAAATAATTTGAAATTATATATTTATTAAATGATTTTAAATTTAAAATAAAATTATAAATTACAATTAAATTATATGAAATTATATATTAATAATTTATAAACTAAAATTAAATTTATAATTTTTAAAATTTAAAATTGTTTAATAAATATATAATTTCTAAGCTAAAATTAAAATTAAATTCTAAACTAAAATTAAATAATATGAAATAATATAATATATTAATAATTTATAAACTAATATTATATATTAATTTGTGAAAATTTTATTTATAAATATATTACCAAATTATTAATAATTATGTAAAATTATATATTAATAATTATATAGAATTACTTAGTATTAATTATATAAAATTATTAATAATTATGGGGTTACCAGATGTATGCAAGTGAGGATGAGTGTGTGCTTGTGGACAATCAAGTTAATTAAAATCCTTACTCGGTACTTTCCTTAAGCATATCCAATACCATATATTTCGTGTTCATGTTCCCATACTTTTTTTATTTTTTATTTTTAACACTAGATCCCTGTATGCTCTATCTTAATCCTTCCAGAAAATGAATTATTTTAAACACAAGTTTCCTATTCCTTTCTCTTGCTACAATACATGGGTCTTACAACGGCTCTTCATCCGGCCTTTCTGCCCAATCCGTCGTAGCCTGAGTCACTCGGAATAGTTAACGACTGCTTAAAATAAACTTTTATGGAGTATTGATAAATAGATTATATAGGGAGTCGTTCACAGATATTAACAAAACATAATTCTGAAAATTAAACTGATATTAACAAGAAAACTTCTGTACACATTTTTTGGGAACTAGAACTAGAAATACATAGGAAAAGAGCTTAAGGGTTTCCCTTTCGGGAGATCCCTTTAAAACTTACAAAAGAACGAAAGAAAACAGTACCTTAACCAGCAAACATAGATCTTGATATAAATTTTTTACACTCTAAATTTTACAAGGGGTTTTTTTTTTTTTCAAATTGTTTTCTCTCTCTCTCTCTCTTGCTTTTTCTGCTGAAATGTTTCTCTACTGAAATGTGAAGAGAAACGATCCTTTTATAGTTGAAATTGGAAGGGTCGTTTTCGGACAGCTGGAGTAAAGTTTCGATTATTGATTCCACTAACACGACTTTCTCGATTATTGATTCCACTGACGAGGCTTTTAAGACTGCATATTATCTTGTCTGGCTGCTTTTCTGTTGGCTTTTTGACTTCTTTGAGACGAATCTAATGCTTTCGGTGAGCACTAACCTTTGTCTGTCCTTTGTTTGCTTTTTCCACATGGGGCGGCTGGAACGCGAAACTGCTTTACTGGGCCATCAGGCTTATGTGTCTAAGTTATGCCTTCCTATAGTATCAATCGAATCTCTTCCGTCTGAAAAACGATTGTAGTTGTCTGCTACGTCGTCATCAAAATAGTCGTCCTCATTATCATTTTCTTCAGAGTCCGAAACATCTGAAACGTTGTCGTTGGGACATGAAAGGTGAGGAGGTACTGGTTTTGCTGACCGGTCTTCGATTACTTCTTTAGTGATAAGGGTTTTTAACGCTTCTTGCACAGCTTTATTAATCTGTTGGTTTAAAGATTCTTGGTCTATGGATGAGATCTTTTTCTTCTTTTTTGGGGAAGAAGAGGGAAGAAATTCAGACTGGTTAAGAATTCGGTTTATCGTTCTGGGTGATGGTGTAGAACATGGGTCTTGACTATCTTGAAATAGATAAAAAGATGGCTGAGTTAAGGCCGGTGGAGTGGGAAGGTCTGGACAAGGAGTATATTTAACTAAAAAATCACCATGTCGGCCAGGTTCTCCTAATGAGTCCCAAATTTCTTTTTTAATCTGAACGCTAGCTGAAGAAGATTGTTCTTTTTCTTTCATTTTATCGGTAAAGGGATTAGGAGCCCTTTGCGTCCCCTGAGATTTTGGCAATCCCATAGCCATCTCCGGATTTGATAAGTCTTTACCAGTCACCGGTTGAACTGGACTAGCTAGTAGCTTCTTGGGCCTACTAGTACCTGCAGGAGTGCGCTCCTGGTGTTCTTGATCTGAAGCTTCCTCTGTGAGATCTATTAAATCTTTTTGATTTTGGCAAATCAGATTAACTTTTTTAAAAAGTTCTTTTTGTATTTTTCGGAGAGAACGAATTTCTTCCTTTAATTTTTTAAACGTTTTGGCCATTGTCTCGCAATGGTCGCAAAACAAAACTTTTGAAGAATCTGTCGTAGTATTAAAAGCTGGTTTTTCTGTATAAAATTTTAAGGATTCTGAGATAAAAAAATTCATTCCTAAATGAATTCTAGCTGTTGTTAAGGCTTCCTGATAATCATTAAAACCTTTATAAAGAGGGTCGGTAAAGCCTTGAATCTGTTCAACTACTTCGAGCCAGGTATGATAAAACCCTAGAGTTTTTCCTTTTAAAATTACATAAAATTTAAAATTCTTTCTGGAATTGTTAAAATGCTCAGCTAAACTGTTTAAACAGGCTAAGAAATATTTTCTATCTTTAATTTCTTTATTATAGGAAATCCAAAGGTTATCTAAAAGACATTTTTCTTCTTTACTTAAAGAAATATGGGGGAGAACTTTGAAAGATATATTACTATTTGGAAACACTTGCAAAGAGTGACTTCCAAACTGGAGGCTATCGGGTTTGAACTGTCTGTTGAACACTGGTCTGGCTGCAAAGTTATTTCCCGGAGGAAAGCCGGGTCTTGGTCTTGGTCCACTGGGATTCATTTGTCGTTTTGTGAAATCTGCAAGACTAGAAGATTTTTATTAGATTTATAAATAATTAAGCTAAACATTACTTTTATCTAACATTCTACTTAGAATATCTGCAGCTTTATTATCAGATCCTTTAATGTGTTCTATATTAACGGTTGTCCCTAAGTTATTGATTCTATCTACAAAGTTTAACCACCGCCTTCTGCTACTTCGTTTACTTTCATTATTCATTTTATTGTAAAAGGCAACTATTGCTTCACAATCAGTTCTTAGAGTTATTTCATTTTTTGAAATTATAAAAAGTTCAAAGCTATCCAAAGCATGGCTTATAGCAAGAAGTTCTGTATCTATGCTACTAATATTACCTTTTTCTTTATATTTTCCACTACTATATCTACAAATTCTTTCTAAAGTTTTATCTGAATATTTGTTGGGTTTACAGAGTAAGATAGCTCCCCATCCTAGATTACTTCCACCTGTTTCAATAATTAAATAATCTGAATCTAAAGGAAGGGCTAATTCGGGAAGGCTTCTTATTTTATCTTTTAATTGTTGTACTAATTTTATGTCTTCTTGATTAAAATATCTTTGTCCTGTGGAAGAGGTTTTTGAATATAGAGGTCCTGCTAACTTTCCTAAGTTCTTTATAAATGGTCTAGCATAATTGAGAAGGCCAAGAAACTGTTGTAATTGCTTTAAATTTTCTAATTTATCTGGGAAATCTAAGGCTTTTTGGGCTATGTGTGGTTAAAGCTGTATCTTTCCTTCTCCTATTTTTACTCCTAAGAAATCAATGTAGGGTTTGAATAGCTGCATCTTTTTCTTACTTATTATTAATCCATGATTTATAAATTCAGCAAAAATTATCTGAAGGTGACCACGGTGTTCTTGCCTATTTCTGCTAAATACCAAAATATCATCTATATATACGACTACAAATTTTTTGTGTTTATTAAATATATCCTCCATCTTTCTTTGAAATACGCTTGGAGCATTCTTTAAACCAAAGGGCATGACTAGCCATTCGAAGTGTCCTTCTGGACATGTAAAGGCAGTCCATTCTATGCTGTTAGGATGCATTTTAATCTGCCAAAATCCTGATTTTAAATCAAATTTACTATAAATCTTGCAATTCTGTATTCGATTTATTAGAACTGTTTTGTCTGAAATATTATAGGAGTCAGTTATAGTATTATCATTTAATCTTTTATAATTTATTACCATTCTACTTTTTCCTCTAACTATTTCTGCATGGTTCCTCACTATGAAAGCGGCTGACCTATGAGGGCTTTCAGATCTTTGAATTACTCCTAACTTTAAGAGTTCTGTTATATGCATTTGAAAGTCTTTTATGTCTTCATTAGTTGGATTTATATTCTTTGTTCGTATTATATATTCTGGATTTTTAATTTGTAATTCACAAACTATTCTATCATTTTCCCAGTATTTTAAAACATTTTCTCCTAATATTTCCATTTTTTCAAGTTTAGAGATTAGGGTTTCTATGTCTTCTTCTGTAACTAAGGTTTTGTATACTTTTTCCATATTTAATAGAGTATGTTCTAGTTCTATTTGATATTCTTCTTCATTATCACTAACTACTTCTTCAGTTTCCATTAATTGGCATTCACCTTCTTCTTTACAAGTGCATTCTTTTATTTTATCGATTTTTGCTTTAGTAGATGATGAGTGTTTACTATTAAGAGAAATATTGTAATGTCTTGCCCATTGTTCTGAACTTTCGTCTAATGGAGAGTTTTTGTTTAAGTTATCATTGGGCTGAGCAATTTTTACTCCACCACGCTTCTCAACGCGCGAAGGAAAGGGAACAGTCTCGACGGGGGAAAAGAGAGAATACTTCTGGAATTATAATTTTATATAATTATCAATATATAATTTTATATAATTATTAATATATATTTTAAATAATTATTAATATTTAATTTTATATAATTATTAATATATTTTGTCATATAATTTAATTTTAGTTTATAATTTTAGTTTATAATTTAAAATCATTTAATAAATATATAATTTCAAATTATTTAATTTAATTTTATTTTAATTTACATATTTAAACTTAATTATGTAAAACATCACATTAAATTAAATTAATTTATATGAAATTATACAGTAAAATTAAAAATATTAAAGTAATATTTAATTATTTATGCTAATAAAATTTTAAATTATATATTTTTATTGCATATAAAATAAAATGATAAATTACAATTAAATTATATAATCTTATTTCTATTAAATAAACAAATATATTAAATAAAAACTTAAATTAAATAATATGAAATTATATATTAATAATTTATAAACTAAAATTATATATTAATAATTTATAAACTAAAATTAAACTATGTAAAATTATATATTAAAAAAATTAAATATTAATTTGTGCAAATTTAAGTTTATAAATATATTACTAATTAAATCAACAATATTATTAATTTCAAAATTAAAATTATAAGATAAAATTACATCATTTG
This sequence comes from Platycodon grandiflorus, assembly GCA_016624345.1. Lineage (NCBI taxonomy): Eukaryota > Viridiplantae > Streptophyta > Magnoliopsida > Asterales > Campanulaceae > Platycodon > Platycodon grandiflorus. The sequence continues at coordinate 1,162,175 of CM028364.1, read as the reverse complement.
AAATTATATATTTAATAAACAATTTTAAATTATATAAATTATAAATTACAATTAAATTATATGAAATTATATATTAATAAATTATAAAATAAAATAAAATTTATAATTTTTAAAATTAAATTTTTTTAATAAATATATAATTTCTTAGCTAAAATTAAAATTAAATTCTAAACTAACATTAAATAATATGAAATAATATAATATATTAATAATTTATAAACTAAAATTATATATTAATTTGTGAAAATTTTATTTATAAATATATTACTAATTAAATCAAAAATAATATTAATTAAAAACTAAAATTATAAAATTAAATTAAATAATTTGAAATTATATATTTATTAAATGATTTTAAATTATAAAATAAAATTATAAATTACAATTAAATTATATGAAATTATATATTAATAATTTATAAACTAAAATTAAATTTATAATTTTTAAAATTTAAAATTGTTTAATAAATATATAATTTCTAAGCTAAAATTAAAATTAAATAATATGAAATAATATAATATATTAATAATTTATAAACTAAAATTATATATTAATTTGTGAAAATTTTATTTATAAATATATTACCAAATTATTAATAATTATGTAAAATTATATATTAATAATTATATAGAATTACTTAGTATTAATTATATAAAATTATCTATTAATAATTATTACCAAATTATAAATTATATATTAATAATTTATAAACTAAAATTAAATTTATAAACTTATATATTAAACTAAAATTATAAAATAAAATTAACTATTAATAATTATGTAAAATTATATATTAATAATTATATAAAATTACCTATTATTAGTTATTTTAAATTACCTATTATTAATTATATAAAATTATCTATTAATAATTATTACCAAATTATATAAAATTAAATATAAAAATATATTAGTAATTATATAAAATTATATATTACTAATTATATAAAATTATATATTAATAATTATATAGGGGGTGTCATTTAGAGGGGGTGTCATTTAGCTGTTGGGGAGGGAAAGTGGGGGGCGGTGTGCTGTGGGGAAAGGGGGACCGGTTTGAGGGAAAGGGGAGGGTAAAGGGTCACTTTGGTTGGGGGGGTGTGATTTAGTATTTTTGGGGGGTGTTGTTTAGCATCTATGTTTTTTATGTTGTGGTTCGTTTAAGTAGGCATGTAAGAGCAACTCCAATGGGCCATTGGGAATAAGTTTTTCATTTTCATCAACCGGTTGAATTCATAGGGGAACAAGGTTTTTGGCTGAGGTGGAATCAACCGGTTGAACTGCACAAACCGGTTGAAGCTTTGTCTCTTTTTATCAATTTAAGGAAATGACACGCTAACCAAGGCAACAAATTGATCACTCCAAGGCATGCCTTGAAGACATTGCAGGCAGCTATAGAACGGATTTATAAAAAAATAAAATAAAAAAATTGTGTAATCTCTTTTTTTTTATTTTTATAAATTAGTTCTTAACCATTTTTTTTTCCACTTATTCCAGAATATTTTCTTTCTAAATTTTACAAATTCTCTCATTTCACTTTTTGGTTATGAATAACAATTATTTTATAAATTTGTTAAACACTCCAAATGTTGAAAATTCTACTAATTCTCAAACCACAAATCCATAAAATGCTCCAAATTTACAGTATCCAAATTTTCTAATTCCTCCATATTTTCAAGTTCCTCAAAATATTCAAGGTATTTCAATCTAACTTGATGGAACATATTTGGGAACATTTCACGGATAATAACAATGAAAATTAAGTTGTTTCAATTTAGTACTTATTAGTATTTTATTACTTTGTAATTTAATTTTATATGCATTTCAATTATGTTTGTTATGATTTTATATTAATTTTTGTTCAATAAAGTCTATATTATTGTATTAGTATTTTAAAAATAATATATTTATTTAATTACTTTTATATGTATATTTTTAAAAAATAAAATATTTAATAGTAGATTCATGTAATAAATATTTTAGTGGTTTATCTGCGGTGAAGAATAGGTTTGTTGACGAAAACTTTTATGAACTAATGACGTGGCAGGTTAATACACCGGAGATGCTCTACTGACTATGAAGTACGGAATGTAAACACCTGAAAAAGCAGATCCGCAAACAGGTTAGAGCGAGAGAGATAGAGAGAGAGATGGCGTCGGTGGTGAAGAACGTTTGGAATACGATTAGGGAGAAAGGGGTCGTCAGCTTCGCAAGGCATCTCAAAGACGAAGGATATCTGTTAGTTTCCATAAGAATACCTCGCTTCAATCTCTTATGTTTTATTGATTTACTGCATTCTATTCAAGGTCTTCAATTTTGATCTGAGCTCGGTTCGAGAAATGATTAGATTATAAATCCATTTTGTGATTGTGTTGAGTTTGCTTATTGCTTCTGCTAATTACAAACAATTTATCTGAATCCGCTGGCTGTTTGTTTTTCTCCTTCATTTCTATTTCTTTTCTAGGGTTCACCAAAATGAAATTCACCTTTCCGTATCAAATTTTGTTTGCCAAAATGAGTGATATCTCTCGAGACAGAATATTTTTGGAGGTAATATGTACAAATTTGAATGAAATGGCTGTCCTGCATAGATGAACTCATGATTGGAGAAGTTTTCTCGGTTGTTTCACACCTTCATGTTCGTTGGTCTATATGATTTGACTGGTGAAGGTTTTTCCCTAACAATAGGTTCACTGTCAAAGGGATTTTAAGCAGAATTGTTTTGGAGAAACATGGCCTGAAATGAATCTCTTGGAAACTGTTAGAGCATGTTTGGTACTGTGGAATCCGACTAGAATTGAATGGGTATTCATGCTAGTCCAATCCACTAGTGTGTTTGGTAGGCCAACCATTCTGTGTTTGTAGCCAGACAATAGAATGAGAAAGACAATTCAGTTATATCTTCATTTCCATTCTAGCACCTGATATTCCATCCTATCTTTAACCCATTCTTGCTGACCAAACGTGGCCTTATTCTTTAGTGGTTTCAGACATTTAGGCATAGACTCCCTAGTTTGGTTTTTAAGATTTGACTGATTGAAATTGTTAATGGAATAGGAACCTTAAGGTTAGTAGAATTATCACAGTGGATTATTACTTTGAAATCCTTATCCTATCAGTTGTAATCTTGACTATTTTCCTTTTGCAGCTTATAGTTAAATGTGGCTTGTTTATGTCTCGTTTATTTCTTTGGACATTTCTAATAAGGTTCAACGTCTCATTTTCTTTAAGTACACTGGTCATTGATTTATTTCATTTTGTGATTTTCCAGGAATGCACTCATTGATGGAAATCTTATGTAAGTCACTCTCCTTATTTGAAGGATTATAATTGAGAACAAGTCTTGCATCAGATGAACTGTGAAAACTCAAAGTTTTCCTCTGTCATTTCATCCTTTTATCTCTTTTCTTATTGCAGAATTCATTTTTGTTCTCAGCTTGTGTGTGTGGTGCTCTGGTGTTCAGTGTCTGAAATGTGAAGTATAGGAAATGGTAGAACGATGTATAAACCTATTGAAGACCCTAATGAGTAACTGATTTGATAAGGTTGAATTTGAATGTCTATATTGTATTGGATATCAAGTTATCAACAATAACTTCCAAGGCGCTGAAATGATTGGACTTTATAGGAGCTTTAAGTTGAGATATTCTCCGATCTAAGTTTTGCGTTGGCTTTAGAAACCTTGTTACTGATCAGATTCGTGCAAATGTTAACTGAAGAGGGTTCCTTGTATGACATGAAGCAGAATAAGTGGACCTACAGGTTGTACTCAATCTATTTTTCTTTGACTTAGGTGGAAAAGCAGCTATTGAAGTCCAGAATTCAACTGGTTTGTACTCTACAGTGTTAAATATCCAATGCGTATTGTGTAGAGTTTACAGGTAGTGCTTTATGAAACTAGAGATGACAGAATGGTTATTTATATTATTGAGTACAGGGGGATCTCTGTTTCACATCTTCTGTCCGACTCAAAGCACGGTTGATGGCTCCATGAATATGTTCAATGTTTGGACAATGAACCGAAATCTGTTTCTCTTGTCTAATAAACAGTCTGAACTCATTAAATCTAACCAGTTACATGGATCATTGTGAATGTGTTATTTATCTCTTCAAATCCTTTAGTTGTAAAGCAGGTGCACGCTACTGTCTCAAGGAAATTACGTGTGGATCTTATGTCAACTAGGATTGCTTTATGCATGAAATACGCAAGATAATTGTGATATTCTGTATGACTCGAACAAAATGTAGCATTCTAAGGAAACTCTAGGTCTTCAAGTTTACCTTCATTATCAACTTTATGTGCTGGAAACATTGCTAAGCTTGTGATGTATACTGTTTGAACAATATTGACATTTTTGCTATTGATTTGGAAGCGGACTATGTACTTACTACCATTAGATCAAGCCTACGAATGTGTAACTTTTACTCCATCAGGTTTGTTGATGTGTTTCTCTAAAGAGTTGAAGGGGTTTGACTGTGATGCAACTGGTGTCTTTTGTTTATATCAATTTACATTTCCTGGAGAAGTGAATAGGAGATTTGTGGGGTTACTGATAGCTTGCGGATCATGGCCTCTATTGCTTAGTTTGGTCTAACAATGAGGTGGTCTCTCTGACATGATTGCACATCTTGTTAAGATATCTCTACCTTTTAAGAAATGACTCACTAGTTGATTGCGTCCTTTATCACTCGATGCCCGTTATCAGTTTATTGCATGTAAAATCAAGCATTGTTGATTCTTCTTAGACGTGGACCTAGAGTGCTACTTGAATACAAGATCTGACATACAAGTCTTGTGTCTGGAAAAACTGCCAAACATCTCAGCATGTGGAGCATGGAAAGCAAATGCCAATATGGAAACACATTTTCTGCGCACGTAGCATTCGATTTATGCATTTAGAATTACCTTCTGTCATCACCATTCTGTCTTATGCTTTTTGCTGGTTCTTTTCTTGTATGGAATCTGTTATTTGCTCACAGCGTACGTTGCTTCTAACCAAGTAGTTTGTATTATGTTTGTCTCATGGGTTAAATTTAAAAGGGTGAAACCTCAATCAATATACTTTTCATCAGCCATCAGCTCTTATTCTCGATCTTCAGGACCATAATATACTTTCGGCCTGTGATGTTTCAGGCAAACCAAGATTCACAATATTGGTGCTACTCTTAAAGGCGTTGACAAATTTGGTAACAAGTACTACGAAAAACTTGGAGATACTCAATATGGTCAGTCCCGCATTTTTCATTTACTGTTTGCTTATATCTTTATTTTGGTGGCAAGTGAAGGTTATGATTATCTTGGATCATATCATAGTGTTGTAGTACAGTCTATGTCCATGTAATTTCCCCTCTTCATCATTTTGATTGATTCTCTTTTACTTCTGTTTGTTCCAATGGTTTATTGCTTCTCATCTCTCCCCGCCCCCCCGCAGTAGTTGTGTAGTCTTGCATACCTATCTTATCATTGATGATGATAGTGCTCCTTTTGTCCCATTTCAACTGCCTCATTTTGAAAAGTCTAGTGATCTTTAGGATTACGTGTTGCCCCAATGATCATTGTGACATAATCCACCATTGATATCCTAACTTGTCTTTTTGATGGATGAGGGTTAAAGGATAAATGGAAGTAATAAGCTTATTTTAGAAAAGAGACTCTCAATTGTCACCCCTGGTGCTATTGGTTACATTTTAACTTTTACAGACCTCAGTTGACTGAAGAAACGATAACTTAGTTTACTTCATTATGTCTTTGAATAGGAGTCCCACACTTAATGGAACCATTGTTTAGTCACACACACACACATCCATCAAGTAAGCTACAATGATCATATGTACAATATTCTCCACTGTTTTACACTTTGATCCCTTACTTCTCGTACACCTTTTCTTTTCTTCCATCTGCATGTGGAGAGGTGTTGCTTTAAATAATACTCGAAAGAGGAAAGGCCAGAGAACAGTAGTAAAAGACCAATAAATCTTTAATTTATGGGTTATATGCTATTCTCAGTCCATTTTTCAAGCAAGGCGTTCCAATGTACATGGTGGAAGCATAAAATAAAGTATAACATGGAGTGTCTTAGTTCCAGAAGTGGGGGGAATAGCATTGCCCTAAACTATAAGCCAAGTAATCTTTATTAATTTGCCTATTAGTGAATTGCTTTTTCAATTTGCCTCTTACCAACTTTGTTAGGACACATTATTTTGTAGGAAGACACAGATGGGTGGAATATGCTTCCAAAAACCGCTACAATGCTTCTCAGGTCCCACCAGAATGGCATGGTTGGCTGCATTACGTAACTGATCATACTGGAGATGAGGTAAGTCTGGGTTTGATTTTGATGTTTCCTTGCGTTATATGAATATGTTTTTTCATGTTGATGTTTACAAGTAAATAAGGCTTATCATGAACAAAATGTTTTTTCTTGCAGCTTCTTATGCTGAAACCAAAGAGGTATGGGTTGGATCACAAAGAAAACTTCTCTGGTGAGGGTGATGAGTATATCTATCATTCCAAGGGACACTCGCTACATCCTGGGCAGAGAGATTGGACCACATACGAATCGTGGCAACCAACCAAGACCTGATTTTCCTTGGTCAAAACAAATTTCTGAGGAGCTAGATGTTTGTGTGCATGGCATTTGTTTCCATTAATAAATGTCTTTGAGAAGCAGCTGATAACTATGATTTGTTCAATGTGAAAAATGGATACTATTTGATTCCTGGTAGCTGGGCTGCATCTTGTTGTTGTGTTTCCTCATCTTCACATATGCCGTGGCAGTTTTCCTCCTTACTCCTCCTCACTTTCATATTGATTGGGAATGAAAATTGTAGCAAGTGAATTGAAATCTATGAGTTCTGTGTAGAAATGAAATGAAGGTAATTAACAGTTGGTCAAGTTGAGACAACTTATATTAGAGTCAAAGCTATAGATATGGACTTTGATAGTGCTACATTTAAGCCTTGATAAATTATGTTGATTGATATTAATATAGATACATATCATTTTCCATTGACTTGTGGGTAAATATCTAATTCTTGGCAGTTGGTTTTATCTGGCAAGGATTTTGAATCTGCTGCTAACAATCGCACCCAAGCCCCTTTTGCTTTTGGTCTGTATTGACTGTAGCAAGTCATTGTTGAAGAAATTATTTGTCTTGATAGTCATTTGAGGGGTTCCCCCTCTCTCGTAGTACATATTCTTATAGTAAGATTTTTAGTTTTTCACTAAAATTAAAAAAATAAATTTTTTGACCATTTTAGTTACACATGTACATTAATATCGCACTAGAACATGATATGTGTTAAAAAGTGAAATTAATAAAATTATAAGTACAAAGAATAAACATTTGTTTTGGGAAAATAAAATTTAAAAAATAAACACTTATTTAAAGACAAGACGTTGAAAGTAATATTTTAAAATACACTCAACGCGTTAGAGAACAATAATACTAGCATACTAAGTCTTGCTTTACCAAGCTTTAAAAATAAGAACACGTTTCGGGTGGAATCTTAAAACATCAATCATTATAGCTCATTATTGGTTCAACGAGTTGAAGATCCATTGAGGCCTTGATGCAACAAAACATGATTGTTATTCATAATCTTACCTAATATGTTCTTTAAAATAGTAATTTGTATATCAGAAAATCAAGTGCTTTGAAATAAAAATGTATTCTTTATTACCAAAAATATATATTTTGATATACACACAACAATTTAGGGTATGGTTAATATGTGATAAAGAAACAATATATTAACTTTTTCAATAAAATTCTTATCAAATAAAGGAATTTTTATGTTGCTTTCACATTAACGGTGTATAACAAATTTACTCATAAAATAGTATTTCCTCCCCCTCTAGTGTTCATTTTTTAGGATAATTTGGTCTAAAATAAGTATCTATTTTTTAAAAAAGTTACTAAACTAATCCCTCCGTTCCACCCAAAGAGTATACGTTTGAAAAGTCTACTTATTAAGGGATATATTAATGTCATTGGAGTTGGTCATAATTACAAAAATACTTAAAACACAACCAAAATGATTACAACACAAGTGGAGGGTAAAGATGAAAGATTATAAAAATTGTAAGCACAACTTTTTGAAAGTGGACTCTTTAAATGAAACATTTCAAAATAGTAGTATAATGAACTCTTTGTTTAGAACGGAGTGAGTATAATGTTTCAGTCTGTACTAAAACTATAAAATAGACATTAAATATATTATGTATATTTGTTATTAAAATAACTAAAAAACTGATTTTTATAATCTTTTGAAAAAACTTAAAAATAAATGCCATTTTAAAAATGGAGCTGAGTAATGGGAGTATATCATAAAATGAGCAATACATTAAAATTCGTTTGGTGTAGTATTTTAAAAATAGATATTTTAAAACACACAAGACATTTTTCCGGCTTTTAAAATTATGCGCTTACAAAAAATTAAAAATTTCAACATTTTAAAAATCATCTGCGTTTTTAAATTTTTTTTTACCATATTTTGACTAAAATGCGACACAAAGGAGCTCTAATAAGGGTCTGTTTGTTAAAATTGAAAATCAAGCTCTGAAAATTGATGTCTGAAAAAATAGAGCTTAAAATATTAAGACATCTTCTTTTGACTTAAAATTTTGGCTATTTTTAAGAAATACTTAATTTATTATGTAATGTAATATTGCATTATCAAACAATCTTACCTCTAAATTTACTTAAAATTTTCCTAATTAATCTCTTAATTTGTTTATCAAACAAGCCCTAAGTCAGCAACTGAGACTTGGATAAGGAAAATTACGGTGGCTAATAGAAAACGAGATCAGATGGTGGGTACTCTCTTTCTTCCGTCTACACTCAACCGCAACTTTTATCTCCCACGTTGCTAAACTTAATGCTGCTAAATTTTCAAAGTTCCGTCAACTTTTTAACTACCCGAAGAAAGCCATCAAAGCTAAAGCTTGATGAGCATGTGAGCCCCCCCCGCCCCCTTCAAATTCTTCGATATTGACATCTAAGCTAGTTTTGCAACTGAGGATCCAATTAGCTCATTTGATCTGTAGAAATGGCGTCGTCGGCGACTACTGATTCCGTTTCTGAGCAACCTTCTCTTTCCTCTTTTCCCAGGGTTTACTAATCTTTCTTAATTTTCAGTTCATCCCCGAATTTTTATTAGTAATGCGTGTGTAAATGCTGAATTTTAACTGTTTTTGGTCTCTAATTTAGGTAGGGAAATCGTCCGGTGAGGTTGAGGGTTTGGAAGCGCCTCTCATCAATGGGAAGCTACACTCAGAGAATTACTCTGTGCTTGCTGCCATCCTTCCGTAAGTATATATTATAAATTTTGAACTACTTGTTTGGGCAATGAATATTTTGTGATTTTGGAGTTATTTGATTTGGAAATTAAAACTGGATTTTGATGATGTTTCCTGTAACTAACCGATAAGAATTAAGCTTAAACCGCCTCATCCATGACGTTAGTTTGTTTCATAGCAATTAGCAAAAAAGAAGAAGATAATAAAAGCCAAGTATGGTGTCTCGTCTCGGTCTATGATTGTATAAAGACAAAGGAGGTGGGTATTATAGGTGCATGGATATAAAAAGTAGCACCGTTGCCAATTCAGTTCACGCTTTGGGACTAGTAGCCCAGGTAGTAAACTGGGTCCAGACTCCAGAGTATCCAAGTACCTTCTATACAGCAATTGATCCCTCTATCAATTGGCTGTTTTGGCAGTTGAGTGGACATTCTTTTTATATGGGCCCCACATGCATATATGGACCTGGTTGGCTGCCTCTTTCTCGTACCCCCTCTGTCAAACTGTTGCTAAGTGAGTGTCATATTTCAGTTTTTCACTGAAATTAAGGAAGTTAATTTTAGCCATATGTACCCTTGATCTCAATATTATATTATTATTAGTACAAGTGAACATTTATGGCTATAATAGTTGACAGCGGTGATTTTGGTAAATTCCATCATAGATATGCTTGGTTTACAAAGAAGTGACTCCTTCGGGGACAAAGAAAAAAAGCATGACGCTCATTTAGGGACAAAGGGAGTATATCTTGATAATATCCATTGATAGCCAACCACCTAGGTTCCCATGACCGCCTTGATAACCTTGACATGGGAATTGGGATGCATTTCCTAGTTATTCCTGCATTTGTCATTATACACTTCGCTGGCGAAAAAACTAAGTTTGTTTGAAACAACTGCACACAAGAGTACATATTCTATTACCGTATCTAACATACAACATTAAAGTGTCTATAGAAATGTCAAGAAATAGTATTGATTCTATGTAAGCACACTGCACACTGTACAATGGAAAATTATCCATGACTTGTCTGAATGATGATCCTATAATGTGTTGCTGCAATACTGAACATGGTTTTGACATGTTTTACATTGAATAGATCGAAACAGATATAAGGTTCTCGTGCTACACAATCCAGACTTCAATTTAATTTTATAGAGTTTTGGCTGTTAAGGATTCTGATTATCAATATGAAATCACGATCACCTCAGCTTAACTCAGCCCGTGGTCAATCTCTTTGTCCCAAGTACTTGTGATGATGAAATAAACAACATAAAATTATTAAGTCCTCGTGGGCCTTATTTATGTACTTCAAAGAAACACCTTGATCGCCAGCTCTATGTTATTATACAGATCATGGCAAGCTATGTAATACGACATAAAAAGTATATGTGGCCTGTTGCTTGCTCAAAATTGTGTAGATCCTTAATGCGGAAGTTTTCAGAATAATTTAACTGAAATATTGAAAGGAATAATACAGAAAAGTCTCCAGCCACCAGACAATTATCTTGTCTAGTCTGATGTTCTTTGTTTAACACATAAATTAACGAAAGTTTCAATGCTTTCAGATTTCTTTTCCCAGCTCTTGGAGGATTATTATATGGCTATGATATTGGTTCCACATCTTGTGCCACAATTTCTATACAGGTACTTTTTGAGTTGAAGTTGTTGACTGTTCAAAATCATCATTAGTCACAACTCATGTATTTTTTTTCTTCTATTATTTCTGCTCCATTTCTATGTACGGATCAGAATTCTTGATGGTAAATGAGGTTCAGTTTATTTGGTTTAATGTTGGTAATAACCATAATATTATTCATGTTCTCATTCTGGGGCTCTTGTTATTCTCTTAGAACAATCCCTGTCTCTCCCCAAGTGATTGGGACAAAGGCTGAGTTGAGTTGAATGCTTGTCTCTAGTAATTTAATCTTGAAGTAAAGCTTCAAACATCCTAGGCAACCAATGAAGATGGCTCTGCTAGAACCATTAAAAATAACATGTTTCTCATTAGTCAGGCCTTCGTTGATTTATGAAAATGGATGAGAATATGATCTAGGTCAGAGCTGCTTTTGTTTCTCTCGTGAAAATTTCAAATCTCGTTGCACAAGGTTGTTTGGCATTCTGTTACACATGATGGAACTTTTGACACTAAGTGAAGTTTAACCATTAGATACTGATACAATAAACATTATTGTTTTTATCCTGCACAGTCATTGATCTTACCTTATTTGAGTTAACTTTGACTATCTAGGTTCTGCTTATTCATTGTTTTCTCTGCTCTGCAGTCAGCCAAATTAAGTGGGATTTCATGGTACAACTTGTCTTCTGTAGACGTTGGTCTCATAGTAAGTTCGTTACTCCTGGCTAATGTAACGCTGTGTTTTCATGGAGTGGAAGATTTTTCTAGCCTAATTTTCTGCTTTGTAATTCTTGTTTGACCTTTCCATTATTTGTTTCATCAATAGTATGGAAAGAAGCTGATAAGTGCTTTTGTTCTTCTTGCTGCTTATTACAGACCAGTGGTTCACTGTATGGGGCTTTGATTGGCTCGGTATTGGCTTTCAATGTTGCGGACTTTCTGGGTTAGCTAATATTTTAATTACTGACTTTAAGATCAGAAAATTCATGATATTGTGCTTGTAATGATGAATTATTCTAATTATAGGTAGGAGAAGAGAGTTGCTACTGTCTGCCATATTGTATCTTGTCGGTGCTGTGGTAACTGCATGTGCACCAAACTTTGTACTTATGGTTGTTGGGCGTGTTACATTTGGTGTAGGAATCGGGTTGGTAAGATGCTGTGCAATCTATTTTGCACCTTATTATTCAAATCTTGATGTTGTTTTTCAATTGCCATGTGCACTCCTAAATATCCATCTGTTGTTTTTTTTCCTTGAAATGTTTACAATTTCGTTAAGATATTTTCTAGCATAAGTCCCCACTGAAATTGCATGATACATTTTAGGTTTTATATGTACTTTCTGGGTACATTAACTCAGTAGTTCATACACTAATTACCCATTTAAATTTTACTTTTGGTTTTTACTACTAGGAAGTAGCAGCAAATATTACATTGTGCTGACTGGATGAAAAAAGATCAAGTGGATATTAATCTTAGAATAAGTTTAAAGAATGATGTTTACCAAAGTTCAACTTAGAGTAGACATCTCTGAAACATGCTCCTCTCATATCCCTTCTCTTTTTGCTTTCCTTATTTTCTGTATGGCATTCTACTTTCTATCTATGTGCGAATTCTACTTTCAATTGATGTGCAATACAGGCAATGCATGCTGCTCCTATGTACATTGCTGAGACAGCTCCGAGTCAGATACGAGGTCAACTAATTTCCCTCAAAGAATTCTTCATCGTTCTGGGAATGGTTGTACGTACCGCCACCTTTCTCTGAGAATTATGGTTGTTGCTTTAAGTGAGCTGTACCTAGCAAGAACAGATTTAGATTTGTTTAAATCTTCTTTTTACAACAAGCTGCCTTTAGTTTATTCTCTATGTATGTTTATCACTGTTTTTTTTTTACATTAGAGCGGCACTGAGTGAGAACTGTAATTTTCGCAGGTTGGTTATACAGTTGGTAGCCTTTTAGTTGATACAGTCTCTGGTTGGCGCTATATGTATGGAGCTGGTGTTCCGTTGACGGTGATTATGGGGATTGGAATGTGGTGTCTACCTGATTCACCAAGATGGATTCTTCTGTGTGCCATCCAGGGCAAAGGAAATATGCAGGATCTGAGAGAGACTGCAATTTGTTGCTTGTGCCAGCTTCGAGGTGAAGCTATCGGTAATTCAGCTCCTGAGCAAGTAGACGAAATTCTAGCTGAGCTTTCTTATATCAGCGAGGAAAATGAAGCTACTCTAGGGGAGATGTTCCAGGGAAAATGCTTGAAAGCTTTGACAATTGGTGCAGGATTGGTCTTATTTCAGCAGGTACCTTTTTTTGTAAAGGGCCTCAGCTTTTACATCCTTGGTTTTGAACTTTCACTTACATTAGTTACTTTCCGACATTTCAGATTACAGGGCAACCTAGTGTATTATATTATGCTGCAGCAATATTTCAGGTACATCATTGAATTGCGTTAAATGCTATGAAGTTCTGAGATTGTATTGAATTTTATAGTATGCATGTCTATCCTTTTGCTTCTCATTTTAATTTTAATTGCCCATCTGTTTGGATCTTTACCTGCTACAATTTAATAGAGTGCAGGATTTTCTACAGCGTCTGATGCAACAAGGGTCTCCATTCTTCTTGGAGTATTGAAGGTGGATTGTCAAGGGCCATTGGGGACCTCTCTCTCTCTTTCTCTCTCTCTCCAGTTATCTTTTAATTGTATAAGCATTTCCTTTTATAGGAGGTGATGGTTTCTTCCATTATGTTTGACTTTTCATAGTTGATTATGACTGGCGTAGCTGTTCTGGTTGTTGATAGACTTGGCAGGAGACCTTTACTTCTTGGAGGTGTCTCTGGTATGGTAAGTTGTCTCTTTTCAGGGGTGCCCGAGTTTTAAGTTTATGCGAAGAGGTGCATTTGGCAAGTTCAATGCAAATATGGTGCAACTATCTTAATGCCCTCTTCTTTAAACAATACTAGCTATAACAGGCATGTCAGCATCAATAATTTAATAAAGTTAGTGAAAATTACTCATTCTATGTTGTGTGCAGGTAATCTCGTTATTTCTTCTGGGATCATATTACACCTTCCTAGATAATATACCGGCTGTCGCAGTGGTGGCACTGCTATTGTATGTTGGATGTTATCAGGTATAAGTTCTTTTTGCTGTCCTTAAGTAATAATTTAATGCCAAGCGCAGGAACCCTGCTGGGCCCTGTTTTTCCATCAATTTCATTCGGTAATGCTTTAAAAGTAGCATTTTTTGGTAGTAGCATGAAGACACTTTTCCTGGAAGGTTTTGCTAGGATACCCACTTCAAGGGTATATCTTAACAAAGGACCCATTATTTTATGACAAAAAAAAATCCCTTATCCAATAGAAACAAACAATCTATACCAAGGACGGCACTGTAATTTTGTCCTCTTTATGTATTCCTACCCAGGGGCCCATTCCTTGTTGATCTCTCTATCTCTGTTTCGGTTATGTATCTCTTAATCACAAATAACCGCCTAGCAAAGCAGCGAAATCACCAAAAATTGACTCTCAAAATAATTTGAACAAACACAAAAGATGATTCTATGGTTAAATTGATACAAAAAAATTGTTCCCCAAAGTCATGCACTCACCGGAAAAAAAAAATCCATAACATTGGAAGTTGCATTCAAACCATCATTCCGGAGAAGTTTGCTTGGAATACCAACAAGGATACAAAAAAAATGATGAAATTAGCAAGGGACAAGAGATCTGTTGTTGGACGGTAGCGTTGTTTTAGATATTTCTATATTCTCTTTATTATTTCTCTGAGCTTTCCCCAACCCAATCAATTACCATGGATTTTTAATTTGCTCAAAAGATTAACTTTGATCCATGGATTCAGAGAGTTCATTGAACAAAAATAAAAAAGAAAGATTTTTGAGATACTGCAAAACGTGAATCCTAAATGGAGAGAGGGGAGTAGGAATTTTCCATTGGGCTGGGAGCATAGGAAGAGCAATTAAGCAATCTAAATGGTTTGCAATTTGAACATAGACTCATAGAGAGAGAAAGAAGGTGATGTGGGTTGGCCTATTTAAAACGAATACAGTAAATTACTTTAAAGTCCTCTCCATAAATTGTTTGTTGAGTAAAAGGAGGGGATTTATTATTCAAAAAAGATGGGCCCTTTGTTAAGAATGTTTACTATATGTTGTCATGACTGCCAAAATAGAACAGTTTGTACAATATGTACAGGGATATGCTTTTTGCAACAGTTGTAGCTTTATGTTTGGGTTTAAAGGTTGCATGTTCATATATATATATATATATATATATATATATATATATATTTTGAGAAGTTTGATAGCAAGAAATTAACTTATGACGTGTGATTTTGCAGTTATCATTTGGTCCCATTGGTTGGCTGATGATTTCTGAAATTTTCCCATTACGCTTAAGAGGGCGTGGATTGAGTATAGCTGTTCTTGTAAATTTTGGGGCGAATGCACTTGTGACATTTGCATTTTCTCCTCTGGAGGTATTTATCTTTCCCAATTTTGCCCATCCCTGTGGTCTCCCCGGTAGTGTATATCTTAGTTTTGGAATTTTACTTGAACCACTACTGCACTAATGGTTTCCAGGAACATTTCCTATCATTAACTCTTGCTTTTGTCTGTTTATCTACTGTTGGGAAAAGTGGCGCAGCGGAAACTTGAATTGTTCTAGATTACCATCATGACAACCAAATGGTATCGAGGAAAAATAAACGAAGCCAAGAAAAATGACAAAGAAAGGAGAGCACACACACAATTGGCAAAACCTGCCTACATCCACGGAGAGCCACCAATTTCACTGATTGAGAGAAATACATAGTACAAAGTTCACTCATGTCTATACCAACACAAAATCCCTTACACACCCGAATAAGCCTTTGTACACCCACTCTCACAAACCTAGTGAAATTATATACTCTCACCCCTCTATTGATCTCTCCCCCTAACTGGACGTTGACACCCAACCGAGCTTCTTTGGCCACATCTTGGCACTCTGGCTGTAACCGGCCTTTGCCTATTTCCAACCTCACTCGACTCTCACCTTTAGTGTCTCATTTTTCTTTCCAAATCTGCCCTCCCTCTTGCGTAATCAAGAACCCACTCCATGATTCTTGAAACTTCTAATGCAATGAACAAGATTGGAATAATTAAGAGTCTTTTTGTATTCCCAATAACAGCATGCCTTTTCATATTCCTTTTCCACATGCATGTACTTAATAACCAACATACATCTATTATCTATTACTAAAGCAGAACCCTTGCTGACACGTGGCAGCACCAGGTTAACTTTTTTCCCGCCTAAAACAAATACATTTATTTCTTACCTTATTCTTACTCTCTCTCTTCATTAATTTTTCTATTTTCTCTTACTATTTTTAAAGCTCTCTATTAATTTATATTTTTTTAACATTTTGACCTTTTACTTCCAACCCACAAATTTCATCACTAATTTGTACATATCTATACTGTAATCATTTATTTTCTCAATGCGGCTTTTTCTATTATTTTCAAAACTATTCATTTATTCTGTTTATATATATATATATATAAATGTTTATATTATATATATTTTTATTAAAACCGTGCATCACATGGGTACTGACTAGTTAAATATGAAGGCAACCATTTGTCTTTTTTTCCTCTCTTTTTTCACTTAACGAGGAGCCAATCTTCAACATCTACAATTATTACAATCTTCGTTCATTATTATTATTATCATAATTCTTTCTTTCTTTCTTTTTTCTTTTTTTATGATAATTTGGTTTGGTACGATTGAAAAAGATTCCGTGTATCATTCCAGGTGTAAGGATGGTAGTAGATTTTTCTAGGAATACTGCTGATGTTTTTATATGTTGTGCTCTGAAATAAAAAATACGGTATGTGCTTGGTTTTGGAGTAATACTAATTTCTTAATGGTCTCGTATGCCAAAGGTGTACTGAACGTCTAGGGTACCTGTTAAGTTCAAAAGATTTATGGTAAGATGTTTAGTTACAATGCAAGTTGTCCCTGCTCAGTTATTGTATCAGGTGCTTATAAGTTTTATTATATTGGCTGGATGACAACACTATATTATTGGATTCAGTCTTCTATATTTTGAGTCTACGTCTTAAATTTATTCTTTTACACGTATCAAAAAAGATGTTGATGACAAATGCGTTGTGCGAGTAAATTTTGTGCTGCATCATCAAATCTGTTCTTCAAACTGTAACCACTAGTACTGAACGAGAACCTCCTTTCGGTTGCAGGAATTGCTGGGAGCTGGAATGTTGTTTTTCATCTTTGGTGGAATAGCTGTGGGGTCCCTTGTTTTCATTTTCTTTGTCATACCAGAGACAAAGGGGCTCACTCTGGAGGAGATTGAGGCTAAACTTCTTTAAGAAATCTTTCTTGTAAATGTGCGGTCCAAAGCTGTTGCCAAAATCAACTAGTTCTATTTCATTTCAAAATTCAAAATGTTGTACAAGTAACTGACAGTCTCAAGCAATAAGAGTATGTATGTATGTATATTCAACTTGTTCATTTTTGAGAGGTAGTGTTGTAATAAATATTCTTTTCTGTAACATATTAATATCAGAAAGAAACTACTTACTTTGAGAAGGCCAAATGTACTTTTGTGGGCTCCCCTTTCATTTTAGTACAAGGAATAAAATACGGCAAAATTTGGGTCGGTTCTTTTTAGATAATTTTTATTCGCTAAAATTCACTATAATTGTTTTTAATCGTTAAAGGACACTTTTTTTTTTCGAAATATCTTCTATGCCCTTTAAAAACACGGAATAGTGCGTGTTATGTGTCGCAAAACACAAAAAACGATGCATCGCAAAATTATACGATGCACATAAAAATACAGAAGCCCACACTGTGCATCGCAAACAAAAACGATGCATTGCAAATAAAAATGATGCATTGCAAACAAAAACGATGCATCGCAACACAAAAACGATGCTCAAATTACCTTTTTTCACTTGCGATGCACAACTTTCTAACACGTACGATGCGATACACGTACGCATTACATTGGCTCTCAGACCACTAAAACAAAATTAACCCTCTTCACTTTAAAAATACAACAAACTTTACTTCAAATGGAGAAAAAAATCTTAAAACCTTCAAAAACTTTTGAAAACATTATGAGATTCTGTTGGTTATATTTCAAATGGTTGTTGCATCGTCATTCAAAGACGTTCTCAACCTCCAACAAGTTTGTAAGATGTTTGACAATGTTTGAATATCATATTAGTATTGCTAAATACTTTTTAGGGTTTTAAAAACATAACAAAAATGTCCTGAATAACGTTAATACCAACAATATCCATCTACTGCACAAACATTTTTTCAACAAATCAATAGGTTGTGTACCATCTACTGCTACTTACGGTTGATCAGTGGAGTCGGATCTGAGTTCCAAGAAATACTCACACATATCTTTTAGGAAAATCTTCACGGAAAAAGTTTGGATTTATGATTTTATATGAGCTTAGGTACATAATACATTTTATAAATGTACTTTTTATTTAACACTTACTAAATTGAGTAAATATGTATACAAACATTACATTTTTCATGTTATTCCTCTCTTTTAATGAATCTGTGCAGATAAACATTGTGTAATTTCTATCTTTTTTGAAATTACGTTTGCGATGCATACGTTTTGTGCATCACGATGCACAACCTTTGTATAATATGTGCATCGTAAAGTCAAATCCTCTGTTATAATTTCAATAATGTTTTTTCAGATACGCGAGGTGCACTCGATCTGTTTTCAACAGGTTTGTAAACAAATTAATTTTCATGCTTGTTTTGTGGACCTTGTTTACGCCAACTTTAATTTCACATTTGTGTTGATGGCTTTTGCAGTTATGTCTGCTTACTACGCGCTTTTGGCTGCATTTAAGGATCAGAGATAATGTGAAAGATGTCATGTTCTATTGCTAAGTAGAAATCTAATCGTTAGCTCTGCATTTAAGGATCAGGGATAATGTGAAGGATGTCATGTTCTTTTGCAAAACTAATCATTAGCTCTGTGGTTAGTGGGAGTAGTGTTAAATCTTTTCCATAGCCCATGTTAAGAGAATGCACTTCTTTGAGTAGTATTAGAGATGAATTGTATTCTTGATAACTTTTGTAATAACAATAAGAATTAATAAGAATTACAATTATTATAGTTAATGATGCATAAAACAACACTTCACGATGCAAATATTATACTAAAAATAATACTGTTATAATTGACGATGCACATTTCTGAACACAAAATAATACTAAAAAATGTATTGTTGTAAATGACGATGCACAATTTACACTTAAAACACTTCACGATGCATATATTATAGTATTATACTGACCATAATACTGTTATAATTGACGATGCACAAAATTATACTTGACGATGCACATTTCTTAACACAAAATATACTGAAATAGTACTGTTATAATTGACAATGCATAAAATTATATTTTAACACAAATTATACTGAAAATAGTTTTGTTATAATTGACGATGCACAAAATTATAATTGACGATGCACATTTCTTAACATAAATTCACAAAATTACATTGACGATGCACATTTTATACTGACAATGCACATTTCTTAACACAAAAATCACAAAATATATTGACGATGCACAAATCAACATTACAAAAAATTAACCTTGTATATATAAATGAACTTCAAAAAATTACAACATAATAAAAATTAAATTTGTATAACCTCTCTACATGACATAAAGTTATGGTTACAAAGTTTGTGACATCTACTACATATCATTTTCTTTTTTTTTCTTGTTGATTCACCATTGATGGGATCCTTGTCTTCTTGGGATGTCCGGACAATCTCTTCATTATAGGAGGTAAAATGGTTTCACTCTTGCAATAATTCTGAAGCTCGTACATTTTCGTAGTTGCAATTGGCATCAAGCTTCTCTCGTCACACTTGATGTAATTGCTTGTTAAAAAGTAGTTATCAACCATATCATTGATATTTTTTTCGAATCTAACAATCACAATGGTTGCGTGACAATACGGGAATCTTTGAATTTGTCACTGATAGCATGAACATGTCCGCTTCCCCAAATCAACCTGGACACTTGGATCGGATAAAACCTCGTATATTGAATTGAGTGCCATGCGAATCTGCCACGTGATCAATATTAAGGTATTCCTTCCACTTTGTATCTATCTTCTTACATAATAATTTATTCCATCTCTTTCCATTTCCAAGTCTCTCACTAAACCATTTCATTTTTTTCAATCTTATACAATCCACCATGTGAGTGATGGGAAGACCACGAGCCTCTAAAATCAAATTGTTGAACGATTCAGCGGCATTTGAGGTCATTTCGGCATACCTATTCTTTTGGCAATGTACAATCGCCCACTCCTCGTATGAAATGGTGGCCAAGAAATCACAGGCAAGATGTCCCCCTTCTTTTTTGAATATCTCAATTTTCTCATTAAACAGTCTAATGTTTGGGGCATACGCGCAGTCCTTGATTCTTGAACACAAGCTGCTGCAGAACGTGTTGGAATAGCGTTTACCAGTAAACATTTCTTTCAAGTTTCGATAAAGATGCACCAAGCAAAAGAAAGCTTGGAACTCCCAAACACGTCGCGTATTGCTTCCATTAAACCAACATTACGATCGGATACAATCAACACTTCATGATCAATTGCTTCTTTTAAACCAAGCCCAATTATACCTATTTTCAGAACTCACAACAGCAAATGCAAACGGGAACAAACCTGTAGCATATGAACAATATTTAATCAACAACAACAGATTTGCGATGCATACCAGTGTGCATCGCGATGTACAAAATGTACTACAAAAGTACAGATTTTGTGCATCATGATACATCACTTTCATTTTCGATGCACAAATGATGAGAACCTTGGATCGCTCTAAGAATCGAAGCCCAAGTCAAACAACTCATTAATGATAGACGAGGACGACCTAAAGAAAAGTCCGTATGCATTTCTGTGTGTCTTTGGACCCAAAATAACAATAAAGAATGTTCCAGGCCTCTTTGGACCCAAAATAACAATCAATAATGTTCAAGACCAAACAAGAAGGCTCATTTATATGTTAAAGGGTCAACAAAAGGCATAAAATCTGAACAACTCGTAAGAATACCAAACAAATCAACAATTCAAGAGACACATTACGGAGCAGCCGCGCCATGGCTCGCGCCAACCTTACCATAGTGTATTAAACCTTTACAACCTCGCGCCATTTGACAGGAGCGACCGCGCCTTAAGTTGCTTCAGAATTTGTGCAGTTTTCTTTGACCATTCAACCTTGTTTTCACCAAAAATCTTTGGGGTTTTCTAGGAGTACGTTTTTTTTATGTGTTTTGCGAGTCTTTGAGAGTCTTTGTAAGCCTATAAAAAGGCGCGATCATCATTGTAATTAGAACACAAGATACACAATCAAAATTATGTTATATTCATTTCACTAATGCTTGAGAGAATTGTGAGAAATATGAGATTCTTGAGAGAGAACTCAACCTTGAACTTATCAAATTTGTGAGTCGAGAGTTTGTGGCGTTCCATAATCGTGGTTCAATGACAATTACATCTATTGAGTCTCGATTGCACCCCGAGGTTCTTATTCAATCGCGAATAGCGGGTCGAGGGAGACTCAACCTATTTTTTCCTTTCCGTCATTGCTGCGTTTGTCATGTGTCTTCGTGCGTGTTGGACTTCTTTGACCTCGATCTTGGTCGAGTTCACATTAATAATGTAACACTATTATTATAATTTATTATTAATATTAGTATTATTTATTATAATACTAATGAGTATTATTTATTCTTATTATTATTTGTTATTAATATTATATTTATTATTATTATTTACTTTTATTATTATCATTAATTATTAATAGTATTATTTATTATTATTAAGGGTAATCTTGGGATATAGAAAGTTTTACTAATGAATATGACTTACTTGTTTTGAAAAATAGAAATAAGCATCATGTCTAGTGCTTATAACTTATGACTTCACATGTGCTTTAAGTGGCTTGTACATGACTTATGACTTATCTCCCATAAGTCAAATCAAACGCTTCAAAAACAACTTATGTTAAGTCATAAGCAATAAGCACCTCCCCATAAGTCAAATCAAACCCCCTCCCTAATTATTGTTATGATTGATTTTTTTGCGTCATACTAACAGTTTTAAATGAAATTTAAAAAAAAAATCATAAAATACATAACTCGTAGTAATAAAAAAATATTACAAATTACGTATTTTATAATTTAAAAAATATATATATGTCAAAGCTTTATTTAAAAATAATCTGTTTAACCCATAAAAATTAAACATAATAAAGTAATAATTTAGAAACGGAGGGAGGGGAGTAATCCGAATATTAGTACAGTATATTGCAGTCCATTCTTAAACATCTATTCATATATAATAGCCATACTGGATTAACAACTACTCCATATCTTTGTACTGTATATTGCAGTCCATCTTCAACATCTCTTCATAATAGCCAGCGGCTGGACATATGTATCTTAGTACTGTACTGTACTGTACTGTGTATATTGCACCACTTTTTCTTTCATAATAGCCATGCTGGATTAAAGAGTCCAAATCAGCAATCATGCATGATGTATCATAGGCGCCAAATAAAATGTTCGCCCCTCCCACCCCCTTTTCTTCTTCTCTTACTAAATAGCGTACAATCACAAATTTCAAAAATATTCTTCGCTCATCTTTCAAAAGAATCCTCTCTATTGCTCTCATTACAATACTCTCTGCTCCGATTTTTAATAAATACTGTACTACTTATTTTTTTTTATCTGTCTGAACAATAAAGAGAAAAAAAAAAAAAAAAAAAACTCTCTCTACTATCTATTTACTCTTTATCTTTGTATTTTGACTATGGATGCTAACTACTATTTGCACAACGATTGGGTTTGGTTTAAAGAAATGACTATTTTACGATAATTTCTAAATTTATTTTTATTGTTAATTGCAAATGTTATTTTTTATTTTCCAAGAGTTGTGGTTAATTTTCTTTTAATTCATGAGTCCGTTGTTTTGGATGGGACTTACTAGCACTGCCACTCCCACCTCTGACGAGTGCCACTAAAAATAGGTGACACTCATGAATTAGTTTTTTTTTTTAAAATTTAATTTAGGTCAAAATCATAAGTGCTAGCAGTTTCAAATGACAACAATAGTAGTAGTTGAGTGTCACCTCTAACCGGCGGAACTCTTTAATTTGTCCAAAAAAATTGTTTTTTACTTTCAAACTAATCTAAATCATAACTTATTTTAGTAAAAAAAAATCAAAACATACATTTTTTGAGAAAAAAATTTCAAAGAGAGTGGAGAGAGATTCAAAGCAGGGAGAGTTGATTTTTAGAGAGAGTGCGTGAATGATAAAATATAAGGGATGAGAATGTAAAATTTGTTTATAAGGGTTTGAGGAAAAGTTTAGTCAATTAAACAGGAAAATGACGGTATTTAGTAACACCATTAGAAATAGTTGTTGTCTTATTGACGATGTTCTTTTTTTTTCCGGCTGCCACAATCTTTTTTCTCAGTAGAGCGACTCATTTGTGGAACAAGATAGTATCTTTTGATAGGTGTATATTTTTCGAACTTTGGCTTTTTTTCGATTTCTAGACTTCTTTAATTCTTTCATTGCATGAAGCATAAATGTTTGTTATTCCAATCACTTGAAATATGAATAATAGTTAGTTCGAAGAATAGTTGAATTTATTTAATAAGACAATATCTATTTAAGTTTGTTCATGTAATCAACACTTAAAAGCTAATTCTCCAATGCATCTACCGAGTGAGCGAGCGCGGGGTGCACCATTTGCAGTTAGCGGGTTTTCGAAGTGGTTTGAGTCTTATGTTATTATGTTAGTTAGTGAGTGACCTTGTTATGGTGAAATTTAGAATTGAAAAAGAATAAAAAAGAAAAAGAAAAAGAAAATGAAAATGAAAGAATAAGCCAGAACGGCCCTTGTGACGGTCGAGCCGCCCTTGGATTTAAGTTTTAACTAAACCGGGGAAGGGGGGAGGGGTATATGTTAAGTACTTTAGCACGTGTAGTGTACAAACCTTTAGCCGGGTTCGATATCGATTTAGGGTTTTGGTGAATTCGAGCTCTATCTCGAGCTCAAAGTGATGGCGGTATTCAACGTGGTACAGAAGAGGAGGAGAGCAGCGATAGCAGAGCAAAAGAGAGCGGCACATGGCGATCCTTTGACCGGAAAGCTCAAGCAGAAGGCCCAACCTCTCACTATCTCCGGCAAGCGCAAACGCAAGCTATTTAAGAAATGGCGCCGGGTTCGATTCCTCTCTCTCTCTCTCTGCCCTGTAATTATTTTTGTATGTGTGTATTTGACGATGAATTGTTGGTTTGATGGAAACAAATTTTGATTGAACAGGACCAGAAGGAGGCTATGGCCAAGGGCCTTATAACCATGCAAGATGTCGAGATGGCTGTTGCTGACGGTATGTATCTGCATTCTAATCAAATGTGGCTGGATCAATAATTCAATTTCCTGATTCAAATTTGTTTTGCGTTGAGAAAGTTTTGTTATTTCTGCTGTTATCATAGTTTATAAATTTTATGTGGCTACTTTTGCTTACAAATTAAGACAATTGATGAGTTAAGCATAGTGTTAAGTAGGAGTAAGAACCTCAATGGTGGCCGATTTTGAGTTTTAGCAAGTTATGACTTTTGGAGAAAGCACTCTTGACCAAATTAACAGTCTTAGAGAATATTGCACAGGTGGGTTATGCAGCTTGTATAGTAAACTAAACACTGGTTTTGGTCTTTGGGCTTGAAAGGGTGCAGTCCTCTTTGCTTGGTAACTTAATTTTGTTAGAACTTGAGAGACGATGCAAAAAACAAAGAGTGCAATTGCGTACTCTGGAAATCAGTTTACAGTGCTCAATATTAAGGAAAACCCAAGAATGGGAATTTCTAGTGTGTGATGTAGTGGGATACATGAGTACATGTGCATAGAGAAAAGATAGGGACACATGGGAGGAAAAATGCTTTATCCTAGGAAGAGACTTATTCGAGCAATGATCAAAACCACAAGTCACAAAGGGTGCATTAGGATTCATGGTCTTGGGTGTGGTTTGTGGCTTGTTTTTGTGGTTTTCCTCTTTCTCCCTTTTTGGTCCCACCATCTTTCTCTCTGATATCTCTTACTTTTTTCCATTCACCCATTACAATTTTAAGCCAAAACCACAAAACACAAACCAGGCCACGTATTCAAACGCACCGAAAGAGTTTTCACTTGATTCGGCCCTTACTTTGATTCAAATGTTGCCTATTTCATCGTACTTATGACCTGTAACAGCAAAGGATGGACTTCATGTAAATTCTAAATTATATAAAATGGTATGAGTGACTAAATTAAACTAGACACCTAATTTCCCAAAAATTTACATGTTATGATCTCATTTATCCACAACCAGTAATACATTATACTGCCTACATCCCAAATTGAGTGTCCCTCTTTAGTTTTTTTCCTGAAATTACTGAAGTTGACTTTTTTTATCATTTTAGTAGCATATATATATATATATATATATATATATATATATATATATATATACATGAATGGGCTTAGTATCCAAATTATAGCATTGTAAGTGAACAGTTGTACACCATAGTTGGCAAATGTGAATTAGTAAATTTATAGAAAAAAGGACACTCATTTTGGGAGTTGGGACAAAAAATTTTGCAACTGGACGCTTATTTTGGGGTGGTGGGAATAGCAATATTTTAAAAATCGCTAGGCGCCAGAGCAGGGCCTAGGCGGGATCTAGAAATCAAGGCATAATTACACCATATGTCCATACTAAACCTGCTGCAACAATAGTAAATAACTAAATATAACCAAATAAGCTAAAATTAATGATCACATTATAAGATTAAAAATTAAAAGTTAAAAAGTTAAAAATTAAAATTAAATTTAATATAATTTCAAAGTGAAAGGGAGAAGGGAAATATTTTAATAACTTAAGGGAGAGAGAAAATATTTTAATAACTTGTGGAGAACACTTAATAATTTGTACTAACCTTATTGTCATTTTTGAAAAGTGTGAAAAGTTGAAAATTGAAAAGTGTAAAAAGGCTAAAAAGTAAAAACTCTCCCAGGCACTAGCTCTCTCCCACACCTTACTCTACCCAATCTACCCACTGCCATTAACCATTATTAATCACCTACAGTACATTCTTTCTCCTTCCCCCTCCAAACAAAACTCCTAATACTTTCCCTTCTCTTTATTTTTCTTTGCTTCTTTATTTCGGTCTCAACACAGACGACGACGACATTTCTCTCTTGCTCTCTCTTTCTCTCCTACTCTCGCTCTCTCTTTCTCTCCACGACAGTAGAGAGCGGCACGCAGTGTTGTCCCACGGTAGCGGCAGGGCAAGGAAGCCGGAAAGCATGGCGCAGCGGGACTGCGGGAGGGAGAAGGGAAAGCGACGGCGGCGGAGAGAAAAGGGACGGCGTCGGGCGTTGGATTGTGAACTGGTGGTGCCGTGGTGTGTGGAGTGTGGATTGGAGATGAGAAGAGAGATCGAGATTTCAGCCCTAAATTCCAATTTTTTTTCTGGCGGCGGCTGGGCGTAGGCGGACGACTAGGCGGCGACTTTATCTCTTGGCCGATTTTTTAGCCGATTTTGCCCAAATCGCGGCGTTTTGTTGCCGCTAACGCCTAGGCGGCGTCTAGAGCGCTTTTTTGAACACTGGGGAATAGTATAATACCCAAGCTCTTGCATTGAGCATGGTTCATTCTTGGGAGATAACCACATCATTAAATATCACGACTACTCCCGTGTTTCATCGAATCGGATCAATGTAAACTTGTACGCATATGAAGGAGACCGAAGTTCTCTTTCCTGTGAATTCTTTTCATCAGCAAATATTTTGTATGTCCATTCATTTTTACTTGCATTGTATGTGTTATTGGATAGAGTAAATGACCTAACATCTCCTGTTACTGTTTTGCAAATGTAGCAGGTACATCTGAAGATACAAAGAAGTCTCCGGCAAAATTTCACATGAAGAAGAGTTTGAAGATTAAAGTTAAGAGATCCAAGAGCAAAGGCAAGTTGCCTTCCTAAAACTTGTTCGAATTAGTTGTTCCCTTCACAAACCAATTTTGTCTTGTATTTCATTGCGTTTGTATTGCTTCGTTGTCTTGTCTGTCTTCTACAACATTGACTATTTAATCTCATTTGTGCGACGCTTTTATAGGTAAGAACAGAAGAAAATCACATCAGCCAACTTTGGAGGCGTCAGTAGACTCGATGGTTGAATAGATGATGAAGAAACAAGACAATCACAGAATCTTGTATTATATGTTGACTTTTAATGGATTGTGGTTTGACGTGTTTAACTTCACCTAGCACTCCTTTGTTATATTTCAGTCGGACACTAATTGTCTTTTGCAGCTAATGTGTATTTATGTTAGAGATTCTTTACGCTTAGAATTACCTTTCTAAATCAAGATTAATTTTTCATTAAAGTTTTAACTTCAACCCACAATCTTTAAATGGGGGTGCTTGTTAGCAATACCCTTTTAAATTCGATCATGATGATCAACTCAAGGTCAAGAAAGAATAAAATGTTCATATACGGGATAAAGAGTACTCATTTCTTCCAAGGGGACTGACTGTACTTGAGCTCCGGATCAATGTCCCTGGAAGCAAGGAGTACGCCCTCATGTAACACCTACCTACCAGTTAGTGATGCATTTCTTCTGAGAATGAAAGTCTCCCATTTTAGCCAGCTGCAGAGAGTGGAACCCGGTCACTCTTATAAAGGTCAAGAAAGAAGAGAAGACCACCTTCACTGCTTCCCCGCCCCGGGAATATGCTAGTCTTCTTTTGACAGGTATGTTCCTTGGTTTTCTTTCGACAGACAAGTAGAAGGTCCAAAGCTTTGTTTTGAATAGTTGTTCTATTATAGAAAGACAGAAGTTAGATCATGAGAATGAGGACATGCTGCTCATCTAGATTTTTTCTTCTTTTTCTTGTTGCTACAACTAAAAACTTTGTTACTTTATGGATACATTGCATTGGAAACTAGAGTCCTTTCTAGCCCGTTTGTGGTTCGGCTCTATTCTACTTCTAGCTGCGTCACTACTTTAAGACCATTGAATTTGCTAGATGTATGTAGTGATGGGGTTTCAAAGGTATCTTTTGAATCGTTGTTCTGTTATAGAAAGAAAGAAGCTAGACCATGACAAGCAGCTGATTTAGATCTAGCAACCGACCTAGCCACGGGAGTCGATCCCGATTATGATTTTCTGGCTTAGACCTGAAAGTCTAAAACGGTAGGTACATCGATCGAAGTCACTTGGCGACCTTTGTAGATCCAACGACTTCAAACAACTTTCTATAAATAAATAAACATGTACTCCATCCATCTTATTTTTATTGACCCAATCTCCTTTTTTTTAGTTGTTTTTAAAAATTTTGGCCACTCCTTAAAATTTCACATGGAAGTCCTGGCGTAATCAATCCCCTACCGCCACCGGTCGATCCTTCCTCAGACCTACCCCCCTTCGTCCACCGTGACCTGGTAAATTGATTTGAGACTTTTATGATCCATAAAAATCTCACTCGCCTTGTTTGGTTCAATTGCACACGTGAGAGTCAAGCTGTATTGTAATATAGATAGGGAGGGGAGGGGGTGGGGTGGGTACAGTACATTGAAAGGTCTTCAAAATGGATCTACAGAAACGAGACTTGAGAAGTTTAGAGAAAACAGGGAGACTAATGCATATTTATAAGTACCTAACCCTACTTAAGTGTTCACTTGGATCTCTATGCTTCTTGTTATTTTTCAATATCATTAACTAAAGGTACAGTTGGTATTAGACAATTATTGTTGAGATATTTATTAAGAATTTTAAAACGTTAACCTTTGTCAGTGGCCAATATAAACGAGAAGTGGGAGTACTACTCTTGTCTAACGTAAAAGAAATATAACTTCTTAAAAGAAAAAAAAAATGGAAAAATGAAGGAAATTTAAAGTAGTGTATGCCTAGGAATGATACTTAAAAAGAGTATAATTCTTTCTTTTAAGCAAAGGAAGTATAGTCGGTTCTTTAATAATTAATATACTCTATTAAATACAGTAATATTTTTTTGAGAAACCAACTTCATTCCATGTTGAATAATTACAAATTCTATTACTTTAGTTTTTAGTTTTTTCGAGAAAAATCTAGTAATCGTATTACAGTAATTATTAGAGTGAAAATATTAACTATACAAAAAAAAAAAAAAATGTATATGCAGTCCAATTTAGTATATCATTATATAACAACTTTTTTCAACACAAATAATGAAGGGTTGCATCTTCAACAATACCTACCTACAATGTATCTATGAATCTAAATACATACTGTAGTATTACAGTGGATCCTTTCCTTGTTGAAGGTTACAATAAATAAACTAAATAATCAATACCTCTAATAATTACGAGTAATAAATTTTCCAGTTCCCGACAGTATTAATTATTCGAGTACTAACTGTATATAAAAACCCGAACAAGGAATACGGCTAAAGAGCTTTGAGGCAGTAATCCGTTGCGAGTCCACAGTTAGCTAACTGACTATTTGAATTTGAGGTTATTCATCAACAAATACCCAAGGCAAAAGTTGCTATTTTTACCACTCAACTAGGCAATTTGGAACTAATTCCATGTCTAATCTACCATTAGATCAAAATCATGCGTCTGCAAGCTCAAATTTTACGATGACCGTAAAAGTTGGAGCCTGAAATCTGCTAGTATTGGTACCAACTCAAATTTAATCCAAGTAGTTCAAACTGTTTGAGAAAATTACAACGGTACAAACTGACACGTTAAAACTTTTCACCGCTACAGAAGTAATAAAAGAAATGATTCTCGACAACGGCCAATGGAGACGGGAGCTGCAGGTGAAGGTAGAATGAATAAAGAGAAGTTTTGTTCGAAATATACCAACCACAGCGATAGAGAACATAAGTTCCAAAATAAAAAAAAATTAAAAAAAAAAAGTCAATCTTCAATTTCGGTAACCTTTGACTTCACATGTAAATTTCACTACCCAATGTAAAGCACCACCATCTAAAGCTGGGCAAGTAGGGGTGGGGGTGGGGTGGGGGTGGGGGACCAGGACCATGAATAGTGAGAATATCACCTTAGCAAGAAGAAAATGGAAAAAACAAATAGCCCGCTACCTAGCTTTAGTACATTTGTTAAAAACTGAACGGGGCTCCAGAGCATGGCTTGGGATTGAAAAATACAAGATGCATATGAAGGCTACTTTCTGAACATGCCTGAACTTTGGAGTGTCTTGCTATACTCGGAAATGATAAAAGAATTCTTCACCAGGTCCCATATTTTGGCAGAGTTCTTCAGCCAGTCTCGTTCAGAAACCGTTCTCGAAAATGATGGCCCACTCATTGATAAAACCTGAGGTGACAAAGGAGTGTGTTAATTTCATATGAATTTCATGTTCTAATTGAGAAAATTCACAGTTCCACACACGCGCGCGCGCGTACACACACACACAGACAGAGAGACCTGATCCCGTAGTTTCCATAACATAGAACGGTAACTCTTATAATTTGCCCCCGCTAAGTCATCGTTGTTCTTTGAAGGGACTAAAAATGATTTCAATGGTGCCAAATCTGGATCATCATTCAGGCATGCGGGAGGCATGCTAGATATAACATGCTCTTTAGCTGTGTTCTGGCGTTTCGGCCTTATGAACGTTGAGGAGCTAAAATATTGATTAAGCGCTTTCTTCAGTAGCACAAAGTTATGTGGAGCAAGATCTTGGTCATGCAGTCTACAAAGGAAGAGAAGATGAGCATCATTAAATGTCACTCAGATGTAATAAAGAAGAAAAGGAAAGGAAATTTAACCATTTAGCATAGATCCCATTAGCTGTAAAAGTGCAAGTTTCTCGTTTATATATTTGCACTAGAATTTATTATGATAATGGTTTCCTCTTAGTATTTACAATAATAATTTACGGAAAGATGACTCACTTTGTGTGCACAAAAACAGGAGCAGCCATATACTCTTCTCCAGCCTCCTGAATTCTATCTTTGCTTTCTTTGTCAGATCCCAAACTAGAACTCTGAGGATGGGAAAGGGTTACGGAAGAAGGATCGGGTATGCCATGTTTCAACAAGTCCACCTGCCAATCACAAAGGAAATTATACCTCATTCACTATTAAATTTTCAGGCAGAGATGTAGTACGGTAAAATCATAGAAACTATAAATGGACCATTCAATTTATGAGTAGAGGATTCGAACACAATAAATAGAGCCAATTTTCTGGCACACTGCGGAATTTATTTCACCTGATTTGGGTTGAGATCAATGAGCAGCCTTCCTAAAAACAATGGTGATAAACCAGGGTCCACAGAATAAGCCTTTGCAACGGTAGGGTAATAAAGAAAAAAAGAGAAACCAGTGTCCACAACCAGAGGCAAAGATAGCAAAGCATAACACGAAAGCTAGCAATTTAAGCGGGCAGTTCCATCACAAGAGCATTTTTTATTTTTTTTGGTAGGGTTAAAAAGCCAAAACTCTGAACCATCAGTAACAAAAGTGTTAATGACATCAAAATAGTCAGTCCTGATGCAGGTAGGCCAGGGATCCAACACTCAAAGAGTCCATCAGCTACACTATTGAGAAGAACTTAATAACCATATGCAAAAAAACAACATTCAATAGCTACTCAATAAATGAAGATGTTCTCGAATTTGGGGAATAACATAAAAAGTATCCAAGAAGAAAGGCATACCGTCGACATCAAGCGCCACATGTTAACATCATGAACTCCCTCTGATACCACAAGTACTATGTGACAAATGGATGCCAGGAGAATGCCAAGCTAGAAGGATTCCTTGCAAGACAGAGTACGAAAATAAGTTCATTAGGCATTTTACATCTAAGAACTGCCAAGTCTTTGCTCTTAACACATCAGTGCAAAATAGCCATAAGAAAACTTATATCAGGAAATATAAATTGCACTTCGTGTTTCCTAGACCAACATTTTCCTTAAATAGGTAAAATATTTTTTTTTAGAGAAAGGATCAACTTTAGGATATATTATCATCCTCTAGGTAGTTACCTGTATACCCATCAGTTCATGAGCCAACTCAGCAGAGAGCGATTCACCACTCAAAACTGATACTGTGGACGACCCATCGGGTCTAATCATCTCAGCTAAAACAGAAGGACTATAGACAGGCTGCAAGCAGACGTAGTTCAAGACAAACCGTGTGATTGTTTCGGCATATATCATAATATCGCGAAAATAAGTAGATGCACAAACTGAAATAACAGATGAAGCATTGAACTAATCTTCAACTCCGAAATGCAGATATGGCAATGCAATTTTTTTTTCTGTCCCCAGAAAAACTGAGGGGAGGAAGTTTAGTAGTTAGATGGAAAGTGGTACGGGTGAAAGAGAGCAACAGGGAGAGATGCTTAAAGATAGACGAAACCTGAGTATCGAGGAGTATAATCCGTTCAGCGGAAATCCTAGGTTCAATGCCGATAGTACAATGCCTTGCATTTGCAATTGTTTCTTCGGACTCTATAGCAAAGGGAGGGAGCATTCCTACATACAATATAGCAAGGTTAATGTTAAATCTCTACTGCCCGACACGGGAATCCCATAACAAAGCTTGCAGTAACATAATTACATTCATCTTGACAACGAAACAAAATACCAAATCATTGCCCATTTGGGTTATAAACTCATCATTAAGATAAAAAATAAATTCGATTTGGGTTATGCAAAATAGCACAAGAATGACCGGTAAGACCATACCAGGAGAGCTGACATCAAAGCCATAAATCTCGTTCATGATAGTAGACTTGCCAACCCCTGCCGGACCAATCACCCCAATCACCGTGAAATCCGTATTGTCTGTCAGAAACTGCGCAGAAAGAGACAACAAAAATACACAAATGTTTCAACTTTTCAAACCCTCGGAAAAATAGAAAGGGTACAGAGCTTGAAATTGAACTAGAGGATGGAATGGAGTACAGGGAGGAAGCGATCAGTGTGGAACTCCCAGGATTCGGATAGGAGATTGAGAGACCCGATGGAGGGAAGACGAGACCGGAGCGATGCAGAGTCGTCGTCGCCGCCACCGCCGGCGCCACCGCGGTTGAACTTACTAGCAGTGACGAGAGCTGGCTTAGCTAGTAGAATTTTGGGAGCTTGGTGAGTCGCCGATGATGGGTTGGACGAAGAACCGCCGACGCCTGCCATTTCCTCGTCTCAGTTGCGGTCTTCCCACTACAGAGGCTTTTTGGCCAGTTGGGAGTAAAATGATTTGCTTAAGCACTTTTCTCGATGTTATTGTAAATCTGAAAAGTGATGGGGGTTATTTGTCACCCATTCATTCTTTGCGTTGTTCCTTTTGTCGACTGTCGTCGATCTACCGTTACCGTAAAGTTAATGCTATGGTGCTTAAAAACGTACCAAAATTTTTTGATATTAAATGATGTGTTATTTGATGTGGCAGTTAATGTGATATAAAATATAAAATTAAAAATTATAATTAATGCAGCATATCAACTGTCACATTTGACACATCATTTTGTGCAAAAAATTTAATACTCTTTAGGTACTCATAGCATTACTCTACCATCAATCATACTTCAAAAATTGTACTCTCTCCGTCCATAAATTATTGTCTTGTTAATTTTTTTTGTCCGTTCCAAAATAAATGTTTTCTTTGAATTTTTTTTAGAATAACATTTTTATCATTTTATTCTTTATTTTTTTAATTTTAATTATAGGCCACATGCACATGAGCATTAAAGAAAACTACACACTATACCAATATTAATAATCAAGTCAATTATATTTTTTTAATTCGTGTGCTGGATCAAACAAAACAATAATTTAGAGACGGAGAGAGTACTATCCTCCTCTCCATTCGCTTGGAAAAGAATGATATTTTAAGAATTAAAAGGGTTTTAAAGATACCAAAATATCTCATCACCACATGGTAAGTAGGACCCGTAACATGCAGACCTGGAGCCCGGGTTACTCTTTATATTCCTGAGCTCGAGCACAAGCCCATGTATCATACTGTACGACCTCTTCTCAAGGTCCCGAGCTTCCCAAGGAATTCGAGTCATATCATCACGATAGGTCTTAATCCCCGAACTTTCCCCGAGATCAAGCCGCCCGCCGATTCACTCACCCTTTAATTCCTTGTCTCGCGGAAGTCAAAGCCCGGGCTGTTTGACTTTGACCTTGGGGACCGTTTACCTCGGGAACAGTTGAAAGTCAATAATTACGGCTGCAATCAAAGCCAACCTGCTATTACGTCATTCCGAGGCCACTAGCAAGCTTTTCATTGGTCAGCAAGTAACTTACTTTTAAGTAAAGCTACACTTGGAGGATTGTACTCTTAAATAAGGTCTATCTTCTACATCAATGTTGATCAATGCAAATAACGGCGCCATAAATGGATATATTTTCGCCTATCTCGAGTTGACATCTGGAAGACCTACTTGCCTCAAACCAACATTCTTCCGGTATAAATACAAGATGATTACATTCATTTACGATCTAAGTTCCATTAAATAACTCTCAACTCTCCAAAAGCCTTCAGTTCATTTACTTCCAAGAGTAACTGACTTTTCACTGGAGACCATCTTTTTTACCATATAGACTGACTCTCTCACTGGAGGGCTTTAGCTGGACCACATCCAGCTCCTTAACGGTGCCTTCTTTTACATCTCAGGTATCTACCGAAGGACAAGTTTTCTTTACACTTGTGCCTATTGAGAGTCGGTGCATCCTACTGTTCAAGTAGTTGCATATGTGGACTTGACACGATCACTTGACAGTTTTTGGTGTGATCAGATCTGTTTGATTTCGTCATTTAGGGGCTTAATTTTGAGTTTTAATTTATTATTATAATAATTAGAGAAAATTATATATATATATATATATATATATATAAAATAAAGAGAAAGATAGTTTGGTCAAAAAGTGAGAAAATTTAAAATCATAAACCAAGTTAAAATTAAGAAGGAGAAACGTACCAAAGTAAATTTATACACGTGCACTTAATTTGGAGGATTAAACTAGCTTTACTAGATTATAATTTTGATGTTACAAGGAAAAACTTGAAAACTCGTACTCTCTCTGTTTCATAATAATTGTCCTGCTTTATTTTTTTATCCGTTTAAAAAAATTATCTTATTTTTAAACTTTTCTTTTAAGAAAAATACTTTAATAATTTAACCATTTTACTTTTATTTTTTCTCCACACTTTAATCATAGTTCACATGCATATGAGCTTTAAATATAATTATATATTATATTAATATTTATAATATAGTCAATTAATATTTTTAATCTATTTATTCACTCAAATAAAATAATTATTTAGGAACGATTAAAGTATAATTTATAAACTCAAATTTTAAAACAAGAATCTTTAGGTCAAATCTAAAAGGATATTCAATGGTAATAGTCTGCTTCATGTTGCAAGTGGCATAACAAACAATTACAAGTTCATGATAGCATCATTGGCAGTACAATGGTGATGGAAAGTGAACTTAGAGGCTAATCAGTCGTCAAATGTTAAGTTTAGGACAGCATGTCCAGATTTTGAGTTATATTACCAGCTGATGAATATATTTTGGACCTGCTAGATTGTATGGGCCTCACCCCAGCAAATGGGCCCGAAATGAATAGAGGTCCGACCCGTACAAGTATATATATACCTTCTCCTATACCAAGCCGAGGTAGGCTACATTTTATACAGAAAATACGTATTCTAATTGATATTCTCTAGTGGCCGGTACTGATTATCACGCCGGAGGGCTTTGGCGGGGACCCTCCCCGCCCTTCTCACGGTGTCTTTTTTACAGATAAACACATGCCATATATCCTACATTCGCGACGGTTCGGCACCCCCGGTGCCCCTGATTTTTTCGGCATCATCAGTTGGTTCCGTTGCCGGAAAACGAGGTTTTTATTTTATTATTATTTTTTTCTGGTGGATTTCTTTGGCCAGAATTTGTGTTCAAAAAAGTCTCTCGGATCACAGCAAAGCTGCTGTATGAATTGGTCGGATGAAGACAAGCACAGGACAAAAACCAAACTTTCTGTATGATGCATTCTTCTTCTTTGGAGCAACGCACACACCGGGGTACTGGATAAATTTCTTTTCATCCTAAATTGGTGGTGGTGTAATGCATTGGTTATTGACTGCAATTCAAGGGGAAGGCTAAAGAGGGGCCCACTTGAGAATTTCTGGGGCAGTGCACTCACCTTATTGGCATTTTATTGAAATCCATAGAGTGCTCCCAGTTCATAATGCATATGGGTTTGGTCTTTCAAGATTTCTTCAACAAGAAGGTAGAGTGAGGAATTCAAACTTGCAACAAATCAGGAGAGACTTTACAAAAAATTATGTGGTGAAAATGGTAAGCAAAGCACAGTGGCATGGCTCGGGACTTTCATGAAAGCAAAGGCATAGAAAGACAGACAGATTGCACTCTATGAAAAGAAGCCAAATAGACGAATTGTTTGCTTGATTTTTCTGTGCAAATTGGGCAAAGAGGAGCTCAAGCTGCAGTTGATGGGTTTGTGGGTTGAGAAGGAGAGACACAGGAATCAAGATCCAGCAAATTGGGACGGATGACATCCGTTTGGGAATCGTGGACAAAAGCAGTCATGAAGGTTGATGTGGGTAACCGGGAAAGGTTGAGATGACGAACCGTTAGATCATCTGTGCGATACAAAAAGTTCTTCAGTCAGACATGGTGCCGGCGACCATGGCACTTAAGCGAACTGGCCGAAGGAAATGAGCAAGGAACAGGAAGAAAACACCATGGATGGCTTCGTCTTGCCAAGGAGAACACGACTGCACCAGATCATCGCTGTCGGTGCTCAAATGTGCTCCCACGAGTTGCCAAAAGACGCTGGACTTGTTACCGGTTTGCCACGCTCCGGCCACCCACCGGGAAGGAGATGGTATCGTACGGCAGTTACACACGACCCACTACACGGCAGTTACACACGACCCACTACATGGCAGTAAAGCATATCGCTTGGGCAGTTGCAAACGACACCCCTTTAGTAACGCAGTAGTTACAAATAAATGTCATTCATTTTCGGGCAGTTGCACCTTGATCCTTTAATTATTAAGAGGTTACATTTTGGATCCTTCATATTGGGATAATTATAGCTTGGCCCTCCACTATGGGTGATTACAAACTGGCCCCTTAACTGTTGAGAAGTTACGAACAAGGCCTCTAGTGCAGAATAATTACAATGTGGTCCATTCTTGTTGAGGAAGTTGCAGCTTGATCCCTTCAATGCAGAACTATTTTAGTTTGGTCCCTTTACTACTGGCAATGACAGCGTGACCCATGTATTGTAAAATCATTATAACCTAATCCCTCAAACTGCCAAGAAGTGACAAGTTTATCCTCCTCGCTCGAGCATAGCTCGCGGCTGAATAGATTATATCCTCCCCGCTCGAGCGTAGCTCGCGGCTGAGTAGATTATATCCTCCTCGCTCGAGCGTAGCTCGCGGCTGAGTAGATTATATCCTCCCCGCTCGAGCGTAGCTCGCGGCTGAGTAGATTATATCCTCCCCGCTCAAGCGTAGCTCGCAGCTGAGTAGATTTTATCCTCCCCGCTCGAGCGTTACTCGCGGCTGAGTAGATTATATCCTCCTCGCTTGAGTGTTACTCGCGGATGAACAGACTTTGTCCTCCCCGCTCGAGTGGTACTCGCGGTCGAGTGGATTCCTTAATTAACGTTTGAGGTCATTTGACTGCTCGCAGGTCGAGCTCATGACTTAGTTACTTTTAAGGCTTATATATTGTTATGCTCCCTGGTCGAGTTGATTCCTTAATTAACGTTTGAGGTCATTTGACTACTCGCAGGTTGAGCTCATGACTTAGTTAATTTTAAGGATTATATATTGTTATGCTCCCTGGTCGAGTTGATTCCTTAATTAACGTTTAAAGGTCATTTGACTACTCGCAGATCGAGCTCATGACTTAGTTAATTTTAAGGCTTATATATTGTTACGCTTCTAGGTCGAGTGAATGCATCTCGACAGGTCCGAGGTGAACACGAACAGATAGTACTCCTCACCCTCGAGATGAATCTCGAGGAATAAGAAGTGGGGGGCTTCTGATGAACATATATTGGACATGCTAGATTGTATAGGCCTCACCCCAGTAAATGGGCCCGAAATGAATAGAGGCCCGGCCCATACAAGTATATATATATATACCCTCTCCTATACCAAGCCGAGGTAGGCCACATTTTATACAGAAAATACGTATTCTAATTGATATTCTCTAGTGGCCGGTACTGATTATCACGCCGGAGGGCTTTGGCGGGGACCTTCTCACGGTTTCTTTTTTGCATATAAACATGTGTCAGATATCCTACATCCGCGACGGTTCGGCACCCCCGGTGCCCCTGATTTTTTCGGCATTATCACCAGCTACATATATCCTCTCCAGCTCCAGATCTACATGTCTCGTCCTTAATTAGGCCTGTGATTACACTGAGGGGTTTGGCATTCTTCGATTTTGATGAGTCGTTGTCGTTGCCTTTTGTTGGATGGTTGGGTTGCTCGACATTAAAACTTTTCAGCTTGATTTCCAGCTCCGTTGAGGGTTCCTAGGTGCTCGGTGGTTTGTATGTGTCGGCATATGCGACTTCTCTTAGCATGGTATGATGTTTTATTAGTGGTTTGTATTGGTGGTGATTCCTTAAAAAACAACTCTTTGAATGGAGATGGGTGTATGGTGTCTAGTGCAACCAATGAAGGGTTTCATCGTTGTATATTCTGATAACAGTTCTGTTATGATAAGGGACGGTTGTGTTGGTGGTTTGAGTCGGTGACTTGTTTGAGTGTGGTGACAGTTAGTTAGTTTGTCCAGCGGACGAATTTCTTGCAAAACAACTTCAAGATAAAGACGAACGTAGACTATTTGATACAACAGATGTTCCTGTTCTTAGTTAGCTTTGACGGTGGATTTTATATGATGCCGAAGATTTTGGCTGGTAAATGCATGCCATCAATCGAGTTTGCAAGGGTAACAGGTGATTAGGCGTTGGATGATAGATTGGTGGTTTGATTTGCACTCGAGCTTTCGCTTCTGGTGCCGGGCTTCCTTTTAGGCTTCAACGGGTTGGAATTGGTTAGAGCGGTATATGCTTTCATTTGTTTTTTAATTTTTGTCTTCGGGTCTTTGTAGTTGTCGTTGAGCTTTTTTTGTAGTGTCGTAGTTCGTTTGTTAATTTGTTTCTTTTGTAGACAATGACTTAGTAAAAATCGTCTTACGAATATTTTTTTTAAGACAATATGTTTAATCCGATCTACTATATGTTAGTAGGCTGAATGAGCTATGAAAATGAGATGTCGTGTTACCAATTAAAATTCGCAAAATAATTTCATAGGAGGTCTACTCTTTTGTAGTAACAAAGTTTTTACTACTGGGTTTTGAAAGCGAGACTTTGACCATCTTTGAGTTACTTTAAACTTCTTAGCCTGAGTTCGAGTTCAAATTCTCTTGTAAAACTTTCTATGTATAACCCACCCCACGCCACCCCACGCCACGCCACGAAACCCAACCGAAAAAAGAAAGAGAAAAAGGGTGGAGGTAAGATTGTTCTGTTACGTTGCACACGTGAGAGATATATTCGCCACTCTCATGTCCCAATTCTCATCATCTCAATGTTATCATCTTCCCTCCTTCCAATGGCTGTCATACTCTGTCCCTTGAATTAAGCTAATCCCTCTCCTAAAACACCATAATTGACCATTACCAGACATGGAATCCCTAAAATCCTCATTTATTTGCACTACCCCCTTCAATTCTCCATTCCTAAAATCCCAAAAAAGGACCCCGAATTCAAAACCCAGAGCCACCACCATCTCCTGCGCAGTCTCCCGAGACCCATGGTCTCTCAGTGATGGCAACTTCAACAGACCAAAACCCAAATCCGAAAACCCCAAGAACCCTCTCTCCGACGACAACGCCCGCCGCATTATCAAAGGCAAAGCCAGATACCTCAGTGCCTTGAGGCGCAACCAAGGCTCACGCGCCCAGACACCCAAGTGGATCAAGAGGACTCCTGAGCAGATGGTTCAGTACTTGGAAGATGACAGAAATGGGCACTTGTACGGTAGACATGTCCTGGCCGCGATTCAGCGGGTTCGGAGTCTCTCGGGCACGCGTGATGAGTCTTATGATATGAGGCAAGTAATGGGTTCTT
This sequence comes from Platycodon grandiflorus, assembly GCA_016624345.1. NCBI lineage: Eukaryota > Viridiplantae > Streptophyta > Magnoliopsida > Asterales > Campanulaceae > Platycodon > Platycodon grandiflorus. The sequence goes on along the minus strand of CM028364.1, from coordinate 1,121,923 downwards.
TTGTTACCAAGCTCAGTTTTAGAGAGATGTGCACTGTGTTGAAGGAGCAAAAGAATTGGAGGCAAGTCAGAGACTTCTTTGCTTGGATGAAATTGCAGGTGGGTTCTTCAAAAAAAATGACCCCCTCTCCCCCGTTTTGTTATGTTTCTTTTAAAAAAAAATTAAGAAATTTAACTTTTAGCCATTTCACAGTATCACTTATATCCTAAGTGTCCATGCTATATACTCCTTGCAAGTACACCTTGGTGCACAGTAGATGACTAAGGTAAATTTAGTAACTTAAGCTCATGCTTAACAATAAAAGCTGATGGAACATAGATGGATTGTTATTCTCATTTTTTCTCTCTTGTGTAAAATTATGGAGTTAAGTGAGCGCTAATGAATTGCAATAGTTTCTAATTTTTCATGGTCATTTCAGTTTGTAGTCATCTTATGCAATTTAGGAAAAACTTGTAGAGGCTTCATTCATGGCATTGAATGTTTTGATTTTTCATGAAGAAATACTTTTTTTTTTTTTAAATTAATGTATATAACTTTAGACAGGCTTCACGTATTAATTTGGTGTAATGGTAGATTTATGCTTGTACAGATAAGCTACAGGCCCAGTGTTATTGCATATACAATTGTGCTTCGTATCTATGGGCAAGTTGGAAAAGTAAAGCTTTCCGAACAAACATTTTTGGAGATGCTCGAAGCAGGATGTGAGCCTGATGAAGTTGCTTGCGGTACTATGTTGTGTACATATGCTCGATGGGGCCGTCACAAGGCGATGCTCACTTTTTATTCCGTTGTGCAGGAGAGAGGGATCCTACTTCCTGTTTCAGTATTCAATTTCATGCTTTCATCTTTGCAAAAGAAATCGCTTCATGCAAATGTTATAGAGGTGTGGAGGCAGATGATTGCTACTGAAGTGGTGCCCAATCATTTTACTTATACAGTTGTTATCACCTCATTTGTCAAAGAAGGTCTTGCTAAAGAAGCTCTTAAGACTCTGAAGGAGATGAAGGATTCAGGCTTTAAGCCAGAAGAGAATACTTATAGCCTTCTTATCACTTTTAGTTCCAGAAATGGTAACCATGATGAAGCTTTAAGACTTTATGAAGACATGAGACTACGAAAAATAGTTCCTAGTAACTTTACGTGTGCTTCACTTCTAACCCTGTTTTACAAGACTGGGAGTTATTCTCAAGCCATAACCCTTTTCTCAGAAATGGATAGAATGAAAATTGCTGCAGATGAGGTCATCTACGGTTTACTTATTAGGATATATGGCAAACTTGGTTTATACGAAGATGCAGAGAAAACGTTTAAAGAGATTGAGAAGTTGGGCCTGCTTAGTGACGAGAAAACATATGTAACAATGGCACAAGTCCATCTAAACTCACGAAATCATGAGAAAGCCTTGAGTATTATGGAAAAAATGAGGTCTAAAAACATTTGGTTATCGAGATTTGCTTATATTATTTTGTTGCAATGCTATGCTATGAAGGAAGATTTGGCAGCTGCTGAAGCTACATTACAAGCTCTATCAAAGACAGGGTTTCCTGACTCTGGTTCTTGTAATGACATGCTCAAGTTGTATATGAGATTAGGATTGAGTGAGAAGATGAAGGATTTTACTGTCTGGATAAGAAAAAATCTAGTGAAATTTGATGAGGAGCTTTTCAGGACAGTCATGAAGGTATATTGCAAGGAGAGGATGCCAAGAGAGGCAGAGCAGTTGATCGAGGAGTTGAGTACAAGTGAATCTTTCAAGGATAATAAATTCCTTCAAATGATTTCTAGGGCTAAGAATAGAGAATCTATGGGACCCACAGAAACTGAAGTCGCTTTGAAGTCCTTGGACCAACCTGGTGCGATGGCTTTTGGGTTGGTGCTTACTCTGTATATGACAGATGGAAATGATAGTGAGACAGAACAAACACTCAAATTGATGCTCAAGCATGCTAATGGCTTGTCCGTCGCCTGTCAACTTGTTGGCAAGTTCATTAAAGAAGGCAAGTAGGACCAAACTTATCTCGCTGTTAATTTGAGTACCAAAATTTTATATGATTATTTTTAGTAATATTTTTTAAAAATTTCTTATTGAACACTTCATATGTTATGGTCTACATATCTGAAGAATCAGACTTTTTATGTAGATGAAATATCGAAAGCTGAATATCTATATGGACTACTGGTTAAACTGGGTTGTGAGCCGGATATTAATGCTACTTCAGCTATGATAAGTGTTTATGGAAAGCAAGATAATCTGGAGCAAGCCAAAGAAATCTTTGCAGCGACACCAGAATCCCGTCCACCTGGGAAACCTTTATATAATTCTATGATTGATGCATTCGCGAAGTGTGGAAAATTGGATGAGGCATACTTGTTTTACAAAGAAGAGACTGAGAAGGGGCATGATTTGGGTGCTGTAGCCATCAGCATGCTAGTGAATACTTTGGCAAGTTTTGGTAAGAAATTGGCAAAACTCATATTTGGGTCACCCAACTATTCACAAAATTGCAATCCGGCCACCACAAGTTCAAAAATGTTATTCTTGCCACTGTACTTTAGTTAGGTTGCAAGCGAGCCCATTTTTGGATGGACGTTAGTTTAGCCGTTAAATTAAAGTAAAATACCAATTGTATCCATGTCTTCTTCATCTTCCTTATCCCAAATTGAAGAGAGATAAAACCCTAACCCACCAACTCAAATCTCTCACGCACACACACACAAGACTAATCGATAAATCCACCACAATTTAAGCACAAAACCCCCAAATCAAATTCATAAATCCACCACAATTTAAGCACAAAACCCCCAAATCAAATTCATAAATCCACCACAATTTAAGCCCTCTTGCCTCGGATCCTCCTAAGAGAGCCACTGTTTCGGGACGGAATCTGAGAAGCTCTGTGCTCTTTTGGTATTTACGGATCTCACGGAGAGCCACTGTTCCGGGATGGAATCTGTGTGGCTGGCTTCTTCACTCCGCCGGTCGCCGGAGCAGATTTCCTGGCGGCCTTGGTGGCAAGTTTCTGGGCCTCGATGGTGGATCCCTTTTTGATTGAGGCCCTCCAAAACCCTCGTCATCGTCTCACAGTTCAACCTAATAATTTTGCTCAATTCCCGCTTGCCCCCAATTTGGGGTTTCTTCTGCTTGGTTGATATTTTGCTCAATTCCCGCTTCACCTCCGGTCGCCTTCAACATCACCGGCGAGCCTCTGTGACAGCGCCGCCGAACTACTCTGTTTTCTTCAACACGCAACGGTTGCAAAAAAAATTCATCTAGGGCTTGAAATTAGGGAAAAGTCTTCTCAGTTAAAAGTAAGATCTTTCCTATCATCCGGTATATTGAGGCAATTTGTTTGAAAATTATTGTTGGTGGTGTATGGTTTTGTGTTAATTTTTGATTTCCATTCAAAAAAGCTCAACTGCTGTGCACTGAGAATTCATAAGTGTTGTGGCAAGTTTTTCAATTCCGTGGATTCATGAATTCTTGCTACTCATTTGAAATTGACAAAACACACAATCGGGCCACTGTACTTTGGGGAAGGTTGCATTTCGGCCACTGGTTATTTGAAAATGTTATTTGGACCACTCTACTTCAGTTATCTTGCAATCGAGCCCATTTTTTGGACGGAGGTTAATTGAGTTGTTAAAATAACATAAAATACTAATTTTACCCATCCCCATCTTCATCTTCCCCAATTAAAAAAAAAAAAACCCTAACCCTAAAATTGCAATGAAGAGTGAAAATTCAACTTCAACGTCCCTAAATTAATGAACGGAATATACCCAACTCCAAGCAATTAGTGTGCACAGTATCGGGGTTGTAATCATCTTCTTGCTATGGTCTAGTCGAAATACACAAGAAACCCATTGTACGAAGCAATTATACCCGACTCGTAAATTGGAGTAGAGGCCGGCACCACCACAACCACCGCTGGCGCCAGGGCTTCCAGCAAATTCAAAACAAGAAACATTCTCTCAATTCATATATTTGTCTAATTGGCCGCAAAGCAAGTAAGAATGTCCGCCGCTACTTTCGCGTATTATACTTTATCTTCCACAAACAGCCTTCAACACCAAACCCCGCCATTAAAATTGCATGGAAGAAGAAGAGGAGTTACCCACAAATCCATCTGTACTTTACTACATCTAAATAATTCCAGCCATCGGAGCACGGTTTTCACAGTATCCGCCGTCGCCGGAGGTTGTAAGAAGAAGGAGGAGGTGGTGGAAGAAGAAGAAGATTTGCCATGAATACAAAAGAAGGCGCTGAATTTGGTGGAGTTCACTGGTTCAGATACCCAAGCCCTTCTTGGTCCCAGAGTTGGTCAAAGCTCTTTTCCTTATTCTCGTTGTCCCCTTGACTTATGTGGGTATGACTTTTATTTTTGCACTTGTCCAGACAATTTGCAAGTTCAATTCTCCCAAAGAAATACTTTTTTTTTTTTTTTCAAATTTAGGGTTAGGGTTTGTTTTCTCTAAACTGAGGAAGATGAAGATAGAGAAGGGGTAAAATTGGTATTTTATGTTATTTTAACAGCTCAATTAACCTCCGTCCAAAAAATGGGCTCGATTGCAAGATAACTGAAGTACAGTGACCCAAATAACATTTTCAAACAATCAGTGGCTGAAATGTAACCTTTCCCAAAGTACAGTAGCCCGATTGTGTGTATTGCCTTTGAAATTTTGAGATGACTGAGGGGTGAAATTTTGTCTAATTTCCCCTTGTTTGTTCAAATATAGGGGCAAAGAAAATTTATGAATTTAAGTATTTTAGGGTAAAGAAAAATTATGAATTCTTGCTACTAGAGAATGAAGAAGATGAAGAAGACATGGGTAAAATTGGCATTTTACTTTAATTTAGCGGTTAAACTAACGTCCATCCAAAAAATGGGCTTGCATGCAAGCTAACTAAAGTACAGTGGCAAGAATAACATTTTTGAACTTATGGTGGCCGGATTGCAATTTTGTGAATAGTTGGGTGGCCCAAATATGTGTTTTGCTTAAGAAATTTGAATCTAAAGCAATAATGTTAATACCTGGATGACTATCTTGACAAGTTTCATTTGTATTGCTGATTTTGCAAGTATAGAGGGTGTCGTCCTGTTCTTAAGTTTCGTTTATACTGTTTAAATTCATTATGATGATAACCCATTTTCAGGAAAATATCGAGAGGCAGAGAATGTCATTTACCATTGTATTAATGACAACTTGGAGCTTGATACTATAGCATACAATAGCTTTATTAAGGCAATGCTAGATGCAGGTTGACATCAGCACATCTTCTTTCTTGGCTTTTTGTTTATTATTCGTACAAAAAAACCCGCTAGGCTGACGTTTAAAGGCCACATTGTTGTACAGGTAAACTGCACTTTGCAACCAGCATTTACGAGCGCATGCTCTCCTCGGGTCAACCTCCATCAACTCATACATATAACATTATGATCAGGTACAGACTTGACTTGCTTCGACTCTTCTGAAGAAGTTAATCACATTTAGGAACAAATATAGAAGGAAAAAGAAAAGACATGTTCATCTATCATTAAGCAAAACCGTTGACAACATGTGCAGTGTGTATGGACGTGGTAGGAAATTGACTAAAGCTGTGGAGATGTTCAACTTGGCTGGAATGAAGGGGCTTGCTTTAGATGAGAAGGCATATACCAATCTGATATACTACTATGGAAAGGCTGGTAATTTGTTGTTTCTTGTCTAAAATAGAAAAAAATAGGATTTGTGGCTCTCTGAGTCTCATAAGAGCTTCTAAAGAAATTTGAAGTTTAGATGGAACAGGAATGGAAACGGCATAGGTAACTTATTGTGTCAAATTACCATTTTATCTAATTACATTTTCAAACATTTTGTAGGTAAAACGCATGAAGCATCCGTTCTATTTAACCAAATGCAGGAAGAAGGAATAAAACCTGGGCTGGTATGTACATAACATAATATTCTTACTCAATACAAGAGATTCTCAACTCTTGAACTTTCAGGGACTTACTTGTATTTATTGGGAAAATACAGGTCAGCTACAATATTATGCTAAATATATACGCTACTGGGGGGCTTCATCAAGAAGCTGAGGGACTTTTCCATGCCATGCAAATTGATGGTTGTTCACCTGACTCCTCCACCTACCTCTTCCTTGTTCGGGCTTATTCAGAGGGACATAAGTACTCAGAAGCAGAGAAAGCCATCACTTTAATGCATAAAGAAGGGATTTCTCCATCCTGTGCTCATTTTAACCACTTACTCTTTGCATTGGCAAAAGCGGGCTTAATTAAGGAAGCTGAAAGGGTTTATAAGGAATTGATTGCAGTTGGGTTAAGTCCTGACCTTGGATGTTATCAACATATGGTTAGAGGCTACATGGACTATGGGCATGTGGAGAAAGGCATCTCGTTCTTTGAAAGTATATGTGAATCTGTAAAACCAGACAGGTTCATTATGAGTGCAGCCGTGCATTTTTACAGGTCAGCAGGCCTGGATCTTAAGGCTGAAGGTATATTAAATTCCATGAATAGTCTTGGCATACCTTTCTCAGGAAATCTTGAAGTTGGGTCAAAGATAAAGATCAGTTAATATCAGAAATTGTTGTGGGAAAGTGAATTATCCAATTGTATATGGTCCATAAAAGCCAAAAAGATAGTTGGAAGGCTAAACCTGTGGCTATAGGCTTGAGTGTGGCACCTGATAAACAAGGAATGTTTGTGACCCTCACATGTGGCTATAGAAGAACAAATGCTGAAGATGGAGAGAAATGGTTTGCAGATAGTGTTGTGGGAAGTGTAGTATAAGGGTACGGTCAGATATTGGTTAACTCTATTATGGGGATTTGGGTTGGCGGCTTGCAATGGCTGTGCATTGCAACAGTGTTGTTTTGGCCAGTTGGTGCTCGATAGCAGAGAATGGATTTTGATGGATAGCGATGGAGTGAATCGGGCAAGTTACAGATTAGATAGTGGGAAGGGCAAGAAGAGTTCATAAAGATTAACAGTAATACCTTTCCCCCTGGTTTCTTCCCTCCCCTTGGCATGCTACATGGCCATTGTGCTTACTCTAATAGCTTTGGCTTGTTCAAATAACAGATCAATAATTCACTCCCCTAGACTTAGTTTTGAAGAATCCTACATGTTGATGTATTTGTAAAGTTGATAAGTGCCCCTCAAGTTTTGGGGTAAAAATTACAATTACCAGTAAAGAGAAAGGTAAACATGTTTAAAATCATTTTTTCTGAACTGAAAAGACTTGAGTGAAATGATCCCAACTTGGGGAGCTTCAAGCCTTCAACATATATTGGCGATTTGGTAGGGCTCTAATTGAGCTCGGCTCGAGCTGACCAAAGGAGGTAGTCTATCTAAGCCTGGTCACTTTGAGCCCAGCTTTTGTAAAAAAAAAATTTGTTTCTGAGTTAAGCCGAGTCTGGCTTTGAAAGACGTGACCGAGAGCTTATTCGGAAGTTTTAGTGTTCGAGATTGCTTGACAATAGATTAAATAAATTTATTTTAGACTGATTTTTGTTTGTTTAATTTTAATTATTTGGCAAATAGATACTCCCCCCCCCCACACGCCCAAAAAAAAAAAAAAATTGAAAACAGGAGATTTATATTGCGTATCATTGCAAGGAAAAAAGAAAAAAAAAAAAGAAGAAGCTCAATTTCAGCTAGACAAGCCCAGTCAAATGATCCGAACACGAGTAGAGATGTTAAACGGGTTAGCCTAGCGTTTTGCCAGCCCTAGCCGCAAACTGCCTAATTCTTCGCCACTAATATTGCAGACCTAACCCTAATCCTGGGGTTTCGGAAACGGCCACTATCGCCACGATTAAAGATATAATATAACAATATTTTGAAATAGTGAATCGATAAATCATTCATAACTTTGATAGTTTCTTATGTTTTTCAAAAGAAATATAAATTAGACATTTTTTTACATCGATGTCTTATAATTTCCAATTTGTTATTCTTAAAATAAATAATGTAATAGCTCTACTTAGTAGTTCTTTCCAACATTTTTGTTTATATTTCAGTATTTATTCACAAGTATACAAAGAAGACATGTAGCGCAAGGGATAAATGTGTTTGACTTTGGATTAAAGGTTGTTGGTTTTATTCTCATAGTGGTTGTTTTACGTATCTCCTAAACTTTTACTACTAATTAATATTACGCGGTGGCCAACCCTAAAATCTGCTCCTAACTGGCCCATGGGTTAAACCCAAAAGCTCTAATTTTAAACAGTAAAAATATTCCCTAACCCTGTTTTTTGGTTTAAATGGCCGGTCGTGGCCTTTTAACATCTCTAAACACGAGCCTGGTTCGCAAGCTGACTAGGAGAGCTTAGCCAACTTGAGCACAAGCTGGAAAACGAGTCTCCTCATACGCCTGGGCTCAAATCCGAGCCACTTCTGGCGTGACCAGCTTATATATATATATATATATATATATATATATATATATATATAAAATTAGAAATAGAAAATCTGACGTGTGTAAAATCAACGCCCAAAACAACCTGAAAACCCAAATGAATTTTGCATTTTAACCCTCATCAACGTCTCTCTCTCTCTCTCTCTCACGAAAATGGCAGGAATTGGGAGAAAGCAAGGCTATGAAATTGCTTCGAATCTGCTGAAAGCCCTAACAAGACCGGCGGCCGGCTTCCCTGCTTCAACGTCCAGATGTCTCAGCGGCATCGTTAACAGCGAGGTCGTCTCCTCCCACACCGCTAAATGGATGCAGGTACTCCCCCCATTACATCATATCTAATGTATACATCTCCGGCTCCACAATTTTTCTGTTCGAAATGGTATCTTTTGATTGATATCCTTCGAATTTGTACACATATTAGCTCCTTCTCAGCTTCTTAATTATTCATTATTTCGGGATATCCTCAATCTAGGGCATAGATGCACTACTACTGAATTTCTTTTCTTTTGTTCATTGTTTAATGAATTATCAATCGGATTTCATTCTTTTTTCCTGCTAGAATCATATACCTACTTAAGGACCAACTTTTTCAGTGTTAGGACCCAACTAAGCTGAATGATCGGGGAGATGAATCTGTTCGTCAAAGATTTGTGCTTTTGTGTGCGTGTGTGTGTGTTTGTGTGCATGTGGACGGGTGGATCTTTAACTGCTTGGAGGAGGTCGTCCTCCTTGATGGACTTCCAATACGTTGCGCTTGGTTTGACGTCTTCCTATTGCTACCTCCATGATTTGATATCACACATACAGACCATTTTATGCGCATGCTTGCCACTTACTGACAGTCTCTTCAAGGACAACGCAGCACCAGGGGTGAAAATGAGTCGAGTTGAGCGGAATACTTCAATGTTCAAGCTTGTTTGATAACATTAACGAATATGAAAAATATTTCAAGCTTGACTTGATTTGTTTTTGAGCCAATCTCAATCAAGCTTTTAATTGAGCTGGGCTGGAGCAGCTAGGTATTTTCAATCCAAATCTTGTGTTAGTAAGCTTATCAAGTCAAACCTAACTGTGTAATGAGCTTGAAAGTTTTTTCAAGATTTATTTGATTCCTCACAAGCCAATCTCAAAAGAGCTTTTTGTGAAACTGAACCCGAGTCAAACTTGAGTAGCTGGGTTCGTTATTCAGCCCGCCAGCACACTGTGCGAAGACAATGCAACTCTACTATTCCATTGACAGATTAACTTGACAACTCAACACAAACCTCTGACCACCATTGCTATTGGAGATAGCTTCTCATCTCTTCATCATACTATGACAGAATCCATGAAAAACTTCAATTTCAAGCTCTCCACACCCTACATCTGTACATTGAGATTCGCCGTCCTCAACTTCCAGTTACCTAGTCTGATTACTTATAGGACAATCTACACATAAATGCACATGCATATCCCAGTTTAGTTATGAGCGATACAGATGCCCTCTGAGGGTGGCAGAAAAGGTTAAGCTTTGCTTAATTTGGATATGTGTTACCTTTGGCTTAAGTTATTTTTTGTTAAGGTAAGTCAATTGTGCGAGCAGTCACCGAGCTTGCTTCTCAATAGTCCATGAACGCACTTATTGATTTTGGCAGCGAATCTGTTGAATCATGAATGGCTTTTGGAGGGCAAGCTTTGTGCAAGTATCCTAATTCCTTCCGCCATCCTGCACCAGTTCGACCAACGCTTGTAGCCTTAGCATCAAAGAAGTCCATGGCAGAAATTTGCATCAAGTTTCTGATTTGCTATTCAAATGTGCTATAACTTATTTCTATGGGCATTTTGACTTCATGGTCTACACATAAAAGTACAATCTTATTTTGTTTACATCCATGTATTTCCGATTTCATATTTCCTTATTTGCTGTAACTAAGCATAGCAGAAAACTTTAGTGTTTGCTCTTTGCTTTAATTGATAGGACACCAGTAAGAAATCTCCAATGGAGTTGATCAACGAAGTCCCACCCATCAAAGTTGAGGCCAGAATTGTAGCTTGTGAAGGAGGTTGGTTTATGTTTGATTTTTTTTTTCTTTTTCTTCCGTTAATTCCTTAAAAAAATTAACTACGTGGTGTAGTCAACCTACTAAAACCTAGTTTTTCATCTGACTTGTGTTCCCCCAAATTTCTTTACGTAAGGTGTGTTGTTTTCTCGTTGCAGACACCAATCCTGCTCTTGGGCACCCGATTGAATTCATATGCCTTGACCTGAATAAGCCGGCTGTTTGCAAGTATTGTGGTCTACGGTATGTCCAAGACCATGGTCATCACCATCACTAGGGGTTCTCTAGAAGCCGTGATCATTCATTACCAGAGGTTAAACACAGTCAACTCTGATGGCTTAGCAATGGGTGTACTTCTTATTTGGATACTGCAAGTTTTTATCTGTTCCCTTGTGCAATTTGAGAAAATATTGGGGGCACAATGCTTTCATGTGTTCCTTTTCAGCAAATAAGGTTTGATTTGCTTATCGAATTGACATTGTGTGTTTGTTGATCTCTTGGTACCAATTAAGTGTGCTCAACTATTTCTTGTTATACAAATTAAGGTATAAGCCTGCCAAATTTTATCTTCTGCCTCATGTCAAGAAAAGGTGTTGCAGTAAATGCATACAAGTAATGTAGCGAACCATCAAACACCTCTGTCACACTCTTAACACAACAGATTGCATTGCAGCTCCATTCACTGCTATGTTTTTAAGATCCAAACCTGCAAACATTAAGGGGTTCCAACCACACTGTCTCATCACAACCTTCCAAGCAGTTACAGTGACGACCAGAACCCCCATTTTTAAAGATGGGGCATTCAAGAAGCTTCTATAAACAAGAACTAAAATGAAAATACAGCATTCTAGCAGCTTTCTGTAAACGAAAATTGACTTTCTGTAAACGAGAATTGAAATGAAAATATGCCATGGAGAAAATTGATGGAATATAGGGCTCCAACAATTCCCAAGCCGAAAACATCTTTTTTTGGCCCCCTCATCAGCAATCCCATCACATTCTCGGTCAAAGGAAGATGGGACATAGGCCCTCCAACAATTCCCAAGCCGATAACCATTTCATATTTACCATTAATGTGCGCTACATGAAAGTAATTATTAAGAGTGGCACACAAATTATGCTTTGTGTGTGTGTGAAGATAGCAGGCACAAATTAAGCTGAATTCTAAAACAATGTGTAACTGATGCACACACAGACTTATAAAGTATTACGAGTATCTCTCCGCTTGAAAATCGAATCCACTTTAGTGAAGCAATTTAGATGAGCACAAGCACACTATGCTGTAAATCCTACATATGAGCTTCATATTCATTATTGTCAATATAACATTGAATTGGATCCTATATTGTACCAAAACTCCCCAATAACAGAGGGAAAATAATGATGAACATGTTAGCTTGAGCATCAAATACGACGAGGCATCACCTTACACCACAGCAGATACTCACCTGCTTTATCTGCTATCACTTGGTAAATGGTCCAAAAAAACAACCCACCAATATAAATAAACAACACTCCTCACGGTTTGCTTCCCTCGGTAGCTGTCAGTTTCCTTCTCTGTTGATGCTCTGCAACTTTATAATCTACCACTTCGCGGAAGAGATTCGGATCCAGCACACAGTCCACACTCCCATAAACAGCAGCTTGAACGCTTGCCATCAGCTTTGCTATCTCTCTTCCCGAAAACCCTTCCGTCTTTGCTGCAGCTTCCTTAAGAAGGTCATCTGACAAGCCCTTGATCTCTATCTTCTGCTGTTGTTTCTGGAAGAATTTAGAAAATAAGCCAGGTTTCCTGGCCCCAGCTTGAGCAATGTACTTATCCAGGTAAAGTTTCAGCAGCTTGAACCGTTCGTCTTCTCCAGGCAAAGGAAATTCTAGGACTTCATCAATGCGGTCTGCCACAGCTGAATCAAGATCACCAGGCCGATTTGTAGCAAGAGCAAGGACTATGTCTTTTGATTGGTCTCCAGTGCGAAAAAGGAGGGCATTCAGCGCACTCCTCTGAGCTTCACTCATATAGGTTTTATTCCGCCTGTGTTGGTAAAACTTCTCATAAACTTGCTCCCAAATGTATCAAATGAATTGAAATGATATGCAAGGACATTGGAGATGGATGGATGGAGGGAGGGAGGGGGAAAGAGTAAAATCATGATGCAACGATTAAATGACTTCATATGATGAAATGACATGTGATAAAAATAGCCATAAGCAATAATCTAAGTTACTCTGACATGACTGTCTCTACAAAATTCATTAAGCTAAGCTAGTACTGTGAGCATTGAATCCAAGCATTGGATTTGAAATTGGAGCTCCACTAGATCATTAGTATTAGTAGTTCCTTAAGACATATATGGCAAATTTGATGCTACCAAAATCAGCAGTTAACTTTCACTTACTCGCATAGAAAAGCATCTGCTTCATCGATGAAAAGTAACAAGCCCCTATTGGATTTCTTGGCCCAATCAAACAGCTGGTGAATCTTGGTTACAGCCTGTGGGCCCAGAGGTGCAACATCTCCACCAGTCATCAATGCATAATCAAGCCCCTGACAGCATTTCAAATGATATCAGACACAAATCACACTGGACACATGGCTAAGTTAACATGCTTAATAAACAACACAACTCTGTAAGAGATGAAATCCAGATGTAACCAAAAATTTCCTTTCAGGCTGTATTTTTTGCCAACACAAAACTCATGAAACCATGTAATAATTAAATTCCCTTAGACCCCATAACTAGAACAAGTGACCGTAATTTCGTTGTGACGGGAGTAAATCCTGGGTCTTAATTAGAGGTTGCCCATAGATTCAAAAGAATCTCAGAGCAATCAGCCAACTGTTATTAGCATGAGTGAACAGTGATGACATGTCCTTGGGGAAAAAAAGGAAAAAAAAAAAGAAACTTGTATTTACCCAAATAAACAATGACGTAGAAGAGAAAAGGCCAAGATTCATACAGATTTCCGAGCTAGCTCTCTGGCAGCCATTGTTTTTCCGGTTCCAGGCGGGCCATAGAAGAGCATGTTACGGAACGGTGCCTGATGTGATTTCGTATTGGCAGTGGCGCTAGCCAACTGCTGAATTCTTTTTTGCAGAGAAGGGTTCAAAATAACGTCACCAAATCCATTTCCATTTTTGGAAGCAGACCCTTTCTCACCGCGTAAGAGAGTGGTCAAGCCTCGAGAAGAAAAGCCTGACCAAGGGTACTTTCCTCGGGAAGATTCTCTGATCAAGGATGGTTGTCCCAATATTCTGTCTACATAACTCCAAACTACCCTAGCACCTTCTCTGCAATTAAAAAAGCACGGTTCAAGATTCCATATCAAAGCAAACAAAAAAATGGCAGCAAACATATGCATTCTAATGATAAAAGCAATCGTCATAAATAGTACTCCCTCGTTCCCAAAATGAGTGTCTTAGTTTTTCACACAAATTAAGGAAGTTGACTTTTAAGCAATTTTACAACTCCCTCTATCCCAAAAGAAGAGGAATGCTTTGACTTATTGAGCAAATTAAGACAATTGTGGCCACAATTTAAACTTGCTTTAAATGATTTGACTTAATAATTAACATCCACAAGCTAATGCAGTATTGAAGTCATTATGCCAAACAAAAATACTTTCTAAATTCCTCCCTCTTCTTTTGGGACAGACAGAGAAGTGCAGCATCCTTATGGGACGAAAGGATCACTGAAAGTGGCCTTTGAAGAAACATGATAGTCGGGAAAGGTGAATTTAGTAAATTCACTAAAAATGGACACTCGTTTTGGGACAGAGGACACTTGTTTTGGGTCGGAGGGAGCATTAAACAAATTTCACTGGACTGATCAGAAGATTCAATTGTCAGATAGGTTACAATGTGAACTTGCGTAGGTTATACCAAATATATATCATAACAGGCTATTCAGCCTTGACCCTAGACAATACCTTTGATGAAGATCCTAGGAGTTCATCTATTACGTTGTACCTTTCTCAAGCTCAAATCAATAGCAATGAAAACTTCTCACGAGCTTTAGAATATTTCTTGTTTTAGGACCAAATGCAAAATCTTGAGTCAACCGTACTATGTGGTCCAAATATAGCAGCCAAAAACTGCTTGGCAGAAGACCAAGGGTTTACCCTAACCACATCCTGCCCGATAGCCAAGAACTATCCCCTAAACACAAAGTTCAATATCACTTCAGCTGAGAAACTACATATTAAGTAATGAAGTTTCTCAAGTAAGCACGACTTAAGTATAACATGCTGAAGCAATTTAGAAGCCAACGGCAGCAAAAAATCATATGCAGAACTTTAAACTTGCCCATGAATAATGTTATACCTTGTTGTGTAAATTCCTGCAGCAAGAGCTGTCACACCTCCAACAGCTACAACCAACTTGTTCTGATCAGTCAATATTGCTCGTAAACCCCCTACACACCACAAAAGAATCAATATTAAGTCTAGCTTTCTAATACTTTTATTTTAAAGAGAATTTCAGATCTCAAGGTATAGAACTGGTGCATGAAACAATATCTAGATTCGCAATGAACATACTTCAGAAGAGATATTAGTAGACAATTCTTAGAACACCTGCCTGTAATATATAGGTGCCTAAAAATCAATAGCCATAGGCTATGATTTGATTCTTGTATCGTACATATTCAAAGTCCAAAATCAATTGGACTTTCTTTACCCCTCATAACCTTGTCACTAAATGAAATAACTAGGTCAAAGACTTTGGCCAGGAAAAAGTTCAAGTCAGCCCAGCCAGGTTTTGAACAATTTAGGTTATCCAACTCAGCTAAACGATTCCTTTTTACCATTCAGATCTGTCCAGAGAAACGTATTTCGTCAAAGCAAAGCCATCTTTTCCTCCTTAATTATCCATTTTACTTCTATCATCCCAAAACTCAAGCCATTAATAGTGATCCCTGGGTCACGACCTAAACAAGTATGTTCTGCAAATGAAAAGTTGCCATGATACAACGACATGATATACCCATACCTCACGCGCCAGAATGTACAAGTAGTCGAATTGTACCATCATTTAGATGGCAATATTGTTTTCATGAAATAAATCTGTCAATAGATGGAGCGAGATTTTCTAACTCAAGATCTTAAGAGAAATACCTCCAATGTGATCAAAGGTCGTGTTTATAGCAGCAACCCATTTCTCTCTCTCTGCACTAGCACGTTCTACAAGCATTCGTTTATTAACCTCTTCAGCCAGTTTTGCTTCATGGGCTCTTCCTTCTGCTTCTGCCATGGCCCTCACCCTGATTGTTTCCCGTTCTATCTCAGCCTTTTCTCTTTCTGTTTGTCGACGCTGTGCTTGAATTTGCTCTTCAGTTGCTCGTCTGGCTTGCTCTAGCCTATTAGCCGATTCTTCTTGCATTTTCACAAGCTCTTGATTCCTTGCTCTCTGATGTTCATTTTCTGCCTGAAGAAGAAGAAGATTAGATAACCTCATTGTATAGCTCCAATGTGATTGAAACTATGTGAAATGCCACATACCTGCATCCTCTTCCTTGCCAATTCGTCTTCATAGCGAGCCATCTGGGATTTTATTTGTGCCTGTTGCTGGGCTAGCTTTTTCTGTTCTTCATATATTACCTTTTGTCTTTCCTGCCAAAAAGGCAAAATCAAAGAGAACATTCAAGAGCATGAAAACAGATTGAAAGGTGTATGCAGACATAACTTTATTTCACACAACTAATAGCAGTTACCTCTTCAAAAAAACAAAAACAAAAAACAACTCCATTTTTCCATTTATATCAAAAGAATGCAATTCAGTTTGAGCAATCCATCAGCTTAACATATTCCCTCATAAGAATCTATCCTTTTGTTTAATCGTTAAACTACATCATTACATAACAATATGTTGCTATAGTTCCTTGTTGACAGCAGCAAGTGGAACAAACAACGAGTACATGAGCTACAATATAACAGTTTGATTGGCTAATATGATACAACCTTATTATCAGGAATAGAACTGAAACTTCTATATCACATCCTTGCCGAGTGTGCATGTAGGCAATGATCTTTTTTTTTTTCCCGATCTTAATACTTATCCTCATCATGATTGATTAATGAACCTATACTACACCTCAAATGATGAATAAAAATTAAAAATATATACTCAACTCATGACACTTCCGTCCTAGCTGGAAATACCCCTGATCCCATTGATAAAGAGTAGGTCCAAATAAATCGATGGGGGTAGTTTTGCTAAACAATTGAAATGAATGAATTTCTACCACGAAAGAATTAGCCATAAAGAACTACCATATTTTGGGGTCGATCACAAAAAAATAAAAAATAGACTATCATAAATTTGGTAGGATGCACTTATTACGTAATTGTATAGGTAGAAAACAAAATTAGTTACAAGACAAGAACATACTCCAAAGACCAAACATGTCTCTCCTATGCAGCAGATAGCTATAATACATCTCATAAAAGTTATCAACCCCAAAAATTTGCAACCCCCTGTCACAGAACTCCTTTCCTCAAACTTAACAGATACGAAGTTTATGCTTGAATAGTCTTTTCACCCCTATACCCATTTCACAAGAATCATTTGCCCCATATTCTACTCATTCACAATCCAAAAGGCACTAGACCACAAATGTAACTCCCTCCGTCCCAAAATGAGTGCCTTCTTTTAAATTTCCTTGTTATAACATGAGTGTCACTTTATTGATGAAGTTACTAAATTCACCGTTTCCAACTATATGTAATATTGTGCACTTGCAGTTTTAGAGAAAACTGAGTTAATAGTACTACTAACATTGCTTAAAGGAAGGAACTTCCAAAAGGTAACAACACGAGATACTACCAAGGTGAGAGAGCCTTTGTGAAGAGTAGATTGCAACAATCTGAAAGGATTGGGAATAGTAACTGGATCAACTTCCAAAAGCTATCAATTCGTTGTCCTTGACTTACAACAACTATGCAAAGTTAAGGGAACACTTGATTATCAAATTGTAATAGGATGCAGCTAAATAGTTAAATTTGTACTGTTTCAGCTTGAGCTTGCAAAGCTTTAAACTCGGCCGCTTTGGAGGATAGTTCTGTCTGCCTTGTCTCTTCTTGCTTCTTCATTACCTCAAACACCTACAAACAAGCACAAAGCCCCAGTCAAAGATCATCACATTTTCCAACACAAACTACACTAGAAATTCGGAAACCAAGCTCAATTTCATACAACCTAATGCAAAAACTATCAAAACAAAACAACTCCAACAATTGAAATAAAAAATAGCAAAACATTCTAATAAATCAAAAAAGCAAACCTTTTTGGCATGGGAAGAACTGGTAATTTCTCTGAGAGCCTTTGCGCCCCTTTCCAAAGCCTCTGGATCGAATCCGGCCGAGGTGGTTCTTGGATTATCGTTGCGAACCCGGGGAGGTTCAGCATTGGGCGGTAGCGTTGCTGGAACAGGAGATTGAGCTGTAGCAGGAGCAGCCGCTGACGGCGAAGAGGAAGAAGAAGAGAAGGGAGAGAAATTAAAGGAGCCGTCGGCATAGGCATATTCGGCGCCCAATGTTGCGGAAGCAAGGGCTGACAAAACCCCTAAAGCAGAAGCCTTTGCCATGTCTCACTGTGTGTAAAATCCCTAAATCTTCCAATCAGATGAAGGAGAAAGCCTCCAAATCCAATTACTGGCGTGGTCAAAGTTTGTGTTGAACTACAAGTAAAAGGAAAATATGGCTTGGAGAACAAGAAAAGTGGAAGCCATAGATGGGCTAATTTGCTTGGGAAAGGGAGAATATGAATTAGAAGAAAGGGCGAGAGCAGAGGTCTTCAGGGTTTATGTAGGGTTTGAGATTTTCTTTATTTTTTTGTTTTTGTTTTTTATTCTTCTTTTAAAGCAATTTTGGGCCTAATCTACCTGGATCTAGCATGCTTAATGAATCAGACTGCAAACTGTGATGGCCCAGCACAAATTTTACGAGCCTCTTTCCACAAAAAGTAAAAGATACAAGTAATTTTCTGTCGGAAAAAAAATAAAATTATTTACACGAGTGGTATAGAAGATTTTTTTTTTGGCAAAATTCGGACCGGTCCTTTTAAATAATTTTCATTTGCTAAAGTCTACTATAATTATTTTCAACCAAAAAATGACACTTTTGTTGCAAAATGTCATCTATACCCTTTAAAAATATGGAACAAAACGATGTATCACAACACAAGATGATGCATAAATTTTGTGCATCGTAAAATTCACAATGCACAAAAACCAACCACCCAGAAGAAGAAGAAGATTTGTTTCTTTTCCTGGAATATATTAAAGCTTTCTTTCCAATCTTTCAGTAATGCAATCTTTCGATACTTAGAAAATGTCGCCCTAGTCTTTCGTTTAGTAGAACTTTTATGCCAACTTCAGTGATAGATAGGCCGAGCCAAGAACAAAGCAAAGAAGTCTTGATTCGACATTTTCCACTCCATGAGATAGATAAGAGCGCTTGATTCCTCAAGGATCTTGATACGGCAGGTGAACCCATGAATTCCTTTATAGATCGCTAAAGAGGGGATTAGGGAGGGGCGATGAAATTGGATCTGAAAAATCCAATTCGTCCATAAATCCATAAAGAATGTATAAGAAGTCTCGAAGCCAAAGCTTTCACTATTGATGGAAAAAAATGGCTAGGCGCACAGAAGCCTAAATAAGCATTGAAGTCAAGGTGCGAAGTTGAGAGAATAATGATATTAATTGAATTTTTTGGGAGGTGAAGGGGGTGATTGTAGTGTTGGAAAGACGAATTGGGATTGACGATAGATATTTTATATACATGACGATGCACAAAAATACACTTAAAAACGTCATATGTTGTTACGGGGACAGTTTTGGAACAAATAACTAATTTATCATTTAAAAGGAACTTAAGTGAATGAAAACAAATATTGTGGATATAAGCGGTTGAAATTCCACAAAAGGTACCGGCCCGTAATTTTTCCAAGAATTTTCTATTTGATATAAACCCTATGAAAGGTTTGCGCGTTATTTTCTTCACCATATATTTCTCTAATATAAATATTTTGACTATACTAATATAAATATTTTGACTATACTCAAACATTTTTGTAATTATGTCCGATTCTAATACCACTTATATATCCCTTAATTATAAGATTTTTCAAATGTAGACTCATTGGTTGAAACAGAGGGAGTATTTTACAAATTTAAATAAAAAAGTGTTGTAACCCATTTATATTAATTTTCAAACAATCGAATCATTTGAAAAATAATTAAAAAAAAAAAAAACTCAATAAATTCAGCAACGAAATCAGAATTTAGGCTTACAAACTTTAACATGTACGTACTCCCTCTGCTCCAGGCAAAAAATTTACTATTTTATTTTGCGATATTTCACATAAAGAGTTAATTTAAAAAATTATATCAACAATATTAATGATTTTATAATTTTACTCTCTACGTGTGGTATAAACATGTTAATTATGCCGTAACATTTTTGTAATTATAAATAATAAATGATACTTATATATCCCTTAATCATTAGACTTTTCAAACGTAAACTCATTGAGTGAAACATATGAAATAAGTAGTAAATTAAAGTAGCCAATAGGATGTGTCTTGATGCACTTTTGTATTTGGTCAAAACCATTGTGAACTCAATGTACATATTCGAGCCTCGACTCGAGTTTGACTACTCAATGATTATTTAACAAGTTTAAGTTCGAACCACCAAAACTCAACTCGGCTTGACTTGAATGTTCCCTCCACCAAAGCATACGATAGGATGTGTATTGATATACATTTGTGTTTGGTTAAGAAGATGTTAATCTCCATTACAAGACCCAAATGTTTGAGGAATAGGACAATTTAAAGTTGAATTCAGATAAAGTATGTAAATTTTACGGCTAAGATTTCATCGCACTGCAAAATTTGTAGATCCAATGTTTGGTATTAATAAACACCAAACTTCAAAGATTGAAGTTTGTTGACCCCTATTATTGAGTTTTGTGGTGTTGGTCAAATCTTGACAATGAATTGTAGGGAATACAAGAACATCCACTCTAAAAATCTGGATCTAATGATTGATGGTGGAAATTATGAACCAAATGGCCCAATGGACTATATAGCCTCGAACATGAAGCCCTCTGCCAGGAGCTCTCAAAAGCCTATCCATCAATCTCAGTATAGACCAGTTCAACTTGGACGGTCCACTCCACTACACCAAAAACAAAAGGGTACACTCCACTCTGGCGCGTGTATCGAGTTGTTGAGGGTTTTTTTTTATAAATGATCTAGTCAAAGTTGTCAAATTTATAAAAGACCTCACTCACTCAAAAATATTTTTTATGACCTTTTTTTATCCAAAGATTCCAAAATTCTTTTACTGAGTCGAGTAAATGAGTCGATTACTTGAGTCGATTAAACGACTCAATGAGTCCATCAAAATGGCTCAATCGACTCTGAGTCGTTAATAAACTCATGGGTCGATTAATGGACTCAGGGTCAAAATGACTCAAATCGACCCTGAGTCAATTAATCAACTCATGGGTCGATCAATCGACTTAGGGTCAATTAATCGACTCATGGGTCGATTAATCAAAAGAGAGAGAGGGAGACGAGTACTTCGACGGCAGTGGCGAAGAAGTCGTAGAACGAAAAAAAAGTTATCTCGATAGCAGTGACAGAGGAGGTGGAGGACAAGGATGATGGCAGAGGATATGGTGGTGAGGGAGGCCGCGGATGGAGGCGACGGATGAGATGATGGCGAGAAAGGAGAGAGAGGAGGGAGAGAGGACGACCTCTTTTGAGTTCTGTGAGAGAAAATAAGGTATTTACTATTTAGGGTTTGAAAAGGTTTAAGTGCATTTTGGAGAGTTGTCAAACTTTTAGTCAAGAGACCATAAAACATAAAAGTTCGGGTCAATAGGTCATACTTGACTAATACCACGGAGTTGCCACTAGGGGTGTAAGTGGTTCGGTTTGAGTCAAAATCGCAAACCAAACCACCCCCTAACGGTTCTATATTTTTCAAATCGAACCGAACCGATCAGTTTGGTCCGATTCGGCTGTTTAATTATTTAAATATTAAAAAAAATTAAATAGAAAAAAATACTTTTAACACAGACTAAATAATTAAAAGTAAAAAAATTAACTTCAAAATTACAATAATTCAATCAAAATGTAGGCAAACAACAACAATTTTCTTGTTAAACTTAATTACTAATTATTTAATAATATATACATATATATATATATATATAATAAAAATAATAAAATTAAATGGTGGTGGTTCGGTTCGGTCCGACACCAAAAATCGTAAACCGAACCGAACCCTCGGTTTATAAAATTTTCAAACCTAAACCGAACCGTTCTAACCCAAAACCGAACCGAACTGGCCAATTCGGTTCGATTCGATTCGATTCGGCAGTTCGAACTTACACCCCTAGTTGCCACATTTTAAAAGATCAATTTATTTTTTTTATTTTAAAGAACTTGATATAAAGTTGGATTAAGAACAAAGCTATTCAGATTTGGCTCGTGTTTAGTCTAACCAAATGCTCTTTTGGGATTGGTTCGTGAGTTTATCAAAAAAAATCTCAATAAAACTTAGAGCTAATTGGACGATCAAGCTTGATACGATAAACGTAAAATTCGATATTTATAATCAAGCTTGTCATACTAAGCATAGAATTAGATATTTCTATTGAAAATATTAAGTTATTCGGGCTCGACTTGATAAAAAACTTGATTGAAATTCGTTCGGGAACAAACCAATCCAAGTTTAAACATCATTTTAAGTTTGCTAAAATTATCAAGCAAATTTAAATCTGTAGGCATTCAACTCGGCTCATTTTTATCCTTAGAGCTGAAAGATGGAAACAATTTGATTGAATAACTTTTTTTAAAAAAAATTCATTTTTAATGAAATGACAAACTAAACTAGACTAGAGGTTTCTTTATTTTTATTTTTAAAAAAAATTCACCATTCCTTATTCGTCTCCTTCCTTTCTTCTATCTCACATTCCCTAATTTATTCAATCTCATGATATTGCTGTTCTTTTTCCTCCATCCTATCTATTGAGTGACAATCCATTTCTCTCGTTTAATTATATATAGTAAGATAAGATAGATAAATGGGCAAACTCCACATTTAGTCCCTGTATTTTTTTGCATTTTTTTGTATTCGTCCTTGTACCAAAATTTTTTGAGACCATCCTTGTACCATGGACATTGAGCATGATTGATCCTTCCGTCAAATCTCGTTAACTTTTTTCCGTTAAATCGTCTCACGTGCCTTGCATGTGCTTTTCATAAAGGGTAAAACAGCCATTTCAATAAAAAAGTACAGGGACCAAAAGCATAGGGGGTGAAGCTGAAAAATTGGTTCATCTTTTTTATTAATCAAAATTAAATTTTATTAATCAAATTTTGCCCAAACCCATCGTCCATTTCTCTCCATCTCTGGCGTCGTTTCTTATAGTCACTCCAAACACAAACCATATGCACCACGCACTGCAACCCGTAGCCAACAATCCACAACCTCAACGACGCGGCTGGTGACTCGTCCGCGCTCAAAACCAAAGTCGCAACCGCCACCGCAACGAACGCGAAATTCCAAATGAGATCGAGAATCACGATCGGCTTTGAATACGCCCAATCGCTCTGCCTCTCCTTCAGCTGTTCGGCTGCGGATTCTCTCACGAGCATCGATGGCTCGCGCATCATTCGACGGCTGCTGGCTCGTCGGAGGAACCGCGCAGCTTCGCACAGGCTTTGGCGACGGAGGGAGCGGCAGATCCGGTCATCGTCGCTGGAGGTTAGTAACGGAGTTGTTGTCGCAATCATGTTTGATGAGCTCGGTGCCAGCATTTCTTACAGGGTTAGAATTGAGAAAAAGCTAACTCTGAAATTGGAATTGAAATTGGAATTGGAGCCGGTTTAATCCATTGAAGAGAGAGAACTAAGGAATTATGATAGAGATGAACGACGGTTTTACGCTTTTGGAAAGTGAACTTGGATACATTACCTACCCCTCCAGTCCTCCTTACAATTTTAGAGATGCAGTGGTGGTTTGGGTGAAATAGGGAACTGTTAAATCTGGGTTTAAATCATCAGATTTGAAGATTCAAAAAATCGAAATCGTGGGTTTGTAAGTAGTTGAAGCTTTGAGGTGGTGATGGGTCAATGAATGATGGGTTTGAAGGAAGGAGTGAGGGATGAGAAAAAGTATCCATATAAAATCAATAATTGACTTTTAGATTTATAAATTGTGAAGATTGCGGTGATGGTGGTGGTGGTGAATGGTGGGTTTGAAGAAAGGAGTGAGGGATAAGAAAAATTGACTTTTCTCCTAAATTTTTTTTGGGTTGAGAAGAAGATGAATAGTGGTGGGTTGATTTTCTTTGACTTTAATCATTTCAGAATTGGTCCCTGTACTTTTTAAGATAAAATGACTATTTTACCCATCAATAAATGCACGTGTGTAGCACATGTGTATATTTAACGGCAAAAAATTAACAGAGTTTAACGGAAGGACCATTTGGGTAAAATGTCTCGGTATAGGGACCATTTGCGAAGTGTAAGGACCAAATGTAAAAAATACTAAAACTACGTGAACCATTTGTGGAGTTTGCCCTAGATAAATAGATCAGTGTGCTACTGCTACTGCTACTGTGTTCATAAGGATGTTGAACATGTCACAGCAAACACAAGTTTTAAATACTGCAATTTTTAAATAATTCATTCTGGTATCAAAATTACCACTTGCTAGAATACAAATTGCACAATATACATACATACATACATACATGTGCTTCTCTCTTGGAGTATGCTAACCAGTAATAACAACACAAACTAATTGAAAAACACACACACACACACAAACAGAAAAGATTTCTGATCAAGGCATTGGTGTTGCCAGTTTGGCTCTCAAATCTTTCCTTAAAATCTTTCCAGAAGGGGACTTTGGTATGGCAGGAACAAAGTACACTTTGTGCAATTTCTTGTAAAATATTACCTGTTCAATTGAAACCATACAGACAAAAAAAATTATTATAATCAGAAAAATTAAAAAAACTTATTTATCTTTTTAATGAATTATTAATAAACAAAATCAAGTGCTACTCCCTCCGTCAAATGCGACATTTTTCTTTCTTTTTTTTGACACAGGAAGTGCCTTTAATTAAACGCGTACCTGTTTGGCAATGAACTCTTTAACAGTTTCTTCTGTAAGTTCCGACCCGCTTGAAAGAACTACGAATGCAACTGGAACTTCACCAGCAACTTCATCTTTTTGCCTGTTTTTTTCAGATACTTATTAGTTTCTTTTTATTCTTCCAAAATAGAGCAAGTTCATAGGGAAAATAAAAATAAAAAATAGATACTTTGGGTAAGGTAAAGAAAATCTGGACTTACGGAACAACAGCTGCGTCTGCTATAGAAGAATGGCTCACTAGGAGAGCCTCGAGCTCAGCTGGAGCGACCTATATATATATAGGCACATCAAACAGGTTTATAATATTGAGAATGCATTCATGTTGTACTCGTATAGATCATTACGTCCATCAAAATTAAAGGGGTGAATTGCACAGAGTGATAAGCAAAGTAGACAACATACTTGAAAGCCTTTGAATTTAATGAGCTCTTTCACTCGATCAACGATAAAAACCTCTCCATCCTCGTCTACATAGCCAATGTCACCAGTGTGAAGCCAACCATCCACATCGATTGTTGCAGCCGTAGCCTCATCATCATTTAAATACCCTAAATGCATGTATATATGTCACAAACCAAAAAATCGATCTGTAAGTAGTCGTGGGCTTTAAAATCTTAGCGAAAAATTATTTAAATTTAATGCATGGTGGTACATATATAGTACATACCTTTCATGATATTGGAACCACGAATGCATATTTCTCCATGCTTGTTGTAGGCGAGAGAGCAGCCGGTTTCAGGGTCAATCACTTTGAGCTCTGCATTCCTCACTGGAGTTCCACAGGACCCAGATTTCGATGGCAATGGTTGCTTTGCAAATGATGGGCTCATTGATATCACGGGTCCTGCCTCTGTCATTCCATAACCCTGTTTACAGACCAAATTAAACGTCAAACGAAACTTATTAGTTACGATCTTCTCCATATATGACTCTCTCTGTTCCTCTGGAAAAATCTTAATTTTTGAGATGTTATATACTCTACCAAAATAAATGTTCCCTAATAATTTTACACGGGTTTGAAAAAGTTCTTGACTTTATACAATTTTTCTTTAATACCCTCAATGTATTTCTTAGTGGTGTCAAATCACGTAGTTCCCTCGTTTTTTATCATCTCATGATTGATAAGAGAATTACAACTAACAACTTGCTTAGTTTTTTTTTTTTTTTCTAAAAACGGAGAAACGACAATTATTTTGAGACGTTCCAAAAAAGAATAAAGAACACTTATTTGACACGGAAAAAGTACAAACTTTAAGAGTACGATCTCACATCGTCTAATTCTACTTATGGTATATGAAACTAAAAAACTAGCTACATGCAACAAATAATTTTGTTGCTAATACTTACAAGGATAGTTATGTATCAGTGTTAAAAGAGTGATTATTAAATTTTGGACCTAGTAAATACTAGTTGGAGAAATATTAGGTGTCATACACATCCGGCAAAACACATGACACAAGATACCGTCATTTTCTTAATTTCTTTTTTATTTTTGTTCTTGTCATTTTCTTTAAATTGTTTATGTTCTTTTAAGAGAAATTTCTAAATTACATTAGGTCTGCGACTAATTTCCATTCGTGATAATGAAAGTCTGGTTCACTACACATGACACATGCACTAATCTTCATTTATGATACCGAAAACTTGATTCGCTACACATGACCCACACATTGGTCCGCTAAGCATTTGGGTCAACTAAGTTTACCAAAAATCCAGGTGTCTAGGGAAGTGGGTGATAACTTATAAAATAAGAACTGAGTTGTTAGAGAAAGTACCAACAATGTATATCATGCTTTGCTTTAACACTAGCCCTATGAAGGGACCTTGCCGATATACCAAGCAAGGCTAATGATCGGGAACCTCGGTGTCGGCCTCCGAGTATGCGAGCTCCTAGCAGCGACCAGAGGGCCACCTTTTGTCGAGCTCCCAACACATCTCTTCCTGAGCTCCTCGGCACAGCTCGCCTGGAGCATTAATTAGACAAGACAAAGCCCATGCAGAAGACAACTATTATCACTTAATGCTAATGCAGCCCTAACACGCTACCCCTAGGCGTAATCATGCACAAAAGTACAGCTCATTAATGAGAGAAGACGGGAGTAGATCTCCCATTATTCGGTCGCTAGCTTTACCCAGCGGACAATAGCTCTCCACCACCCGGATTATTCGGTATAAATACTAGGTAATCTTCTTCATTTAAGTCCTTAACAACTTCATTCTTTCAAGAACTCACCGGAGCATTTAAGTCCAAAGCATTGACTTCATTGTTGATGGTCTTGATTGCTCACCTTTGAGTTCATTGAACACCATCATAAATCAATATCATGACTCCTATACCGGAGGGTTATAGCTGGGCCAAGTCCCAACTCTCTCACAATGCATTCTCTCTTATTTTCAGTACCAGATGTCCTCAACGAAAAATTTCTCCGGCTAGATCTCCATTTTTGGCACAATTACCCTACATCTAATCAATATAAGTTGGAAGTATAACACAAATACGGGTCATAATGCTAAACGAATTGCTCCACGTAAATATTAGTTAGTAGTGAGTAGTCTTATCCTTTTCTGTCGAGACTTCAGCATATGACTATACACAAAGGTCGGTGATACCGTGTCCTCGAGTCTGAATTTGTACACCAACACATAATATTAGTGTACAACACTAACGCTCCTGATTGGTGGATAACACTAACTTTCTCTCTTTCTCTCTCTCTCTCTCTCACACACACCCCCACTCTCACATTTAATTAGTTGTTAACAATCCACTAACATTTAATGTTGGTGTACAAATTCGTATTGCATGTATTCCCTTCGTATTATCATTTAACCGTCTGTGGTACCTTATCCCCTTAAGATTATCATTTAACAACTTTTTTATAATACTCCAATAATGAAGAAAAAGGAAAGGAAATAATTAAGGAGGGCTTGGCATACCTAACTTGTTTTAATGCACGCATCTAACTATTGTACTCAGGTCGGATATGAAAACAAATGGATTGATTGATGGGATACCAAATTTTACGGGGACATTAATTTGTTGAAAAAATATGAATGTTATTAATTTAGAAAATTGCTGGCCAGTCCACTTTTAAAAAAAATTATTCTCTCTAGTTCACATTTTTTTTTAA
Organism: Platycodon grandiflorus; assembly: GCA_016624345.1. NCBI lineage: Eukaryota > Viridiplantae > Streptophyta > Magnoliopsida > Asterales > Campanulaceae > Platycodon > Platycodon grandiflorus. The sequence continues at coordinate 1,094,157 of CM028364.1, read as the reverse complement.
CCACTAAAAGGCACTTTCATAAAATTGTTCCAAAAATGCCTCGCAATAACATATACAGTAGCTTCTTCCTAAAAATTTTCCGGTGAATCTTCTTTTCTTCCTAAAATTTCTCTGGCCAATCTTTAAGATAACTTCTTCCTAATATTTCTCCGGTGAATCTTCCTTTATTCATAAAATTTCTCCGGCCAATCTTCCAGATAACTTCTTCCTAATATTTCTCCAGTGAATCTTCCTTTCTGCATAAAATTTCTCTAGTGAGTCTCCCTTCCTAAAATTTCTCCAGTAAATCTAGGTTTCCATTCCAATAACTCGTAGCAAAGAAAATTGATTTTTGTGGATAGCCTCTGTTTCCATTCCAATAGAAGTATAAAATACTAGTGAATCTTACTTACTAAAATCTCTCCGGTAAATCTTCCTTTGGCTGCATCGCGATGATGGAATTAGGCATTGTGATGATGAAATTAGGCATCACAATTGGGCATCAAGTCCTAAAATTTCTTTAGTGAATCTTACTTACTAAAATTTCTCCGGTAAATCTTCCTTTGCCTGCATCGAGATGATGGAATTAGACATCGAGTCCTAAAATTTTTCTAGTGAATCATACTTACTAAAATTTCTCTGGTAAATCTTCATTTAGCTGCATCGCGATGATGAAATTAGACATAGTGATGATAGAATTAGGCATCGCAATTGGGTATCGCAATGATGAAATTAGACATGACGATGATGAAATTTCTCTGATAAATCTTTCATTAATGACATAATCGTCTTTTTACCCCAAAAGTACATTTTTCCAATTTTCAAAAAAGTATAATGAACTGAAGCGATTATAAATATTCAAAAAGGGACCGGCATGTAATTCACCCTTATTAATTTGCTGCTTTCCATAAATGTATGGGCCCAATAACTTGTACTAACAGACCCAATACCTTATAGTACCATGCACAATAAGACTAGAAATGAAAAAGAAATGTTTTCTTTTTTTGAAAGTTTTTTAAATGAAATCACTATTATCAGTCTATTTCTCAATTTAGATATTACTCCCCCCGTCCCTAAATTATTGTCTTCTTTTTTTTTTTGTCCGTCTCAGAATAATTGTCTTGTTTGAAAAATTTTCTTTTGAAAACATCATTTTTACCGTTTTACCCTTATTTTGTCTCTTACTTTAATTATGAATCACATACACATAAGCATTAAAGAAAATTACACATTATACAAATATTAATAATCAAGCCAATTAGTTTTTATTAATCAGTGTGCCGGGTCAAACAAGATAATAATTAAGGGACGGAGGGAGTACATCCTATTTCCATAAATGTTTTCTTTTTTTCTTTAAGATAATATAGATGGTGTAGTGCTTAAAAGTTTTGCTCTTAGCAATCCAATCCTCAACCAAACTCGCTCTCTCTCTTTCTATATATATAGTTGGTGAGGATGCCTCTCATTCAATTTTTGGTTCTTTTAATTTTCAAACCTCCAAGTAAGCATGACTTGTGAAGTGAAATGATTTTTCATTTCTAAGTCATTAGCTAATAATGATACCTAATAATAATAGGTTTTACAGTAACTATATATATATATATATATATATATATATATATAGTTGGTGAGGATGCCTCTCATCCAATTTTTGGTTCTTTTGATTTTCAAACCTCCAAGTAAGCATAATTTGTGGAGTGAAATAACTTTTCATTTCTAAGTCATTAGCTAATAATGATACCTAATAATAATAGGTTTTACAATAGCTATTACTATTAGGTAATACTAATAGGAGAAGAACTCTAAATAAGGTTGTCGATGAGATTTGAACCCACACTCTTTTAAATATAATTATACACTTTAAACCAACTCAACCAATTATATTATATGTAAAAAATTTAAAAACATATTATATTATTCTATAAATTATTTTATAATATAAACCAACAAATTTTTATTTTTATAAATAATACTCTATCCATATCAAATTGGGTCTCATATTCTTATTTAAGACGTCTTAAAATAATGTATATAATATGTGATCCATATCAATAAAATTTAAATTATTTATTTAAAATTGATGCTTATGTTTTTTTTGATATTTGTGTAAATTTCTTTTTCAAATTGATAGTGTATAAAAAATATGTAAATATAGTATCCAAGTAAACATTTTCTAATCATTGAATGATCTCCAAAAATTATTTCAAAAAATATAATTATATTCAATCCTTAAACAATTCTCATTTGTTCAGAAAAATGTTATATTTCTTCAATATGTTCCAAAGTAAATATATTATTTTTAATTTTGTAAAGTTTTTTCAAATTTTTGCCTAAAATATCTTTACTAAGTGTTGGATGAAAAAAAGAGATAAAGAAACCCAATATAATATCATTAAAGGATACTTAAAAAATAAAAAAAATGTATAGAAACAAAAATACATGTATTGATCACCAATAAAAAATACTTACTTTAAAACGAAAATATTATAATAAACGATTACCAATTTGTATATATTGATAATACTTAACTTTTGTCAGACATTAAGTCAACAAATTTTTATATTCAATAATAATAATTTTTTTAAAAAATATTTTAAAAATGTATCAATTAAACACAAAAATTAAATTGCACCCGTGCAATGCGGGGGCTCTATAATTTAGTATTCTAAATAACTATTCTTTTTGGACATGGACAGAAGAAGAAGAAGAAGAAGAAGAAGAAGAGTAATTAGTGTTTTGTTTGATTTTATTGTAAATTTTGTAATATTTAAATCTCTCTTTTTTTTTTTTTTTGTGTGACCATTATAAAAATACTTATAAAAAAACTAAAATTAAGTTACGAAATCAGGAAACAAAATATAATACTAGCAGCATACATTTCGGAAAAAAAATAGGAGTACTAAAAATTAAGGTAGAAAAGAGAGAGAGAATGGTGTAGTAGTTGAATGCAAAAAGATGGTCGGAAGGGGGAAAGTTAGGTACCTGACCAAAAATTGCCTGCGGGACTCTACTTAGCAGGGCTTCCTGCAGCTCCTTCCCCAGCGGCGCCGCTCCTGACAACACTATCCTAATCGAGCTCAGATCATAGTCAGCCACCATCGGACTCTTTGTCAATGCCAGTACCAGCGGCGGCACCACTCCCGCCACCGACACTCTGTGCCTCTGTATCAGCTCCAACAACGACCCTATCTCAAACTTGTGCATCAATAAAACCGCCGCTCCGGCTCTCATCGACGTCAATAGTATAGAAACCAACGAATATATGTGAAAGAGCGGGCACACGCACAGAAACACGTCGTCTGATTTCAAGTACAGGTTCGGATTCTCACCGTCGACTTGTTGCGCCACGCTTGTGATCAAGCACTTGTGTGTCAGAATCACGCCTTTTGGTAATCCCGTTGTTCCCGACGAGTACGGCAATGCCACGGCGTCGTTGGGGTCTATTGATGTTTCCGGAAGATGGTTTTCGTTGTTGGACTCTGCGAGAAGAGAGAAATGCAGGCAATTATCCGGAGGGGCGTCGACGGTGATCACGGTGTAATCTTCACCCATTTTGGGGTAATTGTCGCCGGCGTTGCGAAGCTTGTCGACGTATTGGGATTGGGTAATTATTAATTTGGGGTTTGCGGAGTTGAATTGTTTGAAAATTTCGGCGGGGGTGTAGAAGGGATTGGCAGTGGTGACGATGGCGCCTATGAAAGAAGCTGCCATGAAAGAGAAGACGAATTCGGCGCAATTCTGGAGGAGAAGCATGATGACGTCGCCCTTTTTGATGCCGAGAGTGGATAAACCGGCAGCGACTTTGTTAGAAATGAGATGGGTTTGGGCGAAGGAGTAGGTTTGACCGGTGGTGCCGACGATGAGACATGTTTTGTGGGAGAGTTGAGGGAGGTGTTGGAAAATGTAGGAGTGGAGGGGGAGGTGGTTTGGGATATGGGGTAGGTCTGGTAATTTAGATTTGAAAACATGGGTAGATTTGTCAACAAGGGAAGAGAGGGGGGGAGGAGAAGGAGAAGGAGAAGGAGCCTCTGGGGTACTTAGGGTTTCTAATGATAACATTTTATTATGGTTTTGTGTTTTTTCAAAACTTAATTTGATTCCCAAGATATGTATTACTATGTAGTTTCTGTATGATATGCTGATCAGTGTAATTAATGGTTTAGTATGGAAATAGAAACTTCAAAGGAGAGAGAGAGAGAGAGAGAGAGAGAGAGAGAGAGAGAGAGAGAATGTGAGAAGGTGGGGGAGAAAGAAAGAGAAAATAAATAGAGAGACAGAGGTGAAGAAGAAGAAGAAGAAGAAGAAGAAGAAGAAGAAGATGATGATGATGATGGAGGAGGAGGAGAGAGAGAGAGAGAGAGAGAGAGAGAGAGAGAATGTGAGAAGGTGGGGGAGAAAGAAAGAGAAAATAAATAGAGAGACAGAGGTTAGGTAGTGAAGAAGAAGAAGATGATGACGATGATGGAGGAGGAGGAGGAGGAGGAGAAGGTGGCGGTGGTTGTTGGAGTACTTGTTAGCATCCTCATCTCACATTCAACTTAGCAAAATTATTATTAATTTGATTAACAAAAGAGTGGAAGCAGAGGGAGGCAGAGGCAGAAGCAGCCAAGAAGAAGAGTGATTGTTTTTCTTTTTCCCTACAAAATTCAATTCCCTCTTTACCACTACTCCAACCTACCAAACTCCCCACACTCCATACATTACCCAGTGGGCCCTCTCTCTACTACGTTCCCAACCTAATATTTTCATTACTATCACATGTATGTAGTAACAAAACAATTATTCAATGCAATGTACTCTCTATACGATTTGACATTTTTACCCTTATATATATATATATATATATATTCAAGAGCATGTTTGGTGTTGTGTTATCACCAAAATATAACACAAAAATGCAGCTTATTTGCATCTTTTGTGCATTAATATTGCGGCAAAAAAAGCCGAGTTTTCTAAATGTGGTTGTGTTCTCAAACGCTAGAATTTTTTTTTTAAATTTTTTAAAATACAAAATTTAAAAACTAACATGTGCCCTAATAATACATTTGAAGAATTCATTTATAATATGTTTTATCTTGTGAACTACCTAATGACATTGAAATTATGCATGTTTAGTTATCATGACAAAATTTACTATATTTAGGCTCTTCAAATATGCTCTTACGACACATATGTTACACAAACCCTTAAAAAGACCAAATTAATCCTATTGTATATTTGAATCTATCACTGCCCATTTCAAAAGCAAATTAATCCACAACTTGGTCTAATATGCTTATCATATACTCTCTTCGTTCCACCTAAAAAGTTTAGGTTTGAGGAGTCTAATAATTAAAGGATATATTTGTGTGATTGAAGTTGGTCATAATTACAAAAATATTTAAGTACAATAAGATGCTTGCATCACAAGTGGAGGGTAATTAAAATTGAAAGTTAGTTATGAAAATTGTAAGTTTAATTTTTAAAAGTAGACATTTTAAGTGAAACATTCTAAAAGAAAATACTTCCTACGTTCTTAATTAAATAATCGTCTTATTTGACTGGACATACTGATTAAAAAACTATAATTAACTACATTATAAATATTGGTATAATATATACTTTGCTTCAAAGCCCTTGTACATGTGACCATAATTAAAGTAAAGAGAAAAAATAAAGGTAAACTGATAAAAATGTTTTCTGGAAAAGAAAGTTTAGAAATTAAAAAAATAATTTTTTTGGAAAGAATAAAAAAAAGAAAGACAATTATTTAAGAACAAAGAGAATAGTAAATTCTTTGTCTTCCATGTTAAAAATTTAATGGCCGAATTGTATTATTTCAGGACATCAAATTAACCAACATGGCATGCATTAATGAAGACCCAACTAACTTGTAGATTAGCTTGTTGAAAAAATGGCAAAGGCGACAGACTCAAATATACTACTGTACTCCGTAATTAATTTGGATAAGCTTCAAATAGACTTGCGAGTAATAATAAAAACAAGAAAAGAAAGGGTAATTTTTACTAGCAACTTAAACTTCTCTTTAATAAAAATTCTTCACTCGACTGTCAACTGTCTAGCCATCAAACGGGGTGGCGAAGGCGAAAGCCGCTGGCCTTGGCCGTGGTAGAGATAGGTAGGTATGTATCACTTGAGCTACTAGCCCAAGTAGTACTTATGTTCCTTGCCCAAAGACCATAACCTGAAGATCAAGGGATCGAAATTTAATTTCGCATAATAGAGTCAGTTTCAGGACATGGAGAAAAACGGGTAGCCATGGTGCGGGGAGACCCCTGTGAGCATGGTTGGAAGCCGGTTAAGCCCGGACGATTATGTGGCTGTAACTTTAATTCCCTCCCACATTAATCTAATAAGCCATTGTATCACAAAATTAGTTTGAATTTGAATCCTTCTTACTCCATTCCCGACGACTTAATTTGTTCTTTGAGAATTAATTAATGAGCCAAAATTATTGGGTTCCTCTTGAATTCCTCACGGTGCCCCTAATTTCCAATTAAATGTTACCCCGGCGGCGGCGGTACGTATTTGGCTTCCGGTGAGTGCTGCTTCTGCTTTGTTACCAGCGTGCGTGTTTTGGCTAGTATTTAATTAATTAATGCGTCTCATTAAGGAAGGCTATAAATTAAGCTTCGTCTGTTGATGATGATATATATTGATGCTGCCTGCTTCCAAAAGTTGACTACGTACGTAACCACGGCACGTAGCTTTTCAAAATCAAGAGCATTGAATTTGATGACTGATCAGCAGCTTGAGTTGAGTTGAGGCTACGTGGATCACTGTGGACTCTATGAATTAATCTTGACCTGATGAACAATTAATATTGTACGTAGTTGCGATGGAACAAAGATGGAAAACTAGCTACAGTAGAAAATTATTTCGCTGGATCGATCACATCAAATCAAACCCCTCCCTCAATGGCCGAACAAACTACCAAACATAATACTTAAAATAGATAAAGAGGGAAAATCCCAAGGAAAGGCAGATAGCTAGATAGAGGATTGAATATGGGGGCCGGGGTTAATTAATTAAGGGATGTAGCGATCGAGTTAAAAGTTAAAACATACAGCAGTTAATTTGAGACGACGCGACACAATCATGTGATTAATACATGTCAAAAGTCCACCCACGTATACAGTTGATCAACAACTTCTTCAGTAGTCGTGGTGATTCGTTCAACACAGCTTTAAACTTATTAATTTAGGCTTCCTACGGAAAAATACTGCTTAGAAATTAAGAAATTAATTAAGCTAGACTGCCAACAACATCATAAATGTCATGGTGAACCCAGCCAATGGTCTTCCACGAGATAACAAACTAGAACTACGACCCCCCGATTTTTGAGGAGTCGCCACCGCCGTCGGGGCAGCTGAGGGAAACCAGCTGTCGACTGAAGGTGCTGGTGATGGCAATGGCCCAGGTGCTGCTGCCACTGAAACTGGAGCAACTGTAGCATTGGGGCAACTAGGCCAAGGAAGCGCAGCAGCATTATTAATATTATTGTCTTCAACGACCTGAACCACCCCATCTATCCCGTGGCAACGAATGGAGGACCCAGCAGTGCAAATATTAGGACTTCTTATTCGAACATTGTCAAGAAAGAAGCGCTGTCTGCCATCATTGGAAACTTTAAGCATCGAATCAGGTTTAGATGTTGGAATCATTGAGTTTGTGGGCAAGTATAGGAGGTGATCAAAAAGTAAAGGGGATGGAATAGAGTGCTGGAGTAGGAAATCGACAGTGCCATTTTCAGGAAAAACAGTTTTGGAAAGTGTTCTATCATTTGGCATCAAGAAAGTGACATTCCCAAGAAATAGTTCTGATGGTGCCATGTTGATGAGCATGACAAAAGTGAAGTAGTTGGCTCTCTGCATCTCTTCGGTGGCTTCAAGTAGGTCTTTGTTTCTTGAAGGAATGTCTGTAGCAGAAGTTATTGATGATGAGAAGAGAGCCAAGAAAAGATATGAGCACAAAGTCATTTTGGTTAATTTTATGGCTGTAATTAGGGAGGGAGGCTTGATGATTTCTCTCTATAGTGTATTAATTAATTGATGTTTGTTCATCATCAACATATCACTAACGGGCTTTGGGGAAATGAAAAGGTTGAGGTTAGCTTGCTTGAACATGCATCCTTTCTGCTTTAACTACTACTAAGTTTCATGCCTCTTGCGCACTGGCCGGAGGATATTATTTTATGGGGGAAATGAAAAGGTTGAGGAGGTTAGCTTTGATTTTTTTATTTTTATTTTTTTATTTTTTCTCTCTCTCTCTCTCTCTCTCACACACACACACACACAAAAACAGACAGACAGGATGATGTAGCTGTGGGACCTGTTTTCGAAATTTTTTTAGGACTTCAACTTGGAACAAGCCTAAATTAAACTATTACCATCAAGATTTAATATCAATGCCACATGCACCATCTAGACTAGACTAGACCACCATCAACTATGTTTATCGTGATATCCTCTTATCGTCTGCCTTGTTCAGTGCTAATCAATTACACCAACAGAATCCAGTTATTCATCAGTTTTAGACTATCACCCTAAAGTTACTTCGTCACCCCATATTCAGGTCAGGATGGGCGCAAGAAATGATCGTCTCTTTCAACTTGAACGGTCTGCATCGGGGTTTGTGTGTTTCTCCTTTTGGTGACAAGAAGTCTTATTGCAAAGATAAGCAAGCTGGTCCCAGAACCTAGACATCCAGCTTCTCATGCACAGATGATCAGGTAAAATTGCAGAATTAATCTAAAGAGAAAATATATGTGTATACTTTATATATGTATATAGTGTGTGTATATATATATATACACTGGATACTTCAGCTTGAAGTAGGCAGGCACTCAGCCACGGAATGAATCTCAATCCAAGAACCAAAAAATGAACATTCAGATGAACAAATCTATATTAGAAGTCATATAGAACATTGAATCAAAGAATGCCGGCAAATCACAGGTTCAAGTTCTGTAGTCCCTTTTACTCAAATAGCGAAGGTGTCTGCAAAATTCCACTTTCAATGCTTAACATGATTGATGTAGATAACCAAAGTGCGTATAGACTAGGCTGCCTGTTTGAGTTGACAACTAGAGCTAAACAATGGGCACTTAGAAAATAATGTACCATCTGTATAGGCCAGAACGTTGGCTTGTTGAAAAGAATTGACTCAAGGTATACTGTTTAGCAATTTTACCTTCGAGAAAAAAAATTTGATTTATCAGGGGAACTGAAATGAGCCTCCAATTTGGTTCTGGCCTTGCGGGGGATTGATTGCTACCCAAAGAAGGGATATGGTGATTGCAATCAGTCCCGACCACACAAAAACAATGGTGGGCGTCCTCCCTCTCCTTCCCATTAAACCTTTAGCAAAAGGGTAGAGGTGGGCCAACACCCAAAAACTGAAGAAAACTCCACCTAAAAGACGGCTCCACTGTGGTATGACGCTGTATATTGTGCGACTAAAGCCCACTGCTATTGCAATCAAGTTAACCATCATAATAGTGATTGGCGGAATCATGAGGGAGGTCCATTTGACAATGTAGAGGTCAGCAAAATCATCATCGTCGTCATCACCAGCAGATTTTGAAGTCAAGGTAAAAGAAATCTCAATCCCAGCAACGACCTTCAGAAGCCCCTGAAGCACAGCAGCCAAGTGGGCACTAGTACCTCCTATCAACCAAAATTGTTCATTCCTCCACCATTCCTCTAATTCAATGCCCGACCACTTGACCTCAAGTACAGCAAGCATAACGATAGAAATGGTCATGATCAGGAGGTATACAAGGAAAGTGACGTCGAGGTTTTGGACAATAAATTGGCCAGAGAAGAGTGAGAGCGCAGGCAGAAAGCAGTAGACGATCAGGAAGATGGAAGTGAAGGGATAGATTCCAACATTAAGGTATGCCATTTTTTGCAAAAACTTCATCTTTGAGCTTGCTAAGAGGGCATTGTTGCGGGAGAAGAAAATCTCTACTGACCCAGTAGCCCAGCGAAGGACTTGATGGAGCCTATCCGTCAGATTGATTGGGGCTGTCCCACGGAAGGCGTCTCGCTTGGTTACACAGTAGACTGATTTCCATCCTCTGTTGTGCATTCTATAGCCTGTCACAACATCTTCAGTTACAGATCCGTAAATCCACCCAACACGTTCACCCCACTCAGTCTTATCCTCGTACCAGCAAGAGATGACACTAATTGCCTCTGCAACAGTGGATGCATCAAGAAGCTCCCGTGGAATCGTTAGAGCACCAGGTGGTCGTCCATTCTTCACAGCTGGATGATCTGCAAGGGGACGGCCTTGGAACTCTGCCACAGGGATTGAATCAATAAGGAGACTTGAGTTTCCAAACTTCTTTGGAGCTAGAGAGAGGTTCATATCTTCTTCATCAGAATCACCCATTCTCAGCGCTCGGTTCTCCTCAGAAATGGCAGTATGCTTTCTACGACGAGAAAAGCAGCAGCTGCAGCAACCAGTCTGGTGTTCTTTTGATCGAGGTGGATCAAAGCCATAAAGGGCAATCCTTCTAAAGAGGCATCCAGTTCCCACATAAACTGGACCTTGAAGCCCATCTAGGGCCCTCATGTTTCCATCAAAGAAAACTGTGTTGTGGTTGGCATAGCGATCAGATGGGTCAATACCCTCAAATCTCTGTGGGAACTGGATATAGCAAAGGCGGTCCCCGCCTCTATCCATCATGAAACACATTCCTTCCCTCATAGCCTGGGAGTTGTATATGTAGTGATCACAATCAAGATTGAGAATAAAGGGACCATTAGACATGATCGCAGAGGCTCGAACTAGTGCATTCATGGCTCCTGCTTTCTTGTTGTGATCATACCCTGGGCGCTTCTCACGGGAAACATACACAAGCATGGGGAGGCGGATATCGACTTCAGTTAGGTCTAATAGCCCGGCGTCATCAACGGAGCCCAGTAATGGTTCATCACTTGGAGGCTTCAACATCACCTGCATCATTCAAGAACATTCTAATTATTCCTTCCCATAGTTATTGAAGCATTGTGTATCGATATTGCAAGTTCTTTTCCATGATATGTATTGGGATATGTTTTACATATCGCATGATATGTTAGCATAATTAGTTATAGGTCAAAAGGCTTAACTATGCCGTTAGAAAACATTTTTATTCTATCATTAACATTGCAAGACTTAACAAATTGACAAATCAAAGATTGATTATCCATACTTCTGACAAATTCTTTCTACAAGTACCAGTTAAATAAAAGTACAAGCACATGAACCATTTCATTTCTCAAATTTTAGAAAATACTAGTAAAAATATCTATTTATTAAGTATATTTATTCCATGAGCTTGTTGGGTTAAAAAGGTTAAATCCAGTTACTTCTTAAAATAAAAAAATGATTCCAGATTCTAAAGTTTGGCCTACCAAAATTCCAATTTGCATATGTTCTCGCATGATACAGCTGAAAAGTGTATACAATCGCCAATGTGTGCGATATGCCGACGTACACTCTATACGTATACCAAAACAATACGCCCCAGCAGCTCTCATCTCAAGATGTGATTTTCATATCAGACAATACGCTTCGCGTATCCTACAATATTAATAACGATGTCTTTCCCTACTCATACTCTTAAAGTCCGTGGGTCCATCTCAAAATCAATTAGCTTGTGAGAGGTGTGGCCCCAAGATGTTTATTAATTGTTTGCTAGGCTTGATTTTACCCGGTGTGGGTTTAATGTCTCCACATGCCCCCTCACGTGTAGCCGGGCTTGAGGCTTACAATATGGACTCATTGATTCTGGTGGCGCGGAGCAAGAACAACTCCTAAACCGGGTGGCGCTGAGCAAGAACGTGGCTGTTGGGGTTGCATGTTCAGAGAGCCTACTAAAATACCATCTTAACGTCTGGGGATCCATCTCAAAACCAATCGGCTTGTGAGAGATGTGGCCCCAAGATCTTTAATTGTTTGCTAGGCTTGATTTTACCCGATGTGGGTTAATGTCTCAACACATACATCCTATTGATTACTTCAGTTTACTAATCTAAACTATCTCATCAACAAAATTAATGGTTAGGATCGGTAGATCAAGTAAATACCTGTATAACTCCAGAATGATCACCCTTAGAGTGCTCTGGTGCAGGAGTCAACCAAGTGCCAGGCCAATGAGTTCCATCTGCCATCCATGTAGCTCTTGGGATCTTCACACTTTCTACAGGCTCATCGTCTCTCTTCTGCCTTTGTTGTTTCATGGCCTTTATTTCCTCCCGAGCATGATAGGCATCAGATCGTCGGCGAATAGACTCTGGCAGGCCATTTATGCGGACTTTGAACTCATCATATTCCCGTTTGACCCTTCTACGGTCCTTCACAAAGTCTGTTCTTACCTTGTTTCTATAAGGATCCTTCTTCAAACTGAAATAAGATTCTGGATTCCTTGGCTCAATATTATGTTTGCGGCAAAATGGCACCCACATGTTAGCAAAGCTTGCAGCTTCTGCCATGGCCTCAAAGGTTAAGAGCGCACCACCATCATCAGAAACATAGCAGGCTAGCTTCTCAACTGGATAATCAGCAGCTAGAATAGATAAAATAGTGTTTGCAGTGACAAGAGGAGGTTCTTTCTCTGGATCTGCAGTGGAGACGAAGATATCAATGCCCGGCAGATCAGATTTCCCAGTGGGGTTGCTAAGGGTAGGTGTTTCAAACTTCTCTTTTAGCACACTAAGATCCGTGGCACGGTTGACAGGGTTGAGCTTGGGCAGTTGGTCAAGAATCCAAGAGAAGGCAAACCATAGTTCACAAACCACAGACATCCCCCATAACCAGATTGCATCATTGTTTGGGTGTTGAATCCTCCAATTCAAGAAGAATCCGAGAACAACCATTCGGACAACAATCAGAAGCCTGTGGGCAGAGGCATAATAGAAAGCAAAAAGTATTCATCAGCACATATGGAGTAAACAGGCCATGCAAATATGTTAAACGAATTGTGTTATTGGGTGTGCTTATAAAAAGAATAATGGAGTTTTCAAAGTCACTCAAACTGTACTGACTACAGGATAACACACTAAACTTGAACCAGTAAAGATGAGGGAGAATACATTCAAATTCTACAGAATTTTGGAGGTGTTTCATTCCAAATAGACGAACTTACTTATGAATGATACACTCGATAATTGATTTCAAGGATAGACTGTTGCTGAGTGCTTAGTATATACTACTTGAAAATCAACTGGTCATGGGAATACGTGATCATGAATTGGTCTTTTTCCATTCGTCAAAGCCTATGGTAATGTGTGAAGCAAAGAAAATGCTTTGTGGTCACAAAAGAAAAGTATGAGCATAAATGAGTGGTCTATTTAATTGTGAGATCTACATCTATGTTAGCTTTATCTCTCCTTGTATATTCTGATGTGTTTTCGGCGAATTTGTCTGCTCATTGCCATCTGATATGAACTACAATATAATGGAATCAAAATGTTGCAAAATCGTAATCTCAAGAATTTGAAAGAGGGAAGTTTCAGTCATTAATGTGTTGCTATGAAATTTAGGAGCCAAAGCAGAACATGAAGAAAAATGGAGGCTGTACCTATATGGGCTGAGAACAGCAGCAGGAATCCTTAATTTGCGAGTGAGTGGCCTCCATGGTTTGTTCATCAATTCTAATGGCTCAACATGTTCTTCATCTTTCCCATTCCCAATTGCTCCCTCCTTCGGCCATATAGCATTTCCATAGCCATAGGTACCATTTGTTTCAAATAGCCATCGATTGTGATCCCAATCTCCGGTTTGGCTCCTCATCAGGACAGACTTCGTTGATTTCATCAATGACATCCTCCGCTCCATTTTCGACATTACAGCTGGAGGTGGAAGTGGAAGTGGCCGCCCATTTGCGACTACTTCATCCAAATCGGTGTTCTTATACTGCTCCTTACACCCAGGGCAGATGCCATCCCCGGTCTTGATTGCATCCTGATAACAATCCCTACATATCTTGAAATCACAATCACACGGAAGGATATCCATTCCCCTTTCGTCACTCATCACCTTGGCATCACATCCAGGAATGGCACAGGAAGATCCTTTTGAACCAGCCATTTGGGGATGGTTGGCTTCTGATTCAATCACCTTGTCCATGAGATGAGCTCGAGTAACAGAATTGAATCCTCCTGTAAAAAGAGAACTCGAAACATATTGCTCTTCAACCTTCTGGGCAATGGCATCCATAGGCTGGTTGTCAGGGGTTGGCGGCATGTGTACAGTGTAGTTCATAAAATCACTACTTCCCAGCTCACTATCAAGATCATCCCTTGAATAGCTGATATACCGGCCTGAGGAAGTGCGCCGGCCAAATGTCACGGTTGGGGGCAAAGGAGGCTTGTTGTGTTGCGAATCCCCAACATCTGAGGCAGTTGACAGATTCGAGCGGCTCGCCTTGAATGACTTTGATGCCATCGCCAATAGTCAATAACAACTACTACTTCAGATTTTTACCGAAATCCTGAAGCATCAAAAAAACAAAAACATATCATTATAATTTGCTATCACTGTAATAGAATTATCCATCAAATCCCCTAAATTGGTAGGATTGACACTAACAGTCAACAGTTTAACGAGTTCAAATCTGATCAAATATTGCACATAGATTTTGGTACAATTGCCTTGTAACAGCAAATGGCCATGAGAATAATGACCTGCAAGGCTCTTAAGTAGTCCCTAACAAAATCCTCCATGAACATAAATCTGAAATGCAACAATAAATTCGCTTTTCAACAAAGTTTAAAGCGGTTCAAATTAAATTAGAAAAACAAACTTTCTCCGTGGGAATTCAATCAGACTGTCTCCAATTTCGAGATTTAGAGCAAAGTGCTAAAAAGCTAAAGCATTGTTCTAGATCTACTAAGCAAGTTCAAATTCAAGTCAAAAACTTTCAACAGCTCAAAAATGCCAACTCTAGCCAAAAAAAAAAAAAGTGCAAAATGAACGGAAAGAAAGGGAGAGATGTGTACCTTTCAGCGAAAGCCAGCAGAGATCAAACCATGGCCGAAGAGAGGATCAAACGAGAAATTCTATAAATGTTCAAAGCTTAATTATCAGCCTAGCTGCTTATAAATGGCTGCTGCATAGATCTTTCGTAGCAGATCTAATCTGGAAGTTTGAAATCGTTCAAGCTGTTATCCAACTGTCAACAAAATGTGTGTGTGTGTGTGTGAGAGAGAGAGAGAGAGAGAGAGAGAGAGAGAGAGAGAGAGAGAGAGTTGTAGGGAAATGAGAAGAGCTATAGAGACACCATTGTGAAAACAGAGGTGTGTATCTGCATATATATAGAAATGTGTATGTATATATTTAAGGGCAAATATTATTTTAATGCCAGAAAGAAATTACTGTAGTAAAGAAGGAGGAGAGTTATTTAATTAAAAGGATATACTCTACTACATAGTACGTACTAGTAGCAATGATGAGGTATGAGCTTCTCTTCAAATAATCGAAAATGGCGTCGTGAATGGAAATGGGCCAACAATGACTTTGAGTTTTGAGATATTGGCAGCAATGCAATGCCGTTTTTTGAGGGATTACAAAGTAAATGTCTTGTTTAGAATTAGGACAGACATCTTTAAAGGTTTTTTTTTTTTTTTTCCCTTCTTGGTCAGAGTCTACTCATCAATTAATTAAAAAGAAGAAAAATAAGATTACATTTTGTTTTTCTTTGGTCTCAAGGATACTACACGTTTGGCACTTAACTCTTCTAAAAGAACATAAGTTGCAGACTAGTCCTTCCATCCTAACCATTGTAATAAGAGGAAGCTTTGATTCGCCCCACTTCTAGTCCTTCAAGTCCTCTATGCAGATTACTCCAACGCATTAATGAGCCTCGTTCAATAGTCAAAAATCAAAGAGTAGGACTTTTTGTTAACATTATTTATTTATATTTTAATTATATAAAAAAAAAAAGTGTTCTTCTTTTATTCATTGTCAGGTCAGCCTCCCTCGTATATTGTGATATTGTCTGCTTCTTCTTAAGCTGGTACTTGAGATATTGGAGGTCAACCTTCCTTGGTTGATCACCCTTTTAGAAAAAATCCTTATTGTACAATATTTAGCATAACTATTGTGAATAATTGGTCCCAGGGATGTCCTTGTGAGCTTATTGTTGTCACTTGTCTTACCCTTATTTGTAATGGTCTTACCGTTGAGATGCTTATATTGTATACGGGGAAATTCGGTGTCACTAAATTATGAAATGTATAATTTTTTAACTTGCTCTTTCCTAATCATGATAGCTCTGGTTGCTTTAATAGGAAATGTGAATTTGAAAAATGATTAAAGTGCCCAATTTTGTAGTTTACATGTCCATCATCAAGAGATGCAAGTAAAAGACACATAAAACACTGCATCAGAAACAATTGGAAGGAAAAAAGGAATGAAGAACTTATTTGTGGACTATCAGGGGTTAAATACTAAAATTAGTATATTTCAGAACAGAATGGTGTTTCGTGAATAGTATAGGGGCGTAAAGTGTAGTTAACTCGAGAAATTTAAAAAAACAGGCGCGTTGTGTAGTATTCACATAGCCGATGGGAAAGGCGACAAAGAAATGGAGACTGAGTAGCAAGTGATTGGACACGTGGCTATAAGAGAGAATTCTTACCCAGCCACTGCCAGCATGGCATGGATTAATAACTTTTCATTTTACGATTTTCGCAATTACCTCACTAATGCAATATAAGAAGAGAATAATAATTATATTATACTCCCTTCATTCCTAAATAATTTTCTTTCTTTCTTTTTTCATTAGCACCAAAAAAATTATCTTGTTTCTAAATTTATATTTTTAGGAAAAACACTCTTACCAATTTATCCTTAAAATTTTTTTTTCCTATTTTAATTATGACTAGATGTACAATGATTTTAAAGAAAAGTACATATTATATTAATATTTATAATAGAATCAATTAATTTTTTTTAATCCGTGTGTCCAGTCAAATAGGAAAATTACTTAGGAACTGAGGGAGTACATAATAAAGATTTATGTAACTTTTATGCATAATATACCAAATAAACATTTTATACTTTTTTATTTGATTATGTATTAATTTGTCTGAAGAAGAGACTTTATAGGAGTGAAATGTGTAATCGTTAGGGAGTATATTAAATAAAAAAAAAAAGTTAAGGACAATATTTTAAGTTGATTATAATTATCAAAATATTTGAGCATAGTCAAAATTCTTGAATAATAAAATAAAAAATTATGAAAATTATAAACATAAACCTAAAAATAGACACTTTAACTCAAATATCTTAAAATAATAAACTTATGGAGTATATAAAATGGTGGAAGATAACTTTTTAAGTTGGCCGTTTTGACTGATGCGAGATAGATTTATGATTTATCTAAATAAAGAGCATTTAGAAAAGAAAAAAAAAAAACCACTCCTTAAAGAATTTCGAATCATATGTTAAAAAGGTGATAGTGTTAGTCAACTGACAATAATGAATTTTCCTTTGAAAGAAAAAGTTCTGAGTATGAAATATATTTAAACCACCAAAATGAATTTCTTGCCAAAGATAAGTGATACACAAAAAATTGGTTATCGTTACAGTACCACTTCAATGGAAGCTCTGAATGACCGACCATCTAATATGGAGGGAGGGGAAGTTATTCTATATGCCAATAATTTTTTCTACATACTATATTATAAAATTAACACTTAAAAAAGTTTTAACCAATGGACTCCAAGTGCAACTGTTATTTTTATTTTTCTTATAATTTTTTATAAACAACAATCCTTAATTTATACAGTATGCCATGCAATGACATGGATTGAATGAATGTGGAATAGCATATAGCTATAAATTATCCACTCATAATGGAAAGAATAGTGATATATATATAATTAAGGGTTGTCAGTACTATTACATGTGAAAGAATCCGATGAATGGGGACTACAAATATTTTTCTTTTTCAGCCAAAAGTAAAATAATTAAGGGTTGTCAGTACTATCATATGTGAAAGAATCCAATGAATGGGGACAACAAGTATTTTTCTTTTTCAATCAAAAGCAAAATAACAAAAAATTTAATGGAAATCAAAACAAATTAAAGACAAATTACAAGGAAATCGAAACAAATTAAAGACAAATTACATGGAAATCAAAACAAATTAAAGACAAATTACAAGGAAATCAAAATAAATTAAACACCGATCACAAATATATCTAATTAAACAACTCACGGTTCAATCTCGCGAAGTCTTCTTTTTCTTCTTCTGTCAAGTTTTCCTTCTTAGCCAAAAAGTCCCATCTTTTGCTCAAGAGTTCCTTTCTTTGCTGCTCCAACTTCCTTTCTGTCAAGTTCACATATACTGAAAGCATATCCTTTATATCGCTGTCGCCGCGATCTATTTCCTTCAACTCAACAAAATCTTTGTTTACACGTTTTCCTTTTTGTTTTGAAGCTTTCTTCCCAGTAGGTCTTGTTGGATATGCACTTGATGGGGCTTCGGAATTAGAGGAAGAGTTCGAAAAATGACCAGCTTCGTTTATACGACTTCTCTTTGAGGCACTACCTTCTGAATCTTGGTTTATTTCATCATATAGAACCAACCACTTGGGGGACTTTCGAAGGACTCCCCAAGCTTCAATTAACGTGAATTTTTTTCCCACATCAGTTTGATAGATACTATGAGGCACCCACTTTGTTTGTTAGCTAATGCTTGGATGTAGGCTCCAGAAAACTTTGAAGCTGCCTTCAACACCTTATGGAAATGATTCTTACATTGACACTCATTACGTTTATTTCCCTTGCCACGATACTCATTGTAACAATCTGTTACTCTAGTCCAAAATTGTTGCAAAGATTGATCCTTGCCAACGTAATTGTCGTTACTCACATTCTCCCAGGAATGACACAAACATGTTGTCTCAGTTACAGACCACCTAACCCTTGACAAGGTTGTTTTTTCACTTGAGGAGTTGATTCATCAACCAAGTCAACATTTTCCTCTTCATGATAGTTTGGTTATGGTTGTGTTGAGAAAGGAGGTAAATCCGAAGGTGGGGGATTACCTACAACATGTTCAGTTGAAGAACTACTCATACCTCCCATTGAAAAAAATGTTTGGTGGTTGAAATGTGACTGTTGTGTTGAAAATGGAGACACATTTGAATGTATGGGTGTATTCCATTGATAGGGTTGTTGCGGCATATGAAATAATGGATAATTTTGGAATTGTTGAAGATTTTGAAAATTTCTCATTCCTCTAACATTTGGAATATTTGGATATTGATTCAGTGGAGGGTGATTTAGAAGTTCAGAAAAATTAGGTAAAGATGGTGGTAGATTTTGTGAGGTGGGTTGAGGAATTTGACGAGTGAAGGTTTGATTTGGCGTAGATGAACCCGAATTATCTTGATTTTGAGATTTTTTCTTTTTTTGCAACAAAAAACAGAAAGTCATTGTTGTGGTAAATTAACTCAAATGTAATTAGAGAATTAATAATAATAACAATACTAAGTGGCTTAATTAATTTAAAATGACAAATATAGGTACAATAATAACAGTAATAATAGAAATAATAATATTAATATCTAATTTATTTAATAGCAATATTAATAATTATTATTTAAACTACATAATAATAATATTAGCAACAAATTAAGGTATTAAATAACTTAATGTTGAAAATGTAAAGAGCGAAAAGTGAGGAAAATTGAGAAAAATTAAATTTGAAGAGAGAGAGAGAAGAGAAGAAAATGGAGGAAATCTTCAAAAATTTGTAGAAAATTGATCTGGTGTCCAAATGAAGTAAACCAAGTCTCTATTTATAGGTAAAAATGTGAACTTTAATTCAGTAAAAAAAAAAAAAAAAAATTTTGTGGTCAAAATTTGATTAAAACCGGACAGGGGATTTTTATTTTTGGCCACTCATAGCCTGCCATGTGTAAAACATGGCAGGAGCTCTTTTCATGTGTTGTCCGCCTTTTTAACGTGAAATGGTGCCGGTTGAATTGCATTGTCTATGAAACGGTGCCGTGTAAACTTTGGATCCCAAGACAAGCTACCGGATGATACGGGAGCAATATTTGCTCCCCAAAAGTCTTCTCTCACCTCCAACTGGATATTTAGATACAGAATAATACCTTGTTGGGGGAGCTTTGGGGAGCTTAAAACCCATAAGCTCCCTTGTTGTTCTTGCTCTTATACAGTATGCCGTGCAATGACATGGATCGAAAGAATGTGGAATAGCATATAGCTATATATATATATATATATATATATATATATATATATGCATGGATACAAATTTTTTGTGTTTTACAATCTCAGTTAACGTGACAAATATGTAGTAATTGATTAAATATTACATGACTTATGTCACTCCTTAAATCATTACATTACATGTTAAATTGAAATGAAAATTTTGTTTAAAAATAAATAAATAAATAAATAATTGTATTTCAATTAATTTTCTAATGAAAATAGAGAAGCAAGAAAGCATGGTAAAAGGCGGAATTAGCGGAAAGCAGGATACGACCGACTTAGGGGGAGGTGGGGAAGTAGACTATCCGGCTTGCTAGTGCTCTCTCTCTCTCTCTCTCTCTCTCTCTCTCGCCTAATTATCGCTAGTCAAAATTCACGTCTTCTTCCCCCCACTCGTATACACTGAAAATCTTTTATTAACATTATTGTTGATTCCTAATAGACCCTCCACACAAGTCCAACCAAAATGCACATATGAAACAACTCATTCTCACACAAACACGCTCGCACGGCAAAGGCCACATCTCTTAGGTATATAGATAGATGCACAAGTGAATGTGTTATGGCAAGCACGTCCCACAATATTCCTTTCCATGATATTGTTTATGTAGGAATATACAAATGTGTGATGCCAATGCCATCATGCCACATGTCTCCTGCCTCCAGATCTCTCTCTCTCTCTCTCTCTCTATATATATATATATATATATTCTTTATTCCATTTTCAGAAATCCCTCATTAGATGTAGTTCACTAAGGAACCATCCAACTTAAATAAATACAAAGAAATTTAATTTCTAAAACACCCCCACTCCCTTCCCATCAATTCCTGACCAATAATAACTTTCCAAACAGGTGCTACCAAATTAAGAAAGTTGACCAACAACTTCAAAGACTATTCAAACAACTTTGCATACACGATGGAGGTAAGATTGTTATGATATCAAACTTGTACTCTAACATCCAATTTAGTTCGCCAAAAAAAAAAAAAAAAGGAGAGAACAGAGATTTCTAAAAGATTTCTTTTATATAACTCACAAGATACAGAGTCGGAGTACACAATAAAAATGAGAACTGAGACCTACAGCAAAATCAAGGGAAAGAGGAGGCGGGAACTATAATTGTTTTGGGGGATTTCAGATAAGCACCCCTGGTCGGAACATGAAAAAGAATGCTATTAAGGAAAAACAATGACAAATATAACTCACAGTCCTGCAATCAAGACAAGTGTCCTGGGATTGTAATATTTGGACGCCTGCAATCACAAATGCACACGCTTCTAGATTCTTTCACCACGCGTTGCAATCTTCGTGTGTGAAGCTTGATATTCACCAACTTACCTGCCATCTGTTCATCCCAACAAACAATAACAAGAAATTAAAAGTTACATTTTTGGCATCATTACCCTAGGAATGATTCATTTAAAAACTGACAAGTTTTCAAGGCACAGTGATAAACAGTCCAAGTCTAAGATAACAATTAATAATCACAACTGAATAGTGCAATGTCCGATCAATTGGGACACAGTTACTAACCATTCTCCAAACCAAGTCTTCCGGCCCCAAAGGTTGAGCTGGATGGGAGTATAAGAAATGCCTCGAGTACTGAAATCAAAAGAAGTTTGTAATTAATATCAAGCCCAGTTGTGTGCAAACTGAAGTATCAGCCAGTCAAAATAAATAGAGACAGAGAAACTGGGAAGACCAGAAATTTTCTAATACTACAATAATTAATGCATTTTCTTTATCCAATCTAGTATACGTTCATTTCTCAAAAGTCAAAGATACTTTGGAGATGGATGGTGGAGTATTTCAAAACCAAAGATTTATCTTTGATATATAAAGAAAATGTATATAGACTAAAAAGGCTACTATAGGCGTAAATGAAAAAGGTTCCCTCTACTTGGCAATGGAAGCTACAACAAAAATACATGAATCGTCAAAAACTCCAGTAAGACTCGTTAAAAAAAAAAAAAAAAAAGTCTTTCACCCTTCGAACCAACATTTCCACTCCAAAATTTCTCAAATTTCTCTCCTGCTACATACTCCACATGAGGCAAAAAGGGGCAGTCAACCACCAATTCCTTATCTGAGCAAGCTGAGAAGAATGCCTCAACTGTTTTTGGCACCCCTCATTCTAAAGTGTAGGAATGGTCCCTCATGACGTCGTGGCCACTACACAATGTAAACGAAGATGATTGCATACTGTCCCACCCATTTAATGCAACACCAGCTCACCAGCAGTTTACACTGCCTTTTTAAATAATCACAGGTAAGGATCGCTTTCAAGGCTGTAGTCCAAGAAAATAAAAGCTGTTTTCACAGGGGCCTGAAATCTCCAGGTTCCTTTCCAACGAAAATCTGTTCTCAACTTCGACAAAAAGCAGGATTTTAAGCACACCATGAAAAGTCTAATATGCAGTTATATTAGATAGTGTTTAAAGCTTAAGCAGTTATTTGAGTCTATGCTTGGCATTTGCATGCACATGTATGTATGAGAAAGACGTGTATTTACTCTCCCTTCATTTCACTCAAAGAATCCCTTCATTTGACGTTCACTCATGACTCAACAAGTCTCAGTCTAAAAATTAATCATGATTTCTGTAACACTACCCTGCATATATGGAAATACAACAAATATGCGTGTGAAATAATGGCTACTTCCTAGGGCAATAATATACTCCCTCCGTTCCAAAATCAGTGTCCCCAATTCCATTTTGGGAAGTTCCAAAGTAAGTGTCCCTTTTCTATTTTTGGAAAAAAATGAACAAATTGTTTATAATACCCTTATTAAATGTGAGATGAAATAAGAAGAGAGACCCATTGATTTGACCACTAAGGGATACTTTAGGGGTATTAAAGGAAAATTGTATAGAACCAGCCACTTCTTAAAACCCGTGTAAAGTCAATAGGGGACACTTATTTTGGAACGGAAGGAGTATCTTTTAAGCAATTGACTTTTCAAGCAGGTCTCTTTGAATGGCACAAGGTATAGAACCAGTTAGAGAATGTTAGCAATGCCAAATCAAATGACCGAAAAGGTGAAGAATCAGATTAAGAGCACGTTTGGTACAGCGTTTTAAAAAACGCAGTGTTTTAAAAACGCAGGTCTTTCCTTATAAATACGTTTGGGATATCACTTCAATACGCACCTTTTTTTTCCTAGGAGTGTTTTAAAACCTGCGTTTTGGGAAAAAGCTGGGAATTCTAGTGTTTTAAAACGCAGCTGCGTTTTGAAAACGCTGCGTTTTCTGCCGCAGTATTGAAACACATTTTTTGCAAATAAGCTGGGTTTTATCCCTGCGTTTTGACCAAAATGCTCGACCAAACGGGCTCTAAGTCGTAAATGATTATACATTTGTTACATGAAAGTTGAGACATATTCTTGCCAAAGTTGATTTTATCATTACTATAACAGTACTGCATTCTAAGACTGAAGGACATTTTAATACAATAACGGATACTAAGCATGCATCCGAACTACTAATTCCACATTGGAGTCACAAACCTTGGCTAAATTATCACGCATTTCTCTGATCTGAGTAGGGCTGACGTTTCTGAGAAATGCTAAAAGCCAGCCTGGCTGCACAGCATCACTTGAAGAAACAAACAAAGCTATCTGCGATGATTGCCAAATTTAAAAGCTCAGTCACCAACTCTTTTAAGGCAGGGAAGAGAGAGGGGAGGGGTTGATCAATGGTGTCTTACTTGGATTCCAAATGATGCAAAGTACATTAACAAATGCAGTCAAATCCTAAGCTCTTTAGGCCACAAGAAAAATACTTGACTAATCACTAAGGAGGAGAAAATTAATACAGTACAGGTTAACTGACAAGTCATCTAAGGCAGTAAACTATTTCGAAATCATTGATTCCCTCATATCATCCCACACATTTACCATGCACCATTACTAGGACACTCCTCTGCCAATTAATTCATAGAAAAGTATAGATGAAACGTAGAAAACAAAGGTTGCACCATCAATGATTTCTCGCCCCCTGGTATGCAAATCTAGAAACTACAAACTTACCTTTTTCCTGATTTATACTAGGTCCAGTTACAAGTGCCCCCAGGACACTTGTTAAGAGTTCACTTTAGGAAACATTTTCTAGTGGAAGTTCTCACCACCACATTGGGACATGAAATTCTATGAAATCTCACCAGTAGGCAGTTAACAATAACTCTACCTTGTTTCCAGCTTTGAACAAGACTCATTTGGTTAAATTGGACATCTCTTATAGAGTTTAGATACCTGTGCATAGCCTATCCACCAGTAACAGAAGAGTTTCAGAAGATGAGAATTCTAGACATCTTGTTTCTACCTTTTATTCAAGGACATAGTAGAGCATGGGAAAAGTAAAAGTTTCTCATAGATTGAAAACTGTAATTTCATACATAATTGGGTTGGCAAGTTCATTTTCCTTGGGGCATCATCTTTCAATCCAATTGGATTACCATCTACCAGAATACAAATGTTGTTACTTGTCAGCTATATGTTTGTAGGACCTGATGTTGAAACAGAAACCATGCTTATTCTTACATAACAATTCAATGTCAATATCCTTTGACTCGCTAATGAATATGTTTGCCATTCATAAATAATGTTGTATTTGATCTTGCAGCTTAATATTTCATTGAACAAGATGCATCAAAGGACAAAGGTTGAATTCTGTGAAAGAAAACGAAGAACAAGGAAATGCATACCTTTCGATAATCAAGTATTCCTTCAAAAGGAAGCTCCAATTCGTCGCTAACTATAACAGGAATGCAACCACTGACAATTGCATCAAACAATCTAGCAGATGATGGAGTGTCACCAGCTGGACTAAGGCAAAAAACAGATCTGATCACCACAAAAGAACTAGTTCTATTAGTAAGGTGCACCAACAAAGCTAAACAGTGAAATTAGATTGATTTGGCAACACAAATTTACTTGCGCATGCCACTTTGAGCTGCTATTTTTCCTGCCTCGCCAGCAGATCCCTCCTCAATAACTACATCATCAGCACCACCAAGCTCCGCTACAAGTTTCGCACGAACCTTTCCTCCCTGAAAGTAGAATCGCATATGTTAAGTCACAGAAGGAGAATAAGCTAAAGCCAATCAAACTAGTTGGGGGAGTATTATCAAGAAGAGGGTGAAAGTACAATATTTAGTCAATAATTAATGTAATGATTATAATCTTTATTGAGTTAACTGAACGTAAGTAATCCCATTTTATTCAGGTCCATAAATAAATCCCTCTTCTCCAATCAACTCACTTTAAAGTTTAACCATCTTTCAATGGGGTCTCAAACTAAATTTTTTTTTTTTTTTGATAGATAAGTATGGCCCCTTGGTATGGGGATTAGAACCAAGGACCTCAAGGTCTTTGCCTTGAGTGCCCTTGCCATTTCTCCCACCCCTTGGGGTTATGGGGTCTCAAACTATTTCCTGGGCCTTTCTTTTCTTGTGGTCATGACTCATGATAGATATTGCATTTACCCAAAGAGCCTATTTCCTGAGCACTGCTTTTCATTTCCTTTCCTCTTTACCCGTTTCAAGTCTCAGAGCAAGTCAATTAAACATGTCTCCGCTAGTTGATTCCTCTGAGGCTTGCGGCTTTGCTTTCTTGTTTCAAAAATTCCTCACAATGAACAAAATGCTAGATAGATTAAGGGCTCATTTGTCGCGGCTGATGATGGCTCGTGACTGATGGATGATTGGCTTGTGGATGTATGTGTACCTATTTGTTTTGGCTATTTAGTATTTAGAAGCAAATATGAACTGTCATAAGCTAACTAAGCTAACTGTGACTGTTTGTTAAATAAGCTGAAAATAGCTGATTCAACAACCATACAAAATAGGTCCTGGACCCATCACTTCAAAGATCTCACCCAAGGTACAAAGTTCGATGTCAACAATCAAACAAAATAGGCCCAAAACTAACAGAACACTTAACATAAGAGGTTAAATCCTGGACCCATCACTTCAAAGATCTCACCCAAGGTATTCCACTGTGCCATTGTGAAATATATGCATACTTAATGAGACCCCAATCATCAATCATTTGATCAGGCTCCAAAACTAAAATCAGCCGAGCAGTAGCGTGGATCTTTTCACGCCATTTCACTAACTGCAGCGAAGTATGCTATCAATTATTTCCAACACACTCTTTCAAATTCTTGAGTTTCTCACAGATCATTTATTAATGCTCATAGAACACGTCACAGTAAACACATTACAGGATCATTTGGTACGCTGAACAGTAAAGATATAAACAATTTTGCATACTCAAAGATATCAATTAGACATTGATACATATTCAATAGCAGCTTTTAGGCTGCAGTGAGATAATCTGGAACAGTTCCCGACTATGGTCTGGCTCATTCACTGTATAAAAAAGCTGCAGTCGAGCTCATGTTTAAGGTTTCTAAGATTAATCAACCAAGAGTGAAGAAAAGCGGGCTTCATGTTTGTAAGAACTTATAGGCATGTATATTAATTATTATGCCATTTGATTGAATTTTATTTATTATAGCATGTCAGGAAAATTAATTTGAATGTCTTTCAAAAAAAAAAATTTGTTTCTATAACATTTACCAATTCTGTTGTTTGAAAGTTGTCAAGCTGAGCTTGTGAGATTGAGAGGATCAGGCTTGTTTGCAAATTGCTATACAACGAGCAGAGAAGAACACAGTTCTAAGGCTCATTTGCCGAACTACCTGAGCCAAACAGAGTAGAGTTCAACGAAGCAAACATGACTACAACTGGCCAGAAGAAAATCTAAAGTTATACTCTAACAAGAAAATCAACATTAATCGATCAGAATAGACTTCATAATTCATTGGCACGAATCTTACAGCATTCCTTTTAAGCCTTCCACGAAAATATAACAGGGTGCTTCTCTTTGATTCACTTCCTGATAAGCAATTGGCATCACAGAAATCAAGGTTGGGGACATAGGGAAGAATCAGGTCTTTCTCGAGTGAAACTTGTCCAGGCTTGTACCTGAGAATTATAAGTAAAATTACAAAATACAAGATAAAATAATAGATTTAGAGACAATTGCGACTTCAATCAGATAATTACCAATTCCCTGTAGAGTCCATATCTGGTAGCAACCAAATTGCATTCTTCATATATCTGCGAACAGACTTGAAAGACCAAGGATGATGAACTGGAAGTATGTGGTCTCTTCCTTCAGACCGCCTCCATGCAGGTTGATCTGTGACCCACTTCAAAGCTTCCTGAATTTCAAAAATAAAAATGGATCTTAACTCTTAAGACCAAAAGAGCAAACTCTAAGAATAGTCTCTTCAAGTGTACCATAGTAGTCCAATATCAAAGCTATAAATGTCAATGGTATAGTCTGCAAACCATATTATTTACTACTAACCAACCCAACTCAACTCACTACAGCCTGTTCGATCACAACGCATTTTGGGGCTGGGGCTGGGGCTGGGGCGGGGCTGGTCACATTGCAATTTAGGGTAGTTTGGGTATCCGTAGTTTGGGTCAAAATTAATCTATTTATACTTAGTAGCCTTGTGAACAATCCACATAAGTTTGGGCATCCATAGTTCGGGTCAAAATTAATCTATTTATACTTCGTAGCCTTGTGAACAATCCACATATATAGATAATCTTTGCAGTAAATTGGGGAAATATTTTTCTAAAAGTAAATTTCTAATATTTATTACTGAACCAACTCAACTCGGCCTTTGTCCCGAGTACTTGGGGTCACTACATGAATCATTTTTTGTCCGGTCCACTCCAAGCAAGATCGTCAAATAAGCCACATCCAATCATATCCTCTTTATTATTGTCATCCATTTAATTTCTGCCTTCCCTTACCTCTAGTGTTATGTTGATATTGACACTATCACACTTTCTAATGGGTGCACTAACGGGTGGTTACGAGTTTCTCTCATTTTATCTCCTACTGGGGGCACTTTGACAATCTCAGGAATATGTCCATTACAATTATATTTTCCTAGTTTAACCACATATGTATCATAACATTATCATGTCGCCCACACTCATTTTATTAACATGTTCTTTCTTACTTCCCTAATATTTCCATTTCATAGAATAGCGTGCATCAAGAATAGTTCTCCCATAAAATCTTCTTTTTAACTTAATTGAGTATACGCCCTCACATATCCCTACGGACACACTTCTGCCTGCACTCTACCCAACCTCGTTATATCGTATCATCTTCCCCCATCCCATCTTGATTAATAATTGATCCTAAATAGCGAAACTGATCCTTTGAGATATTTCTTCTTTCTTTTTTCTTGATAGAAAAAGAAATATATTTGATCAAAAGAGCAGAATCTATAAGAGAATGGACAAGAAGTCCATCAAAGAAAAAAAGTAAAAAGGAGAAAGCCTAAATACAAGAAGATTAAAACATTAGCACTTCGATCCCTTTGAATCTCCGATAGAGGAACCCCGCGAAAGGCACCCTTTGCTGACACCCGAAGGGAAGACAAATAAACGGCCTTGTCCAATAGAAGTGATCTCGATAAAGACTGATCTCTGAAAACTCAGGAATTCTTTTTTGTTCAAATGCACCAAAGGATGGCAAAAGCCTCGCAAGTCGCATCACCTCCTCTCTCAAAACCTATAACACACATTTGAAGGAGAGACGATATAGAACCAGGGCAAACCCAGAGCTCGCCTGCTACATCAAACAGTTCACTCTAAAGGAAACAAGCAGCCTCACCGAAGAAACAAGTGATCCTGGCCTTCAGAAGCATCTCTGTACATCATACACCACCAGTCTGAGGAAATCCTCTTTTCTGTTTCTTCTTTTATGTATAAAATAAGTATCATAAATGAAGGGGAAAGATGCAGCAAAATGGACGAGAAGTCCATCAAAAAAGAAAAAGAGAAAAACAAAATTTACAAAAGCAAAGCGCTCCAGTCGCGCTTAATCTCCAGAAAAAGGGACCCCATTTAAAGTTCCCCTAGCAGGCGCCCTGAGAGAAGCCAAAAAAAAAAAAACAACCTTATCGCACAGCAAAGACAGCGAAACAGTCGACCCAAAGAATTCTGGAATATGCTCCGTTCAAAGACACCACAGAATAGAAGAAACCCCGCACTGCCACAAAATAGATCTATCCACGCCACGTCCAATACCTCTAAACTTTATCCGCATAAAAAAACAATAGATGCACGACAAATCCAAGCCTCTCCGATCACCCCAAATAAATTGTGCCAAAGAAAACAGGCACCGCCACATTGAAGAAACAAATGATTATGGGATTCTGAATGATTCTTACATATCACACGCCAATTCGGGAAATAAGCTTGTTCAGCCGACGCTTCTGCAACATGTCATTTGTCTTGAGTTTATTAAGAATGAGAGCCCAAACAAAAGCTCTAATCTTAAAAGGAACCCGGGCTTGCCAAATAAAAGAAGGCATGTAAAAAGGAATCAAAACACGAGGCTGAATCAAAAAGAGTGAAAAGACCGACAAGAAAATTAACCCAAACCCTCTAGACTAACACCCAAGCCCAAGAATCAGCACTCAAAGATAAACTCACCTGAGAAAGCATATCAAGACGAGTGGGCAACTCATTCACCTCTAGATCATTGAGATGACAAAAAAATGAAAGTCCCAGGAAATACCATAAGACCATCCCCTCGAAATAAAGTCCAATATAGGATCCCAATGAACCAAGCAAATGCGGTACAGATGCGGAAAAGCAGACTGCAATGAAATATTACCCACCCACACATCCTCCCAAAAACAAACACGGCCCCCATCCCCCACCCTATAATGGATGCGAGAGAAAAAGAAGGGATAGTACTGATGGATAAACTTCCAGGGATTCTGTGGGTCTCTTTACAACTAATGTTGGAATCTCACCCATTATGATGCATCCCAAATTTGCTCTGTATCACTTTATGCAGATAGACTATGGTTCCCAGAGAAATCGCAAAGCCACTTACCCACAAGAGAGGAATTCCGACATACCAGATTCCCAATAGACAGACCCCCTTCCTCATTAGGCAAATAAACTCTATCCCAAGTAATTACGGTCCCGCACACCCTCACCTAACCCCTCCCACAAAAAAATCACACATAATTCTATCTGTCACGCTCACTGGTATCTTAAACAAAGAGATGAAATAAATTGGAATACTTGACAAACACGACCTAATAAGTGTAATCCGTCCTCCAAACGAGAAAAAATCCCGCTTTCACCTATCGAGACACTTAGCAATCATCAATATGCACTTGCAGTAAATCATTAGTGTTGACCTTGTTAAGAACCAGAGACCAAGAGGAGACCCTTATTTTGAAGGAACCCGAGCTTTCCAGATAAAAGAAGATAGGAAAGGGTCCTTACTGGGAAAGCAAATCAAGGGAGACAAAAAATATCGACAAGAATATAGCCCAAAACCCTTCAATACCCAGGAACAGGAATCTGAAATGTTGAAGAAGTGCATATGTGACCCTTTGAGGTATTTCTTGGTCATCTAAAACACTGTCACCATTAGTACTCCTACTGCTATAGTTTCATTCCATGTATCCATTTACACCCTTTGACTTCTAAAGCTTTTTGCCATTTTTCTAATTAATCATTTACCCCGTCTTCGTCTTATCGATAAGAACAATCTCATTGGTAAAACAAGTGCGCCATGGTATATCATCTTGTAGATGTTTGGTCAATCATCAATCCTTACGGCAAAAAGATAACGATTTAAACCGAACCTTTCTATGGTAATTGGGATTTCACAAGTCTCTAGTGCTGTGTTGGCGTATATCTAACTATAGTCATAAACCATGATACATATCTTTGATCGCATAAATATAAGGCACTTAAAGCCCTTTCTTCTATAACACCCACCTCATTTTTCTCTCTAGGGACTCTATAAACCATATCTGAATCCTTCTTTCCTTCTCTATATCTTTCCATCAGTCTCTTCATAAATAAATATTAGCTTCCATTGCTGACCTCCTAGGCACAAAGTAACTCGAACAAATTCCCTGATACCGATGCCTCACTTCTTAGTCTATTCTCAACTAGTCCCTCCCAAAGCTTCACTATTTGTTAATGAACCACTTTCACTCAATAAAAAATTACTCTTGGACAAGAAGTTCATTTTGAATATATGAACATGTAGATGACTGAAAGTATCAATCTTCTGCCCAAAAATATAGTATCTCGACTGTTGTGCCATGGAAACTAATAATTCTGAATTTGCCATTACCAAAACCAAGCAGCTGTTGATAGATGCCTACCAAATATTGAAAAACTACAAAGGATACACAGAAATATATTTTGCCAACGTATTATAAAATATTATTACCAGGTTATGCAAGCGACAAAAAATGGCTGTAGCATATTACAAAATCTAGCATTGAAGACCAAAACTTATGCAGAGGGAGTCGAGGGAAAAGAAGTTTAGGCATATCAGCAACCACAGATATTATCTATTTTGATGACTTACACAAGCATGATCCAATAAACATGATCAAAATAGGAAGGCAGTTGTAATCCTAAGACAAAATATGTGGGAATTGGTAATAAGCTGCAAATTCATAAATTTGTTAAACGTGAAGCCCTAAGCACCAGAATCCAACATTAAACAGAACACCTGACATAATTGAATGGCCAACTAAAGCTTCACAAGCAGCTCAAGTGATTTTCAGATGAGAGCAACTCTAAGAACATATATATGATAAAAGCCAACTACCAAAATGAAATTAAGCCTTGGAGACGCACTCACACCCTATAAAGTGCCTTGCATTGCTGCTTCTCTAACAAGAAGAAGCTGATGGTCGTGAAGAATGGAATGTAGAAAAGGTCAGCATCCTCCTGCCGATGAACTCGTACAACATTTTTCAAAAGCCGTTCAGATTCCGGAGCAATCAAATCAGCCCATAGCCAATAGTCAATTGAATGCTGCACAATCGAAAAGAGCACCAAATTCACACTATGAGAGAAGCTACAAACGGATTGAAATATACTTGGTGCTGATCATTCCATTCCGATCAATTACAGTACATATGTCATTTCACGATAGTTAAAATAGCAAGGAAAGGATTCACGAGCACGAAGTAGAAGAAATGGAGTTGTTACCTGTTCGATAAGGCGGTGAACCGGACTGCCATTAGAGGTGAGATTGGAGGTGTCTCTGTAGGTATTGTGGAACAACCAAAGCATATCGTAAGTGAACTTAGCCGGCATCTCGTAAACATAAACCCTAATTGCTGACCTCACCGACGACGGCGAGAATGCGGGGGGAAGCGAATCTTCGTGGAGCCTCTCAGTCTCTCTCCTCCAAATCAGATCGTCGAGTTTCTTCACATCCTCTTCGGTCGCCGGAGAAACTGTATCGTCGGAAGCCGCAGGAGATCTCGGGGTATTGGTGAGGAATTTGGCGAGGGAGGAGACGAAGGAGTAATCGACGCTAGGGTTAAGGAAAGGTGATTGCGAAGAGTGGATACGGGAGGAGGGAGGAGGAGAAAGAGGAGAGGAGAAGAGAGAGAAAATGTAAAAGATTACGGGGAGGAAGAGAACGGCGAGGAGGAAGAGCAGGAATGGAGATCTTGTTCTGGGATTGGCCATCGCCATGGGAGAATAATGCCTTCCTGCCATTTGCAAGCAGTATATAGTAGAGATGGCTTTCCTAAGAGCCAGCACTGATACTAAAGTGTTTACAACAATGGCTCCACCGCGTTCAAATTCTCATTCCTCCATTGAAATAGGAGCGAGGTAGAAAGGAATTCATGGGTAAGGCGGATGAAAGATATAACAGACTGAATTACCAAGACATCAGTAACTTCGAACCAGACTGTTGGGCGGACAGGGTAAGTTCGAAAACCCCGCTCGACTCGACTAGAATTAGCTGGCTTGATAATATAGACTGAATTACTGCGAGTCTGCGACATTAGTAACTTTCAACTAGAGCTGTTAGGCGAGCCGGTAAGTTTCTCAACTCGAATTCGGCAAAATCTGACGGACTCGACTCATCCCTACTTCCAGCTACAGTAGCTAGAAGCAAACACAACAAAAAGCGCGTTTTAAAAAAGAACAACTTCGGTACCTTCTCGATTTGAAAGAGATGGAACAAGAGTGTAATGTTAACCAAATTATTCTGATTCGACTCCAGATTTGTTTGATAAAGTTCAACTCAATTTGAGCCTATTTTAAATATTAGTCGAATTTAATCATGAATTAGGCTCATTTTTCAAATCTAGATATTATGATCTCTATCTTAACATTTTACAACTCTGATAGGTCTAATGAACAAAACTCGAAATGAAGCTCGGCTCACAAGGCTCCATGATTGATAAAACTCTCAAGTTAAATCCCAAGACTATTGTAAATAGTAAGGATATATGTTGATGGGATCCTCCGAAATATCCATCATACGTGTACTTTATGTCAACCTCATGTGGGTTCAAAATCCACGTTGACAATGATAACCCGAGGTTCCCAGCCGAGGTCTTCAACGAACTTGACATCTAAAGGTCTACGTCGCAGTCTTATTTTCTTGAAGGTCCTAGCCACCAACCAGGATCATCCTCGTTTCCTTCCGTAGTCACCTCAAAAACGAGCTTCCATCCCCCTCGATGAAGAGTCAACATTGGGCATTCAATATCCACTGCATGTCAACACTTATCCTGGAAGAGACAAGACATTCTCATTGGAGAAACATTCCTTCCTAGTGAAGCTACGGCGGCATTTATGAGCTCTTCCTCCTCCCAAAAGGAAGCTTCTATTTGTCTACTTTATACTGATAAAAGATTAGCCTCATTAATGAGCACTCTACTCCCAAGTATTCAAGTAATCAAATTCATATCATTTACACGTCACCTTTTAGCTATAAATAGTACGTATAAACTTCATTTATGGCTAAGCCACATTTACTCCTTTTGCATTGATCACTTGCTACCAATACACAGATTTACTTCACCTTTTTAATGATCACTAGAAGACAGATTGTACCAAATACAAATCATCTTTCTCGTATTTATCATGATATTAACTCTTACGCTTGAGGGTAATAGTTGGGTCAAACTCCCAACACCCCCTGACGATGTTTTCTTTGTTATTAGTTGAAGTCACAAGCATTCCACAACAGACAATTTCCTTTAAGACAAACCTTTTGAGAGCCGGGACATCCTACTTGTAAACTAACTACACATGTGGATGACGTGGTCACCAATATTTATTTTGGCGTGATCATATGTGATACTGACAACTTGTAATTTTCAAATAATATCGAAATGATCTTTAAAATCAGTTGCCAATTAATTATTTTCTTTTCCACTATTACATTCATTTTATACGAAAGTCTTAAATTCATCCTATACAAATCCTATTCTTCTTTGTTCTGTAGTAGGTAATTCAAGGGGATTACTTGGCTTTTGTATCTCAATTTTGTATTTTTCTTGTATCTAAGTTAATATATATTTTGCATGAAAAACTATATCAATACTTCGAGCTTGATCTCATGCTCAAGCTTGAACTCGATATATTCACATTCAAGCTTATTGAGTCAAATATGAAAAGATTAGTGAAATTATTAGCTGAGCTTGAGCTTGAGTTTCTAATGTGTGATAAAGAGAGCCTGTGAGGACTTATCTGGGTCAAGTTTGATAATTCACTAGTTGGCTAAGGCAAATCAGTGGACTTATTTGAGTCAATTTTGATAATTCACTAGTCGGTTATGGCAAATCAGAAAAGTTGAAGGTGTTAACCTCGCTCATTTACAACCCTAGGCAGGAATAATACAATTAAAAAATATTTAATGTACCTTGACCAACACATTAGCAACAACAGTTAGGCCTTCAACTAGTTTGGATAACATAGTGCTAAAAAATTACTGAATATTTTCTAGTTGTGTAACTTGTTTTCGTTACGAAAAAAATATTACATACAAGTTAGTTCGTTAGACTCCAACTACCGTACATGTACGATCCATACTAGATCTAACCGACCGCCCATCCTACCTCCTCTACGTTCTCGATGTTCTTGATAGCTCATCTTTGTCTCAGTAGAGTCTTTCAGTGGCATATTTCGATCCTCTTCCCCATTACTTAGAAAAAGTGAGCCACAGGTTTTAGGTACAAGATACTATCATTACCGTCTGAACAATTAGACATCCAACCCGTAATCGCAACGACCTAATTGCAAGAGCGGAGCTCTACCAACTGAGCTATATCCCCACGAGCCAAGTAGAGCATGCTTGAAAGAGTCATATGCTTCTTCTGAATAACAAACAAAATTAACATTAGATTTGAGCAAAGTTTATTTTAAATTCATTCTTCAATATTAGATTTTTAAATGCTACTCAATAGCTTTCAAATACACCACCTTCATTGAAAATATCGAGTTGCTTGGACTGGACTCGATTCACTTAAACGTTTGTTTAAAATTAGCTTGTTGGCTCCTCATCACTACCTCCGTAACAGTCGGAACCACCATTACGGTCAGTCACATAAAAGCTTGGAATCTTTAACCTCACTTGAAACCACCTTCTCCACTTCAAACATCAGCGTAACAGCAACAACATCTAAGGGTACGTCCCCTTTCTCTCTATTCTCTAATCTCACTGTAACCATTTAACACAATTTGTACCCATTCAAAGTGACGAAACCCTAAATTGTAGACCAGTCCAATTCATCAAATAAAGCCCCAATTACAATATTAATTTCAGTGTACTTCTCATCCCATCAAATAAAATCTCAAATCATAACATTTCAAGAAATATGGAAGCTCTGGGCTAACAACTCGGTCAAATAATGAGCAAACACCAGAGCATCTCTTCACTACAGTAATACCGTAAAAGTCAAACGCTCGAGAAGACTGTAGACTGCGACGTACTCACTGATTCAAACATCCTGGAGATTATATATAAAAATATCTCTTCATATATCTTGTCAAGTAATAAGCTAGCCAAGTATGAACACAAGTTAACCACCATCATGAAACTCCAAATTCCAGATATGAAATGTAAAAATGATAAAAGAAAATGTCTGAACTCTTTGCTTATGATGGTTTAAGCATCAAACTTGATGTGTTTATCACTTTATCACCACATTTATATGCAAGGGAGACCTAAAATGAAATGAGATCATCCTTTGACGATTGCTCCTTCTTTGGTGTGGATGAACCACCTGCTTTCTTACCAAAGATCATTTCATCTAGATCATCCATCATGTCATCATTGTGACTTCCCTGGGGTCCGCCTCGAAACCCAGACGGTTTTCTGACCAAAGCATCTTCTTTACCCAGCCGGGGTGACTCGTCAGGCTCCACAGCAACAGGTATCATAGCAGGTTCTGGCTCCCGTCGTACCTCAGAAGGTTGCTTCATATCTTCATACTTGGACAGCACTTTCTGGATTTCATCATTCACGCTCAAGGCTTCAAACAGCGTCGCCTCATCTTCCCCAGCAGTCTCAACGATTCTCTGGACAGTAAATTGGGACTGACGACACTGCTGTACTAGTGTCGTGATCAAGTCATCCTGTACAAGACACATTAAGATAGATAAAGAAAGATGACAAGGAATTGATGTACGACGCCTAATATTGAAGAAGCATGGCATGTGGTGTCCCAATTGCTGACGCAAAGAGCCAGATAAAGGTTACTTAATGAACTGATAGTGGGTAGAGTATTATAAAAGAGACTAATATAACAGGAGAAAAAAACAATACTCAAACATATTGCATAGCCTTTAAAAAAATAAAAAGAAATTCTTTACTCAATACGCATATCTAACTACCGCAAATCACTGCAGCTGCACAAAAAATTCTTTATTCCTTCTCATAATCTGAATGATCTGCCTCAAATTGATCGGAAAGTTAATGAACAATTAACTGGATGCATCTACTATCAGACCTTCTTTAAGAAAACACTAATGTAGAACACAAGTTGATATCCCAAGTTCTTAAGGAGCTAATATATATAATACTGTTGCGATGTTACAAACTGAATCCCAAAACAGATCCTTGACAAAAAGTCTGTAGAATAAAACAACTTTATGCCGAGTCAGAGTACAAACATATTTTGAGCTTTAGACTAAGACATGAATCGCACTCTTAAGTAGGGTATAGGGTTTGTTTCTCCCAATATGTAAAAAGAGGTATGTCAGTTAATGAGGAGAAAAATCATGAGTGCAAGGACAAGGAAACTTCCAATTATGTAAAGGAAAATAACAAAACAAAGAAAAATGCTCAGTAAACTAATAGAAGGACAAGACAATGATCCACCGTCTCCACCAGTTTTGAATCCATCTCTTCTGGTTAATGTAGTCTTAGAACATTCAACTCTCATGCCACCTCATCCATCTTCATCTTTTTTCCTTTTTTTATTTTTTTTCTCTGATAACCAACTAACCAAGGGGGAACTCCTTCCACAACAGGGCCACATTGGACCCACCTATGGGGATAAAACCCCATGGTGTTCTGTCAACTGCCCCACGACAACAGAACTGGGCAAAGCCGAGAGAATGTAGCTTGCGTGAATCAATCTCATGACGTGTGAGTTGTATTTTACCATAGGCCCCAACTCGACATCCATCTTCTTAGAGGTTCTTAGAGGAGACACACACTTCACAGTGCCATTAGCACCCAACGTTCACAGAGGGTATAGGATACAATATCATAATCAGGGGAACTAAGTGAGAAATCAACAATTTTACAATAAGATCGTCTTCAAGTAGAAGGCCTGCTTCCTGCTACGCGAAATTTTTCTCTCTCATGCCTCATTTCATAGGGAACCTCAAATGGCTCTATTTCATTATATTCCATTTAATGCCATTCATTTGATGAGAAATAAATAGGAGCCTAACATAGCTAGGTTAAAAGATAATTGAGCATATCCTGCTATCCCAAATAGTTAATTGACATCCAAAATGGAGATTTAGAATGCATAAACGTGTTTAGACAATGTTGGAAGAGGTGACCGTACAGAACTGCCACTGCAGAAAGAACTAAAGATGGTGCACATGTCGTGCCAGATGACTAAACTTCAACAAGTACTTTAATTTAGGGGAAAAGATGACGGTAAAGGAACAGTTACATGCATCTTAATCTTTGACATTTCAGGGTCGAACTTTAAGTTTGAGCAAAAATCTATTTCGGGTTGTGTTCAGGCTTTGAACAAACATAAATTAGTTTGGGCTCATCAAAGACAAAGAAAGCCCCACTCTTTAAGACCTATAGACAGCCCTACTTATGAGAGTCAATTCATGAATGCTCACAAGCTATAAGCTTTTACATTAGGTTCTTTCAAATATATCATTTTCTATTTTTATTTATTTTTAGAAATACTTTAATTATTGTAGAAATTTCTTACTTAAAGATAGTCGTGTTTGTATACGTGTTCTCATTTAGTTTCTGATGTCAAGAATGAAGGGGGAAAATAAGAATACAAGTCAAGTTTTACTTCTTTCCCATTATCCCATATTTGATAGGCTCAGCTGGAAGTAGGAAATCCATTACTCCATGATAAAATTTTCATAAATAGAAGAATTTTATTCCTTTTTAAGAGTATGAAACTCTTGCATTTCTAGCCTTTAAAAAAGAGGCGCATCAAATTCTTATAGTTGTCTTTCCTTAATTAAGAATTTAATTTAATATATTCTTTTGCGTAATATCCATATTCTTATCCAGACTCCTAAATGAAAAAATTGTAGAATCTCCTCATTAGTTGTCTAACAACTACAGATTCATTTTGTATAAATCCAAAAATGGTCAATTGTTACGAGTGAGCTTTGAAATCTACCAGAAGTATATAAACAGTTGTACAAATTACAAAACACTAAAAGGATGGACATACTTCAAAATTACTATGAACTTCGACATAATTTAAATTTTTTGCACATTGTTTTGATCAATAATGTTGTACACTCAACCATAATTTCCCCAGTTCTATTTAAACTGTGTACAGGTAATCAAATTTTGACTCTTTGCCTGACATGCTTTAAAGGCATAAAAATGGATACAATTGTACATGCAACATAGATAGGAAAGAGACAACGTTATTAACACTTCACTTTTCAACAATTGCACATGAAGCCAAGGATCCTTCTCCACTCCACCTTCAAGTCATTTGCTCAAGATTATTATGGGTATATTCTCAATAGGTCATCGCTATTGAAGCAAATTATGCCACAAGTGATTATTCTATAATCTATTGCAAGAGTAATAATGGTTTCTAATTTTTATGTACACTAATAATTCCATTAGATTACCACCTTGGTCCCCCATTAATTACCCTTCTTCTGATTCTCTCAAAGAAAAATTTAATCTAAAAGATAAGATGAACCATAAATGTAATTACTTATTTGCGCATAAGAAAAGCAAACAAGTTAAGTACCACTATTAAATTTGCAAAATCTGCTCTATCTTTGGGATGATATCTGGTAACACTGTTTGACTGTTATACACTAAATATAAGTGGAGGTGATATTCTACAAAACTCAAGCCAGTCATAGCTTTCTTCAACCCTAATATACAAACCCTGAGGTGGTGGTTGGTTCACAGAGTCCGCCGGAATGGAATGCTCAATTCCCTTTGACCAATTCCGCGAGCACGTTTGGTTGGATTTTTGGGCGGGAATCTCATTCCGTATCCAAATCCCTCATATGGGGGAATCTACAAATACCTGGTCGGGGTGGGATTCTGAAATCCCTATAAAATCATTCCTTGGGAATGCTTTTAATTGACCAAAATACCCTCACCTATTCTATGTTAATCCTAAAGTACCTTTCCCATTTTTAAAACCGAAACCTAGTAGACTTTCACGTCAGTCTCTATTCCCACCTCTAGCCTTCGCTCTCTCGTTATCTTTCATTACCACTCCCGTTGCCACCTCCCTTATTCAGTTCATCCGCCGGCCCCGGCCTTTGGTTCAAGCACAATTGAAACCCTCTTCTCTCCTGCCTCCTCTAATCTTCACTCTCTCCTCATCTGCCATTACTGTCGCCGCCTCCCTTTTCGGTTCACCCGCCGCCGCCCCTCTTTGATTTATCCATTGCCGACGGCCTTCTTCAATTCCTCCTCTCTTATCGAAGGCAAGTTCA
This sequence comes from Platycodon grandiflorus, assembly GCA_016624345.1. NCBI lineage: Eukaryota > Viridiplantae > Streptophyta > Magnoliopsida > Asterales > Campanulaceae > Platycodon > Platycodon grandiflorus. The sequence goes on along the minus strand of CM028364.1, from coordinate 1,053,896 downwards.
TATTTGTTTCTTATACTTTATTCCCTCTCTCTTATTGATGCCTACTGAGGAAAGGTGAGATTTCTTGACATGGAACTATTTGCCGGCTTTCAAGTCATGGAGGCCAGTCACGGTCTTCAAAATTCCAAAAAAAGTAAAACTGTAGGGTTGGATACTGGCCGCTGTCATATCGATGTACAAAGAAATGGATTCATTTACGGATGTGAAAAAGAAGCTCGTTGATGTCCCCACATCCATCTTGGATTCATGAGCATAAATTTCCAGATTTAAATATATATATATATATATGTGTGTGTGTGTGTGTGTGTGTATATATATATATATATATATATATATATATATATATTGACAGCCAAATCGAAGGGGGCGAACTCAAGCTTTTCTGCAGTTTGGATTCAATCTATTTTGCATTGACCAGTTCGTAACTTCATTCCATTCTCTTCGATATTCCTTCATATCAAACATAAAATTACCATTTCATTCCGTGCGAACCAAACGCGTGAGTTGACCAAATTCATTCCCATTCCAAATCCCATGGAGTGGAAATCCGATTGACCATTCCATTTTGTCCGATTCATTCCGACAAACCAAACGCCACCTTTTAGTGGAAAGAGGAAAACCACAATGGGAGTGGCTAAATTTCTGTTCATTTGTCTTGCTACCATTGCTTTGACTACATCCTCCTTCATTATCTCTCTCTCCCCCCCCCCTCCCCTCCCCCCAATAATTTATTTTCTTTTTTGGTGGGTTGGCGTGTTTATTCATATTAGATTACCAATGATTCTGTGGATAATATATGGTTGTTTTTTGTGTGCAGGGTATAGATGAAGCACTGTTTATTCATATTTATTTTCTTACCCATTCTGATATCAAGAAAGCTCACCTTTGTTTGCGAACAATCAATGCTTGATAGAGTGCATAACAAAGAGGGGGTTTCATGATGGCTCATGCATTCCCAACCAAGGCACACGTCAAGAAGAGTTGTGTTGCTGTAGTCCCTAAACTTTAACTTTACTACTTACAAGAAACATTTGTAAACACAGTCATGCACAGATGACACTCATCATCATCATCATCTTTACTTTACTTTTCGAGCTACAACTTACAAGTTGAAGGTTAATGGTTTAATATGTATTCCATGCCCTCTAGGTCTTTTAGTATCAAGTTCAAAAAGAGTTTATCTTCGTATGAATTTATTTCTTCTAATTTCCTTCCAAATTTAGTATTTATCAAAGTTATGACCTACATTTATTTTCCTTTTTTTGCTTCTTAAACTAAACGGATAAAGTTGATTATCAACTAGAGACATTTAATCAGCTATTTTTTCTTTTTCCTTTTCTTTTGGATAGAAATCAAGATTTGTCATGTACATATGATCTTTTGACAATCAACTTAGCACAACATATATTGAATGATAATTACCTAAATTCCAAGCACGATTAAGTTACAACTATACTCGCCAAATATTTTCCACCAATTAAGTCCGCACAGTAGAAAGGAAAATTTTATATGACGGGGATCGATACTTAAAACAAAACTCAATACCTAATCAACCATTACTCAACATTAAAATATTCTCGTTGGGGTTTACATGGTGTTGGCCCTGATTCATCATATTAGTAGCGTGAAACATAAAATCGTTATTAAAAAACATAACAAAACTGAAAACACTCTCTTGATTTCCGATCAAGGAATGGTATCTTGGTTCTAAAAAAACCAGACTCCAATTTAGTATTTGACTTTTGTTTTGAGGCCTCCAAATATCTAATTGAAACCAGAACCCCTATTGTATTACGCATACACACACATGTATGTGAGTGCGTGTGTCTGTGTTTATATGTATAGTCATGCATTTGCACCATGGCCTATGGTGCATACCATTAATCTTATCGTTCCACTTTAAACCTAAAGACACAATGTAATTCAAAACAAATTCCTAATCATGTCATAATTATTAGAATTTATATAATCACAAAGAAATAAATAAAACAATAACTAAGGAAACAATATAAAAAAATGGAATCAAGGTAGAAGAAGTTCAGAAGAGTTCAAAACAAAAATTGATCATCTATGGACCAAAAACTAATTGAACCGAAAGGTGCCAACGTCCCTACGAGTACTTCATTCGGGATTGTTCTTATTGCTCGCATTATCCTCTTGCTATCTCTTCAGCTCTCTTAATTCTCAGGTTTAGTGTAGTAGAGTCCATCAGGATGGTTAAATATTGTTGTTGATCTTGTTCTTTACTTAGTCCTCCAATCCAATCAACATTAGGAATATGTCAATATTATTTGAATTTATATTATCACAAAGAAATAAATAAATCAATTAACTACAGTTAAGGAAACAATATGAAAAAACATAATTAAGGTTAACAAGAAAATCACAAAGACTTCAAAACAAATCATCTATGGACCAAAAGCTAAATGAACCCAAAGGTGCTAGCGTCCCAACTAGTACCCTCCCTCCCTCCCACTAAAACACACACACACAATGTATGTGTACTCTTTTTCCAGTATACATACTCTGTTCCAGCATACACTATTTATACTGATCTAACTTGAAATTATACACCACACTGAGTAGGATGTAATGATAAAATGCGTGACCAGATGAATACGGTTGGTGTCATAGTTGAACAAAAACAAAAATAGAGGCCATGCATTAGTGATAACTGCCTTTGCATCTAGAAACTATTTGCTGAATCTAGTTATTGTAGCCGTAGGAAGCAACTTATCATGAGAAGAAAAGGTTATAAGGAATATATAAACAAACTTAAACTGTTACCTTAATCTAGTTTCCTTAGTAGATTAGGTTTATAGTCTTCTGATCATATTAAAAGCCTCAGAGATACTCTATCCTTGCCGTCTTCTTTGATTTCTTTGCTTGTTCTTATCCCTTTTTCCATTATTCAGTTCACAATTGATGTGGTCAATTAACACCAACAAACACCTCTCAACACCCCAAGTTCGCCCTTGAAACTCAAACCTTATCATAAAAACTTTCATCACGTTTCCTGTTCAGGAATTTCCGGAACCTTTATCTTTGAAAAATCAGCAAAAACCAACCTTACCCTCCAGTGATAAACCGTATTTAAACCTAGTGTTCTAACTTCATGTTCTGTTAGTTAACGACGTGATGGTAACATAAAGGACGCTTAGCCTGATACCATTATGAGTCAGCTGTGCTCGTTGAGATATCCATTCCACAGCACCGTAACTATGCAAAACAGCAACTTTAAACGCTGCCGTCAAACTTTTAAACACCGAGAGTTTACGGTTCTTCCAACTCAATTGACCATTTTTAATCAGCAAATGATTAATTATAAATTCTGGGCACGAATATTGAAACTATAACAACAAGTGTACAACAAGCTCCGAATCAGTTAACAAAATGCTAGGTTCACAATTACTTTTACAACTTTGGTAACAACTTTGCCTTGAACGCAAAGTGCATGTGAGGTGCATGTACATTTTTAATGCAGAGTTATTACTATAGTGGTAGAACTAGTTGTAAACTTAGCAATGTTCATCAGTTAATAGAAAGATCTACAAACAACCAAGTTAAGGCTAAATTGAATGGTTGGGGGAAATTAACGAGGTAAACTATGCCAGCTATACAAGAGCAGTAGGTGACACTAATTTGTTACCACAGTAATCTTGAGTTGTGCTTGTTTAGATATAAGGTCCAAAGTTCATCTATATCCACAATGTGATCAGATTTCTAGAAGATTTTGGTGACTATACACAAGACTAGCCACCCAATCATAATACAGAACTATTCATATTTCAGCCGAAGAATGTAGAGCACTAGAGGAGCACCGTAAGATGTATTTTATATATTTATCATGTTCAAAATTTTGATTTCCAGTCTTTTAAAGATTGTTTTCCAAATGAAGCAAACTCCACGAAACAACTCCAAAAATGCAAGAGAACATCCCATGGATTATGGATATCACTAATTTTGCAAGGATAATCAACAATAACTAATCTAGAGCATAAAACAGATGACAGTAAATTGCTAAACGCCATACGATTTCTTCAGAATGATATATGTTAATGAAAGTCCAGAAAAAGGATAACACAACAAGCATTAAGATTGCAATTTAGTATAAGAACATCCATCAGTGATCTGCAATGAAGTAAAGTACCTGGTAAGCATCTTGTTGGGGTGAAGAGGATAAGACAGTGGTAAGAAGCTCAACACTGTTTCGGGCCACATCAAATGCTTCCTTTGTTTGTTCGGCAGAAAAGCTCTGCACAGGTAACTCCTGATGAAGATGTGAGAGGCTAACACTTGATTGAGTTGATTCAGTAGCTGGGACCGAGCGAGGAGGAGTGAATATAGGAGCCAAACTCTCCGTATCACGACCAGGGAACCGTATACCTCTTGATTTTAAACTCTAGCATCAATAAACAGAAAATTAGAATGTAAAAGTTATAAACAAGGAGATATATAACAAAGACTGCTCCTTATTATCAAAAAAAAGCTTGTTATCTGTATTGTTGTTACCATTTAATTGCTTGCCTGTCTTTAGTTCTAATTAACTTCTAGATCCTTTTTTATCCAGTTTTTCTATAAGAGCTTTCTTGTTGAGTTTGACAGCTACCTAACTCTTGTATTAACTTAAAACAATGAATCACTGGTACTATCATATCTTCAACTATATTTCTTTTCTTCTCTATGAAGGGGATAATGTTAACCAGAATTCTTTCAGAGTTCCACTTTTTAATTGGAAGGGATGACTGAACTAAGATTACAAATAAGTAATACCAAAGAAAATAAAAAGCTTCAAAACAAATGGTGCCAGTTAACAGATCCTTTAAGATGGGGAACTTGCGTTTATAACTACAATTGCAATTTCGAAAGAAGAAGAAACAAATAATATTTAAAAAAAAAACAGTTAGATATAGAAATACCTTGTATGTCTCTTCATAAACAGGTAAATACCGAAGCTCATCAGAGGACTCTCCCCATGCTTCAATCAGAATGAGAGCCTTATTCCGATTATTAATGACAGTCTGCGGATCATCAATCAACTTTACCATCTCATCAAGCACTCTCTCTGCAGCAACCTCTGAGAATGCCTTTTCGCAATTCTTAACAACAGTCTCGAGCAACACCAAAGACAAGTACTGAACCCTGGGGCTCTTCAACATGATCCGTTTCTTTATACCACGTATTAGTTCAACGCTGTTGATCCTCTCAGTGTTGATCAAGTCACAAAGCTCAAGATTTGTGGCCCAATCAGGCTCGTCTAAAGTTTCGGCTGTGGCTTCCTCCACAAGCTTATCAGCCTGGTTAGGCCCTTGGAAGAACTCTTTCATCTTAAAACTCATGGAGCTCACGCCAGCACTAATCTTCTGGCCAACCTCGGATCCACCAATCTTCAAGCGCTCACCCAAAGCATTGACTTTTTCCATCAAATTGTCACTCATCTTTCCAACCTAGGGCCTTATAGTCAATTCTCAATAACTCTAAAAAAAATGCCACAAGTCTTCAACTGAAAAAACAAAAACCCAAAATGAATCAAACTGAAAACCCTAATTCGATTGAAAGTCAACTAACCATCCAGCAACTAATTTTTATGATTCAAAAAAATATATATATCATAAGGAGAAAACCCCTCGAAATCAATGTACAAACACTAGGAACATAGTTATAACAATCACTTGTTATCAATTACAAAGACTTGAGCAAAAATCATGGAAAATGAAGTCAAAACATAATTATTAAGTCAAACTGCAATAAAATATCGAATTGAAGATAATAATACGTGAAATTGAACACTTAAATCATACTATCTACGATCAGCAAAAAACTCAATCATCAAAGTAACGAATCAAAAACGATAGAAAGATAAATTGATGTGTAATTGGTGCATGCTCTATTAAACAAACAATAAATCAGTTCTTACAGAGAGAAAATGTAAGGATCAGATGCTTCAGTAACGAAAGAATGAATCCGGCCGTAGAGAAGTACGTCGAAATTGAATGTCGGAGGAGTTGGCCGGAAGCGTGTATTTGAAGACGATGAAGCGGGATTGAGTCGCTTCGAAGACTTGCTATAGATGTTGGTTTGCTAAAGTCGCGGTCTTTAATCTGGTGGAGTCAAGTCTTGCGAACTAATTCCGGTGTCTTTGTACTGTAGCTACATGCCGTATTATTATGTCACGTATATGTACGTATATTGTATAGCTGGACGAGATTGATAGCTTCATCTGCATCTCCAATACAATCATCTAATTTTTTTTTTTAGGACAAACTACCCATATAGTCCTTTCAGAATCACTTTTTTGGATTTGGTCCTTTTGCAAAAAATCTGATGCCTGTCGTCTTTGTACTAAAATCCTTTACGCAATTGGTCCTTCTGTCCAATTCTGTCTAAATTTTTTCGTTAAGTTTTTCCACATGCATCGCATGTGAGGGTAGAAATGTCATTTCCACGTTGAAAGTACAGGGACCAATAGCCCTGTGAACCATTCTCTCTCCTCTGAGCCCTCCTCCTCACCTTACCTGTCGCCATAGTCTTCACCATCACCACCCCTACCACTACTAAAAACGGCGACGCCACCAGCCTCCCCACCCACATCACTATAACCATCAGCAAATCCTTTCTACACCCAATCGTCACATCACCTCCCAATCAACAAAAATCCTTCAACAAAACCACCTCGATTTTACCCCCGTCATTGCCAACACCACCACCGGCCCAGCTACAAAATGAGATCTTCTTCATATTATATATGAGTTCATCTTGAAAGATCATTTTCTTATAAATGAGTTTATTAATGCAATGAAGATAGTGTTTTAAAGCAACTGATAAAGAAGAGAGAAAGAGAGAATGGAAAGAGCAATACCCACTCCCTCAATAATTTAAGCACATGCTGCTCAAAAGTTTCAATTCCCAAGGAATATAAAGAAAAATCAGCCCCAATCATAGTTGCAAACCGAAAAATCAGCAATAAGAAAATTTCAATTCCAAGCCCTAGGCTCGGATTTGCAAGAGGGAGAGAAGAAAACCGAATTTAATGGCAATCTGGCCCGGAGTTGGTGCTTGCTTTGGTCGGAGTTAATGGAGATGGCAGCAAGGGAGAGAGATGTGTGCTGGGGTTGCTGCTGAGAAGATGGGAAACGCGAACATGTTCGCCGGTGCTCGAGAAAGAACACAGAGATGATGCTGGCCGAAATTAATGGAGGAATGGGCTCAGATGTTGGCCGGAGCTTGGACACGGTAGTGAACGGAGATTGTGAACGGAGGCGGAGAGAAAAAGAGAGAGAGGTGGCGGTTGGAATCACAGCTAAGGTGAGGGGATGGGGTGCAGGCCCGCCGGGCTGGACAAACATTGAGTGATTGAGAGAGATAGAGCTGGGTAATGGGGGAAGAGAGAAAATGACATTTTTGCCCTTGCCAAACTGCACGTGTTATTCACGTGACGCCACTTAACGAAAAAAATTGACAGCACTTAACAGAAGGACCAATTCTGTTCAATGTTTAAGTTCAGGGACTATTTGCAGCTTAAAATGACCAAATCCAAAAAAGTGAACTTCTGGAAGGACTATTTGGGTAGTTTGTCCTTTTTTCTATATGACATGTTTAAACAAAAAGAACTCTTTCATATGTGAAAAAAATATATTTAAAAGATAGAGAATCATCTTTTTAGACGTGCTCCAAGTCACCTTTTTAAACGTGATGCAATGGAAGACTTCTTTAAAACATTCTTTTAGACGTGACATTGTTTTATAATTAATTATAAAAAATAAAAACTACTTCTACGGTAACTAATTGACGGTAAAAAATAAAAATAAAAATATGTGGTAAATGACGTGGATGAAAAGACATCCTCTAAAATTTTAAGTGAGCTTAAAAATAAGATTGTTTGATAATGCAATATTATATCACTTACAAAATTAAGTATCTATTAAAAATAGCCAAAATTTTAAGTCAAAAGAGGATGTTTAAAATTTTCAGCTCTACTTTTTCAGACATCAGTTTTCAGAGCTTAATTTTCAGTTTTAACAAACAGGCCCTTAGAAGATGTCTTCCGAGCTAAATGTCACATCATCTCCAGCTCAGTAGGTTGCTGATTTTTTTTTTTTAAATCTATCTTTCCTACGTGTCTAACATTTTTTACTAGATAGATGATTGCAATGGAGAAGCTCTAATTACCTATTTTAGAGTTTTTTAATTTTTTAATTCTTATCATAATTTTCTCCAAATTTTGAAATTTTGTATGCTCCAAATTATATCTAAAAAATCAATATTCACCGGTCGAACCCATGACCCACAAAATCAGTGCACCCTAATCACCCATGAGACATGGATGGATATGAAGGAGTATAGTGGATGAGAGTTGCTATTAACACCCTCACATCCTCTAAGTACACCTTTTAATAAGTACCCCGAATATTTTCAACCTCTCAAAAAGTTAAGTACACCCCCTATTTCCTATTCTACCCTTACCAATATTTTCCTCAAAATTAATTAATCCTACTAAGTATACCCCACTCCAAACAAAACTCACACTCTAATTCCTCCTCCTTACCCCCTTGGTCAAGCCTGCCTCCCCCTCCCTCCTTCCTCTTTCCTTATCTCCTTCTTCTTCCTTCCCCCCTGTCAAGCCCGCCTCCCTCCTTCCTTTTTCCTTATCTCCTTCCTCCTTCTTCCCCCCGTCAAGCTAGCCTCTCCCTCCTATAAATTCATGTCTCCACCGTTGCATTAATTAGTTTTTTTTTTTTCAATTGTTTGGCACTGTGTTTCGACACCTACTAACCGAACATCACGATGGTTGTTCGGCACCATTTACTGAACAGCTTTAGCTGTGTTCGACAGGGGCTGCCGAATAGTAATTATTTTTTTAACTAAAAAAATGAAAAATAAATAAGAGCATTTAAGTCAAAATTTATAATGGCATTTTTATAAATATAAGAAGGGGTGTACTTAAAGGGTTGGGGGGTGTTAATAGCAACTCTCGTAGTGTATTTGTAATTGAACCACGTGAATCCTACCATGAACAAAATTCGACGCAAACTCCAAATCCCACCTTGTTTTCTTCATCAAATCAACCAACCTCAGTAAAACGCTGCAACGACTTATAAGTATCAAGCATCATAGAATTAGAAATTTGAGCTATAAACAATGGGAAATTACTCTTAGACTTCAAATCTTTCTTTGACAGCTTTGAATTAAAAGTCTTAAATTTCATTCAACTTTGATCCCATAACAGATACTCTGTATCATTTTCATCGATATACATAGTCGCAAGCTCTCTCAATTTGTTCTGAATCTCATCTACCTGTGCTTCAAAACATGAGCCCATCCTAAAATCTGGATAAAATAAATTAGGGTTCCGTCGTGAGTTTATATACGATTGCCTCAACTCGGCGAGCTTCTGGAGCTGAGAAATCAGGGCTTTATCATTGCTCATGATCGATTTTTCATTAAACGACACTTGCGCAGTTTGTAATTGGAGGTAATAGGCTTTGAAGGAAGAAATAATAGTAGAGGTGAGTGAAATTAGGTAATGAATGAATTGTGGGTTGAAAGGTTGGATTGGGGGAGGAAAGCGAAAGCATGTTAGTGGTATTGGGTCAGTTGTTGTTGACAGGCCGGATTTAATGACGATGACGACTCTTTGGTCGTGTAACACCCGCTTCATTTGCATCATTTATATTGCTCATATCATTCTTACGTCATGCATATATCATCTTGATTTATACTATTGACATTACTTGAACATATTACATTAGAAACATAACACACTCATATTGATTATTATGTGCTCGTATGCCTTACATTGTTGTTTAAATCTTATAATTGATCGTACTTGAAATGCGTTGAACTTCTAGCGTTGTTTTCGGACTTTTTGGGAACCTTTCTTGAGTATTTTGACCTTTCCGTAAACTTAGAATCATTTCGGGAATGTTTCGGACATTTTTGGATAGTTCAGAGACACTAGGCACAGAGCGATCGCCCTACATCCAGAGAGCAAAGCGATCGCCTTGCAACCAGAAGGCAAAGCGATCGCCCTGCCTCATCGTTGTTTACCCGAGAAAACCTCATCTTTTCTAAAACTTAAAATTTGATTGGCCCTACTTGAGCCACGTCACCAGGCCGGTTGTAACTCCTCCATCAGCCACTTAAACACCTTAAGGAGCTTGGAGACTCTTATTTTCTCCCCCATTTCATCCAAGAGCTTAGAGAGTAGAATAGAGAGAGTTTAGTGAGAGAAAGTGAGATTTCTTGAGATTTCAAAGGAATCTTGACAATCCGAGCACGCCGTTGCGAAGGTCTTAGCTAGAGGAAGCTTTCCCACCGAATAGATTTCATTTTCTCTCATCTTTTTTGACAAGGAGTAAGCTACTACCCTCTCTTTTTCTCTATTTATGTCTCATTTGACATCTTAAATTTCTAGTATATGAAGTTGCCATGCTTGAGTTGTGAATGTGTTGATTGTGCAATGAAATATCATTGTGGACTATGATATATGTTGATGATAAATGTTCTAATATGTTGGGTACTCGAATTTGGGCATTAATGTGCTAGGTTTAAAGTGCAAGACCACTTTTGTAACTCGACATCACTAGTAACTAAAAATGACTCGAACGGAGTCGGTTAGGGCTTAATAATGAATGTGACCATGTGTGTGTTGTCAGCCTTTGAGGATTTGAGATACCCGTTGGGTTATGGGTTATAAGATATACATGAAATGATATTGTATCTTTCTTCAGAAATATTGTTGTTTGAATGACTATGTATAGTAGGATCACTTGTCATACACGAACATGATGTAGTCGTGGTCGTTATACTCCCTACTTTGGAGTATGACATGTTTATTATAAATGTTGGGTAAACATCTACTTGAGCATTTGGTTGATTGGTCTAATGTGTCGAGTAAACATCTACTTGAGCCTTTATTAAGTCCATGGCATATTTGTTGGAGGTGTATTGACGCTCAGTTATTGCGTGAGCCGAGGCTACGTAATAGTCGAAGGCCAATACACTGGGCCTCGCCCTACCGTTGGCGACGGTAAGGGTTATAGCGTTAAGTGTTGTACGGAATAAACGCGACCTTAGTAAGCTATATTGTGATTGTTTCTCGGGTCATGGGGACCGAGTCTTCACGTCGACGTGGATACATAAAATTGTTCATTATGATACTTGGTTATGAGTTCGATGATCGAGAACAACATCAACGATTTCTACATTGGTATTATTGGTTGGTTGGTTGGAAGTTTGTATGTCGGAGGTGTACCTCGACGGTATCCTTTTATATGTGTTACATATCGCTCTTACATGAATAGCATGCTATGTGATACATGTTGCTGTGAGATACTTGTTATCTATGATGCTTCGAGACTTATCCTGTTATGACAAATATTATTATACATGATTCTTATTAATGTTCACATCTCGCATGCCATATTATCGCATTAGTAGCTTATTGAGTTTTAAACTCATCTCGTCCATTGTTTATCTGTTTTCCTTAGATCCCGAACCGACGAAAAACCCTCAGTGAACTTGCATCGTCGTTGGTGAGCCTGTCAGGCATCCTTTTGGGTAGTTGCTCCTTGAGCCTTTGTACTTTTCTTTTGGTGAGGTCAAGGGTATACATGTTAACTAAACAATGTAAAGTTGGGTAGATTTCCCGCACTTGATATTTGGTTAATATTTTTTTGTAATTACCGACATAGTTGTCAGGCCTTGTATATACTGTTAACTCTTATTCCGCGCACTCTGTTATGAATGTATTTATCCTGAGCTCTCTAGCTCGTGGGTTTGTGGACTAGCTAATGTATTCTTCTCCGGCTTGTTAATTTGCCGTTAAGTTTTGTTTTGCCGTCAAAAATCATATACTTGCATTACAGGGTTTTTGCACAAAAAAGATTTTAAAATATGCATTTTTGCGTTCTCGTCTCACGAAACGGACGAGGTTCCACATAGGATCTCGGGTCGGGTCGTGACAAGTCGGGGATGAAGTCTTCGGCGGAGTCGAGGAGTGTGAAAGGGGTGTCGGCAGTTAAAGTGGTGGTGGTGGAGAGGTCGTCTACAGGGTCTTTGGTGAAGAATTCAACGATTTTGGATTTGAAGGCGATGACGAATTTGTGGAACATTTTAAGAAGTTGTGGGGGGTTTTGACGAAGTGGGTTCTATTTCTAGAATTTTTCTTTGCGTTTGTCTCTTCTTGTTAAAGAGCTATGACATTCAAACTATAGAAGCTTGTTATTATAGAGACTTAAGAGAGAAATGGAAGGATACTCGTGCTTTAGAAGACTTAGAAGGAAGCTTGTTATTTATAATTTTGATTTTGTCCCATTTGAAAAGAAAGAAAGAAAGAAAATTTTAGTTAAAAAAATATTGCAATGAATCACATTTAACATTCCCTATCCAAATGACCAAAATAGCCCTAACGTGATATATAGATGTCAATTTCCATTACTATTTTTAATGTTTGTCACGGCAAGGAGGCAAAGTGGGAAAAATTGTAACATTGTGTATGAAAATGGGACAAATTGTACATTTGGGGGTGCAAAGTGGGATTTAGTGGATACTTCAGGATATTTTTGTATTTTAGCAGAGATTTTCATTGTTACCACTTTACTGGCCGAGGTAGTGGAAAAAGAAGGTTAGCCAGAAAGATTTTCTCGCCTTGATTATAGATCTATGAGCCGCAGCAGTGACTGCAATTCCACCAACTACGGTTCGCCAAAGGAAATCAATTTTGTTGGCCTGATTCAAGTATTGGTAAAGTTACAATACGCAATGCGACGACATTGACAATAATTGATGTTTAGTGTTTGGGATGCCCCGTACATAATTCAGGCGGACTTTTGCATGTTTTGATCATGAAATCTCGATTGACACATGATACTGATGAAGGATTAACCAAGATCGAAAAACACAACAAAGGATTGTTTAGGATATCTAGGGTAAGCCTTCAAACAACGCCATATCATTTTCTTTCCGTTAATTCTCATTTTTAAAAATTGAAACCTATGATTATAGATCAAATTCAACCCTTATTCGTCTTACAAAAAATCATTGGGGAAAATCTTTGTGTATACTTGCGTTTGACTAGACGTATTTGAAAACCACCCTCGTAATACAAAGTTGGCCCTTGTTAGTGGAAGTGCCTCTACTGCTCATATGTACAATTGACCAATTTCTATGAGTCTTTGGGGTTGTTGACATAATCAACCTGAGCTGACTATACTACCCAAAAATAGGTCCAATGGAGTTCATCTCTCAGACATGAACTTTCTCGTTACCGATGTGGTAATTCATCTTTGATTAGATAGACTCTACTTTTGCATTAAAGAAAGTGGCATAGAAGTAGTAATTAACTTGCATTGCTAAATGCTTGCAATGTAGACACATATGAGGGAGAACGTGAGAGGAAAACAGTGGTGCTTTGTTATAGGGTGAGTGGTCATTAAAAGCACAAGGTTTACCGTTCATGCTTAGTAGTTGTCCACTCTGGACCAACTTACACTAGTTAAGGTTCAAGCTTCATCAATTCCATGCTAACAACCCAAAATTTGAGATGCCCTCATTTATTTTTTGATATTAACAAGTCCATACGCTGATAACCGACAATTGATGTGTTTCATTTTCAACATGCACTTACACGTGTGGATATTTTCACAATTGTAACAGAGATGACATTCTTTTAATTTAACTTTTTATTTGAAGGGAAAGAAAAAAAATAAAAATAAACAACAATAATTATACAAATGAAGTCTCTTCTAAATGGGTACAAAATAAAGACAAATGGATGAAATTACTAGTAAATTAAGACCTTATACAATATTACCTTCATGTCAGAAGAAGATTTTGACTTGTTTGGTTAATTTGACATATTTTTTCCAATTTAATAATTAACATATTTTTGTTTATTTTGAGAAAATAAAACTATAGTTTTTAAAAACTGCATTAAAGTATTATAAACTACATATTTTTTACTTTAACAAATACAGTAAGTTAATATGAATTAAGTCTCTATTTAAAAATTAATCAAATCAATAAAAAAAGTCAAAGTCTATAAAAGATGCATTATATATAAGGATTAATATACAATTTGGTCCCTGAACTTGAAACTTTTTCCTGATTAGGTTTTAGTACTATGATATTTCCTATTGTGGCACTTGAACTCAATATTTTGTCGAACGGTTAGTCCTTTATCTAACGGAAGTTAACAGAAACGTTAGTTAATTTTTTTAAAGACCAAAATACCCTTATTTGTTTCACAAATTCGAATCCACGTGGATTATAATGATGACATGGAATACCCATGCTAATGAATGTCATTTTTAAGACTAGAATACCCCCAAATTCGTGGATGAATTTCACATTCTCTCTACTAACTTTTTTCTTCTCTCTTTCTCTCTCTAAACTTTCTCCATCTACGCGTCACCATCGCTCCTCCAACTACTCGGTTTTATCGCCCGATACTCGGTAAATCCATCCATTCAACCCTATGGTTCCACTCCGTTCTTTCGTAATCCCCATATGTACAAAACCCCATCACCGATCGCGTGCGGATACCCTCGACGCCGCCGCTCGATCTCCGACGCCTCATCCATCAACCCGGGCTCGCCCGGCTCATAACGATCACCATCTTCCTAACCGCGGAATAGTATTCCTTCGTGATCGGGTCGTGTGTTGTGTTGATAGAAGAGAATGCGGAAGTCGACTCGAACAACGCCAGATCCAGGATCGAGTTCGTCGTCGGACTGGCGTCGGAGTCGCCGAACTCGTCCCGGTGACGGACGGGTCATCGGGGAGGGCGAGGAGAGTCTGCAGGGAGTCCTGAGGTCGTCTTGGGAGAGGACGAGTACGAAGGGCGGGCGGTGGCGTGGGAGGAGAATGAGGAGAGAGAAATTATGAGGCGCAATAAACGAGGTCATTGCGAGAATTTTGCATCTCTTTTCTTTCTTTCACTCTATGTGCGTGTGTGGCGGGTTGGCGGTGGTGGGGAGCGGAGGAAGCCGTTGCGGAGGAGGACGGGGACGGGGTGAGAAGAAAAGAAGAAAAATGAAGTACGTTTTGCGAAATCGGGAAGCGGGTTGAGGGATTAGGGGTAATTCGACCGTGGTTCGTTAATCCCGGTAAGGCCGGGAGATATGGTGCGATAAGATTGAGAAATCGGGAAGCATGTGACTAGGAGTCGAGTATTAGTGTTGTTAGAATTGACGATGGTTCCGAGAGGGTGAGAGGTCCGGAAGAAGTACAATCTGAAAGTGAAACAGAAATCGTGGGAATGGGAGTGGGGTTAGAGTTGTGGGTGGTTCTTGTAAAGGTGAGAGATTTTGTAGAAATAACGGTCCAAATTCAAGAAAGCCGGGATCGAAATTGATAGTGCTAGTGTTGGGATTATTGATGGTTCGGAGAGGGTGACATATCCGGGACAAGTACGATTGCGAAATTGAAACGAGATTTTGTGGGAATGAGAATGGAGTTGGGGTTGGGGATGATTCGCAAGGGTAAGAGTTCGAGAGGAATAATGTGAACCCGGTTGAATCGGCAAGGGTAGAGAGAGTATGTGAACCCGGTTGAATCGACTCGACATTTTCAAAATCCAAAATCCTAAAGCCAATGGTGGTTGAGACATTCTCCGAGTATCCTCCACTTGGGAGATTTGCGGTTAGGGACATGAGGTAGACGGTTGCCGTGTGAGTCATCAAAGGTGTGGAGAAGAAGGAACCTCGGAGCCAAAGTCACAAAAGCCGCCGCAAAGAAGACGGCAAATGAACTGTCTGGTCCAGCAGCTTTATCGTTTGTCGAAAGTCGGTGCTACACTATCCGTACTTAGAACTTGGTTTCTCTCACCAATTCTCTTGTTTTGTTGGTTTTGGTCATTTGTTTTTGCTTTTGCACTTGGTCGAGAACCGGGTGCTTGACCGGCGTGGCATGGCCATAATTGTCTTTGTTCGGGGTATTTTGGTCTTTAAAAATATGACCTGTTCTCTTTCTCACTCCTTAAACCTCCAACACCGCCTAAATCTAGAACCCCATTCCCGTCGAATGTCGGACTATTTTACACATTGGCGGCTTTAATGGAGGAAAGGTGGCATGTAGATTGACGCGATGGCAATGGCGATGCGAAGGGCGTGACGCCGAGTCGTTGGCTTTGAGATGGGTGCGACGGCTTGTAAGTGAGGGCGAGGTGAGAAAATATGGGGTAGTTGAAGAGAGAGAGAGAAAGGGAGGCCGGTTGCAATTTATGGGTTTGAAGAGAGAGAGAGAGAGAGAGAGAGATGGCCTGTTGCAATTTCTTCTTTCCCGCCAAATAAATTCCATGTCAACATTTTTATCCAAGTGGATACATAGTCATCACACAATAGGGGTATTTTGGTCTTTAAAAATATGAATTAACATTTCTGTTAACTCCCGTTAGATAAAGGACTAACCGTACGACAAAATGTTGAGTTCAAGTGCCACAATAGGAAATATCATAGTACTAAAACCTAATCAGGAAAAAGTTTCAAGTTCGAGGACCAAATTGTATATTAATCCTATATATAAACAAAATAAAGCTATGTTTAGAGTGTTACAAAATTACACTGCTAATATGCTAATATGGTAATACCCATCCTACTAGGGTGAGCAAACCGGCCCATGAGCCCGTCAAGCCCGCCAATGCCGGGTCTCTAAAGCCCGTGCCCATGGGCTAATACATAGTGCTGAGCCTAAGATGAGTAAAATCCCACAATCTCGGGCAGTGACTGGGCTCCCCAATTCTTCCTACCCGTTAAGCCCGACCCGGACATCTATTACAAAAACTCAGTCGTTTTATTGATATATATATATATATATATATATATATATATAATTAAAACCCTATCGCTCTCACTACTCAAATCAATATCACAGGCAGACAGACACGATAACGATAGAGAGAGGCGGAGAGACTACACGGCGACTACACGATCCTTTTTGTCTTCGTCTTCACCTTCGCCATCGCCATCGCCATCGCCATCGCCATCACCATCGCCATCGCCATCACCGCTACCCCGGCGGCACCAGCGGCACCAGTTCACCAGCTCACCAGTCCATTTCGTCTTTGTTTTCGCCATCGCCATCGCTGCTTTCGGTCTTCGCCCTCGCCGTCGCTGCTTCCGGCCTTCCACCTCCTCGTCATCTCCGATGAGTTCGCCCAAAGGTATCTCAGAATCTCTCTCTGTCTCTTGGTTTGGTTTGGTTTTGGATGAGAGTTCGCCCAAAGGTATCTCAGTATCTTCTCTCTTTCCCTCTTTTATGCTTCTCTCTTTTGTTTGCTTACTTTACTTATAGTCTTATACTCATAGAAGAAGAAATTGTCAGTAAGATTTTTAAAATATCAAGCGTATTGACTTGGGCACCTTGGACTCTTGGAGTATTTTATTTGCGTAGAAAAAACTAGAGAGAGAAATATTAGGAGTATATTGAAGCTTAAGTATCCAAACAGCTTTTTGCAATTTTTAACAAATTAGGTTGAATCTCTTACGCATTCAACAGTTACTATCAGATACAACAACAGAACTCTTAGAGCTGTGATTTTGAGGGGCTTGGGATGGTCACGTTTCTTGAGCCTTCAATTGGTGAATGCAGATTTCAATTGGTGAATGTTAAGAGGTTCTTATATTGTCTAATTAGAGATTTCTGTGTTAGCAACAATTCTGTTTTGTGTTTTGTTAGAGTTTAAAATGGTATTCTGTTAACCTGTTTAATTAAAATGGTGTTCTGTTTTAGGATTTTTTCTTTTCTTTTTTTAGCAACAATTCTGTTTTGTTTACTGGTTAGAGTTTTGTCTAAAATGGGTTATTTGTGTTTTTGTTTTTTTTTTTTCAGAAATGGAAACATAAACTAATAAGAAACAAAATAGCGACAAAAATGTTGAAAAGGATGTGATTGAATTAGATGGAGAGAATTGTGATTCTAAATTCACTTCTTGGGTGTGGGAACATTTTAAGAGACCTAAAGGGAAACCTTATCCGAAAAAGATTGATTGTCGTTATTGCAAGCAAGGCTTTACTTTTAACACTACCAAAAATGGAACAAATGCTATGGGTAGATATCTAAAGCAAACTTGTAAAACATCACCTTGTTTTGTGGGTTTGAAGGGGACTGTAAGCGATGGAAAAAGACAAAAGACTTTGCAATTTAAGAGTGAACTAAAAAAGAGGGGTAATGGAGCGAGCATCACAAGTTATGCCTTTAATCAAGAGAGGGCTAGAAAGACTCTTGCTAGGATGTGCATAAAAGATAATAGACCCTTTAGTATTGTGGATGATGAGGGACTTAGGAAGATGTTTTGGGAGTTGAACCCCAACTTTAAAATTCCCTCTCGTTGTACCGTTGTTAGAGATTTTTTACAAATTTACAAAGAGGAGACAATAAAATTGAAAACTTTTTAAAGGGGCAAAGAGTTTGTCTTACCACCGACACTTGGTCATCATGTCAAAACATCAACAATATGTGTCTCACAGCTCATTGGATAGACGATGATTGGATTTTGAGAAAGAAAATATTGAACTTTTGTACAATTGCTAATCACAAGGGGAAAACAATTGGGAAATTGGTTTATGATTGCTTGAAAGAATGGGGTATTGATGGGGTTTTCACAATTACGGTCGACATGGTGCCATTAAATTTTTGAAAGAAGAACTTAGTGGGTCAAATTCCATTTTAGATTGTAAGTATATGCATTTGAGATGTTGTGCTCACATTCTCAATCTTGTTGTGAAGGAAGGTCTAGAGGAACAAAAGGAGGAAATTGTGAGAATTTGAAATGCCGTTAGATATGTGAGGTCATCTCCCGCAAGGCTTGCAAAATTTGAGTCGTGTGTTAAAAAATTAGGCATAAAGTGTAGTAAAAAAGTATCTCTTTATGTTGATACTAGGTGGAATTCCACCTACTTAATGCTAGAGACGGCGATAAAATAAAGGAGCTTTTAAGATATTAGGTTTCTGCTTGATACACATCAAAATCCTTAGGGCACTAATAAAATTAAAAGATAGTCGTTTGTCGACATAATTGTAAAGCTGGCCATCTGACTCGCAAATGTGGGAAAGGGAACACCTCTTTCCTTTTGAGTTTGAAAACAACGCATTTTCACATTAAGACACTCCAAATATACTGCTTATGTTCCAACCAAAGAGTTCACTATTTCATTTTGGAATGTTCCACGTAAAGAGTCTACTTGCAAAAATTAAACCTACAATTTCCATAACCTTTTTATCTTTACCCTCCACAAGTGATATAAACATTTAGGGTATGGCTCAGGCATTTTTTGTAACAATGACCAACTAAAAGGATACTAATTTAATTATTAGTCTATTTTTCAAACATGGACTGTTTGATCGGAATAGATGAACTTATTATTAACCACAAAGCAATCATTATAATTAATAATCCCTCCGTTCCAAGCAAAGAGTCCACTATTCTATTTTGTGATGTTTTAGTTAAAGAGTCCACTTCCAAAAATTAAGCCATAGAATTTTGTGATTTTCCAAATATACCCTTCTTTTAAATTTCTGTTGAAAAGAATAAAATTTCTTTTGGTAGAAAGATATCTCCCACTCTATAGAGATATTGAGAGAGAGGAGTGGGCTAAATTTGAAGCCCTGAATATCTTTCAATTTTATTCTCTCCCGCCGTAGCTAAGTTTTATAAACCACAACCATATGTATGTTGTGGATATTTATTAGTTGTATTTTGGAGTATCTTAATTAGATGGATGTTCACGGAGTTGCGATATACTCTTAATTTAAGGATACTAAAAATCTACCCCTAAGATGCAGATAATACATCGAGAGTAAAATCAAATGATTCATAAAAAATAAATTTCTTTTTTTAGTTAATGTCGGAAGAGTTTGTTAGTTTGAACTTGCAAAGGGCATTTTTGGAATATCATTTTTTTCTTAAAAATTATGACTTTCAAACATGGACTCTTTGCCCGGAGAGGAGGGAGTAAGTGATAAGCATAGTAAAGTCTCTATTTTTCGTGATCAAACAGGGTTCGGGAATGGGGTGGGGGGTTACAGTTCCCATAAACTTTTTGGTAAGTGCAAGCTAAGAAATAGCTCCCAGTCAAATTTAGACTGACCTGTCCCATTTGTTCTTCGCGGATGACTTGATTTTCTTCTCGCAGACTTCAGTGGAGCAGGGACCCGGGGGTTTACAGTTCTACTGGCCTGTTTCTTGATCAAACAGGGAATCGGGGGGTTACAATTCCGCTAAACTGTTTAATTTTTCAAATGAGTCAACCTTTCACGGTGCACACAAATTCGATGTTAAAGCTATATATTTAATTGATTAGTCTAGTTATTTTAAAATCAAAAACAACATTGCTTCTTTCTATCAAAATAACCAGTATCATGATTACAGTAAATCCATGTACTAAAATTGATATGCACACAATCTGCATTGCATGAGCAACTCAACCCATAGTTTATAATCAGAAGCACAAACAGAAGCACTTATGATCCAGTGAACCGGATAGGTAAAGGCCCTTTCTAGGGCTTCCAAATCAAATAGAAAACCATCAACTAAACTTGTTGATGATAACTTTCAAATCAAAACGTGAACATCAACTGAGACTACAATCATCTGGAAGGGCGATTACTAAAAATTACAATAATAGCTAACATTTTATCTATTTTAAAGTTCATAATATCAAAGCCGATGAAACAGATTCAAATAGAAGATAATCAACTAAAATTGCAATTATAACTTTCAAATTAAAACGCAAACATCAACTGAAACTACAATTACTGGAACGCGGTGGTTGAAACTACAATTATAGTTAACATTTTACATAATATCAAAGTTGATGGAACGGATTCAAATGAAATTACCTTACGATGTGAGGAATAGTACATAAAACTTAAACTGTATTGACTGGGCCCCTGAGCTCACAGAAATGAACTCAATTTAGTCCGCCTTACTGCAACTTTGTACTAGGATACGACTCGACTAAAACCGGGGCCAGGATTTACGCAACAAGTTTGCACAGATTATAAAGGGTTAATGATATTACAAGTCCTTCGACTATGAGGATTTTACCAGTAGTCTCTTAACAAATTTTTTTCAAATTTCTTTAAAAATTACCTTTTGGTGGATGCCGTTAGGATTTATCCGTGACTCTAGTTAAGGGCTTTTATGAAATTTCAATGACTCTCTTTGCAAAACTTAAAAAACAAAGCCCTAATTCGGTAGGAGAGTGAGGAGTCTGACTCAAAATGTGAGAGTTGAGCAAGGAGCAAAAGTACCTGTCTGAAGTCTCGTTACTACTAAGCCTACGATTTGGTCAGATTCAATACTCTAGCCTTCATCTTTGACACTTGAATCCTTTGCCTCAGTTTCTTCAGTATCTCCTTAAATCAATAGACCTATCCGGCAGTTTGATTCTCCGACGGCCGTTGTCTTCCCCTTCGATCTTCAACAAGGACGACACACACTCTCTCTCCCCTGCGTGTCTCTACGTTGTTACTGCTCTTCACTCTCTGTTTCTCTTAGCACTCTCCCTTTTTCTTTCCTCTTTCCCTCCTTTCATATGCGTTTTTTGTTTACAAAGAAGTACGGGGTACCAATTCGGTAGGGCTCCTCACCCTCTTACCAAATTAGGGCTTTTTTTTTTAAAGTTTTGTAGAGAGACATTGAAATTCCATAAAAGTCCTTAACTAGAGTCACGTGTTAGGCACATGATTGACTTAACGAATAAATTCTAACGGAATCCACCAAAAAGACTAAGCGTGTCTAATTTTTTATACTCTTGGGACTGAAATTTAAAAAAACTTTGTTAAGAGACTAATGATAGAATTGACCGTAATCGAGGGACTTGTAATATCACTAACCCAATTATAAATTAGTATGCGTCGGTTTGGCGGGGTAGGATGAAACTGAGGCAAAGGATTCAAGTGTCAAAGATGAAGGCTAGAGTATTGAATCTGACCGAATCGTAGGCTTAGTAGCGGTGTTCTAAAACGCGTCCTAGGTGGCCGGCTAGGCCGTAGGCACCAGCTCCACGCCGCAAATGTCAAATCGAAAAAAAAAGTCGCCGGAGAAGAAATCGCCGACTAGGCAGCCTAGTCAGCCGAGTAGTCGCTTTATGTCTCTAATCGCCGACAAGTGTTCTTTTGGAGCAGATTTGCAAAAGAAAGAGACGAAGAAATTGGGGTTGAAGAACCGCCGGTGATGAGAGAGAAAGAGAACGTCGGTGAAGAGGAGAAAGTGAGAGAGAGAAAGAGAGAGAAAGAAAGAGCGAGAAAGAGAGAGCGAGATTACCGTGGGTGAGAGAGGCCGGAAAGATACTGTCCCCGTCGTTTGTGTTGTTCGACTCTGTGAGACGGTGTGTTTGATGAAAATTGAAAAGTGAAGTTGATGTGGTGGTCGCGTGTGTGTGTGTGACTTTGTGAATGTCAGGACAAGGGTTTGACTTAGGTGGATAATTGGTTTTGAATTATGAGAAAAGGAAATTAAATGGGGGTGGGACCGGTTGATCATGTGATGTCTTTTTTTTTTCTTTGAGAATCCCTATTTTCAACCCCCTTTTTCCAAATATACCCCCTCAATTGTTACAAAATATTATTTTAAAATTTAACATATTTATCTTTATTTAATTATTACAAAAATAAAGTGTTCTAAAAAACACACTAGGCGGCACATTAGCTATTTATTATTGTAATGTGATCATTAATTTTAATTTATTTGGTCATATTTAGTTATTTACTATTGTTGCAGCCAGTTTGATATGGACTATGGTGTAATTATGCCTCGATTTCTAGGTCCCGCCTAAGTCCCGACTAGACCCCGACTAGGCCTCTGGGCGCTAGGCCCTGCTCTGGCGCCTAGCGCTCGCCTAGCGATTTTTAGAACATTGCTTAGTAGTGATGAGACTTCGACAGGTACTTTTGCTCCTTGCTCAACTCATATTTTGAGTCGGACTCTCCTACCGAATTAGGGGTTTTTTTTTTAAAGTTTTGCAGTCATTGAAATTTCATAAAAGCCCTTAACTAGAGTCACGTGGTAGGCACATGACTGGCTTTACGGATAAATCCTAACAGATCCACCAAAAGGTAATTTTTAATGAAATTTGAAAAAACTTTATTAAGAGACTACTGGTGAAATCGCCATAGTCGAAGGACTTTAAATCCTGGCCCCGGTTTTAGTCGAGCCGTATCCTAGTACGAAGTTGCAGTAAGGCGGGCTAAATTGAGTTCATTTCTGTGAGCTCAGTAGTCCGGTCAATGCAGTTTTAGTTTTATGTACTATTCCTCACATCGTAAGGTAACTTCATTTGAATCCGTTCCATCGACTTTGATATTATGTAAAATGTTAGCTATAATTGTAGTTTCAATCACCGTGTTCCAGTAATTGTAGTTTCAGTTGATGTTTGCGTTTTTATTTGAAAGCTATAATTGCAATTTTAGTTGATTATCTTTTATTTGAATCTGTTTCATCGGCTTTGATGTAATGAACTTTAAAATAGATAAAATGTTAGCTATTATTGTAATTTTTAGTAATCGCCCTTTCAGATGATTGTAGTCTCAGTTGATGTTTTGGTTTTGATCTGAAAGTTATCATCAGCAAGTTTAGTTGATGGTTTTCTATTTGATTTGGAAGCCCTAGAAAGCTCCTTTACCTATCCGGTTCACTGGTTCATAAGTGCTTCTGTTTGTGCTTCTGATTATAAACTATGGGTTGAGTTGCTTATGCAATGCAGATTGTGTGCATATCAATTTTAGTACATGGATTTACTGTAATCATGATACTGGTTATTTTGATAGAAAGAAGCAGTGCTGTTTTTGATTTTGAAATAACTAGACTAATCAATTAAATATATAGCTTTAACATTGAATTTGTGTGCACCGTGAGAGGTTGACTCATTTGGAAAATCAAATAGTTTAAGGGAACTGTAACCCCCCTCGGGTCCCTGGTTGATCAAGAAACAGGCCAGTAGAACTCTAACCCCCCGGGTCCCTGCGCCATTGAAGTCTGGGAGAAGAAAATCAAGTCATCCGCGAAGAACAAATGGGACACGCCAGTCTAGATTTGACTGGGAGGCATTTCTTAGCTTGCACTTACCAAAAAATTTATGGGAACTGTAACCCCCCACCCCCTTCCCGAACCTTGTTTGATCATGAAAGATGGAGACTTTACTATGCTTATCACTTACTCCCTCCCCTCCGGGCAAAGAGTCCATGTTTGAAAGTCATAATTTTCAAGAAAAAAAATGATATTCCAAAAATGCCCTTTGCAAGTTCAAACTAACAAACTCTTCCGACATTAACTAGAAAAAAGAAAATTATTTTTTATGAACCATTTGATTTTACTCTCGATGTATTATCTGCATCTTAGGGGTGGATTTTCAGTATCCTTAATTAGGAGTATATTGCAACTTCGTGAACATTCATCTAATTAGGATACTCCAAAATACAATTAATAGATATCCACAACATACATATGGTTGTGGTTTTTAAAACTTAGCTACGCGGGAGAGAATAAAATTGAAAGATATTCAGGGCTTCAAATTTAGCCCACTCCTCTCTCTCTATTGAGTGGGAGATATTTTTTCAACTGAAAGAAATTTTATTCTTTTCAACAAAAATTTAGAAGGGTATATTTGGAAATTCACAAAATTCTATGGCTTAATTTTTGGAAGTGGACTCTTTAACTAAAACATCCCAAAATGGAATAGTGGACTCTTTGCTTGGAACGGAGGGATTATTAATTATAGTGATTGCTTTGTGGATCAATAATAAGTTCATCCATTCCGATCAAAGAGTCCACGTTTGAAAAATAGTCTAATAATTAAATTAGTATCCTTTTAGTTAGTCATTGTTACAAAAATGCTTGAGCCATACCCTAAATGCTTATATCACTCGTGGAGGGTAAAGATTAAAAGGTTATTGAAATTGTAGGTTTAATTTTTACAAGTAGACTCTTTACGTGGAACATCCGAAAATGAAATAGTGAACTCTTTGGTTGGAACATAAGGAGTATATTTGGAGTGTCTTAATGTGAAAATGCGTTGTTTTCAAACTCAAAAGGAAAGAGGTGTTCCCTTTCCCACATTTGCGAGTCGATAGCCGACTTTACAATTATGTCGAAACGACTATCTTTTAATTTTATTAGTGCCCCGAGGATTTTGATGGGTATCAAGCGAAACCTAATATCTTAGAAGCTCCTTTATTTTTATTTGTGTGTGTGTTTGTTGCGAGAGAGAGGGGGAGGAGGGTTGGGGTTATCTCATGTCATGTTTCAAGACCAAAAGGGTCAATGTGCTTTATTCTTTATTAAAACCAAGAAGTTGCATGGAGCTTTGAAGTTCATTAAGCTAATCCTCTAAGCAATTTTGTTGATGTTAGTGTTAGCATCGTATGTGGAGACTTTGGATGTTTTGTCCTTGAAATTTGGAAGTTCAGCAGCTTCTTTCTTTTACGTGCAAAAGGAAAAGCAACAAAACATTTCTTAAATTACCAAGTCAACTGGTAAAACTAAAGCTCATGATTCTACTTAAAATAATTCTTATAGGTGTTCATTTGATTGGGAGCTACCAAGAATTACGCTGTACCTCAAGCTTGCTTCAGCTTGGTCCCTGGTTGATCAAGAAACAGGCCAGTAGAACTCTAACCCCCCGGGTCCCTGCGCCATTGAAGTCTGGGAGAAGAAAATCAAGTCATCCGCGAAGAACAAATGGGACACGCCAGTCTAGATTTGACTGGGAGGCATTTCTTAGCTTGCACTTACCAAAAAATTTATGGGAACTGTAACCCCCCACCCCCTTCCCGAACCTTGTTTGATCATGAAAGATGGAGACTTTACTATGCTTATCACTTACTCCCTCCCCTCCGGGCAAAGAGTCCATGTTTGAAAGTCATAATTTTCAAGAAAAAAAATGATATTCCAAAAATGCCCTTTGCAAGTTCAAACTAACAAACTCTTCCGACATTAACTAGAAAAAAGAAAATTATTTTTTATGAACCATTTGATTTTACTCTCGATGTATTATCTGCATCTTAGGGGTGGATTTTCAGTATCCTTAATTAGGAGTATATCGCAACTTCGTGAACATTCATCTAATTAGGATACTCCAAAATACAATTAATAGATATCCACAACATACATATGGTTGTGGTTTTTAAAACTTAGCTACGGCGGGAGAGAATAAAATTGAAAGATATTCAGGGCTTCAAATTCAGCCCACTCCTCTCTCTCAATCTCTCTATTGAGTGGGAGATATCTTTTCAACTGAAAGAAATTTTATTCTTTTCAACAAAAATTTAGAAGGGTATATTTGGAAATTCACAAAATTCTATGGCTTAATTTTTGGAAGTGGACCCTTTAACTAAAACATCCCAAAATGGAATAGTGGACTCTTTGCTTGGAACGGAGGGATTATTAATTATAGTGATTGCTTTGTGGATCAATAATAAGTTCATCCATTCCGATCAAAGAGTCCACGTTTGAAAAATAGTCTAATAATTAAATTAGTATCCTTTTAGTTAGTCATTGTTACAAAAATGCTTGAGCCATACCCTAAATGCTTATATCACTCGTGGAGGGTAAAGATTAAAAGGTTATTGAAATTGTAGGTTTAATTTTTACAAGTAGACTCTTTACGTGGAACATCCGAAAATGAAATAGTGAACTCTTTGGTTGGAACATAAGGAGTATATTTGGAGTGTCTTAATGTGAAAATGCGTTGTTTTCAAACTCAAAAGGAAAGAGGTGTTCCCTTTCCCACATTTGCGAGTCAGATAGCCAGCTTTACAATTATGTCGGCAAACGACTATCTTTTAATTTTATTAGTGCCCTGAGGATTTTGATGGGTATCAAGCAGAAACCTAATATCTTAGAAGCTCCTTTATTTTTTATTTGTGTGTGTGTTTGTTGCGAGAGAGGGGGAGGAGGGTTGGGGTTATCTCATGTCATGTTTCAAGACCAAAAGGGTCAATGTGCTTTATTCTTTATTAAAACCAAGAAGTTGCATGGAGCTTTGAAGTTCATTAAGCTAATCCTCTAAGCAATTTTGTTGATGTTAGCTGTTAGCATCGTATGTGGAGACTTTGGATGTTTTGTCCTTACTGAAATTTGGAAGTTCAGCAGCTTCTTTCTTTTCTGTGCAAAAGGAAAAGCAACAAAACATTTCTTAAATTACCAAGTCAACTGGTAAAACTAAAGCTCATGATTCTACTTAAAATAATTCTTATAGGTGTTCATTTGATTGGGAGCTACCAAGAATTACGCTGTACCTCAAGCTTGCTTCAGCTTGGGCCTTGAGCAGCGTGTTGCTTAGGATTGATATGATGGACGTGACATGGCTCAGTGCCATTTTAATGGGGGCTGGCTGCCTTGCCTTTGGTTACCTCATTGGTGTACGAAACTCTGCTCGCAAGTTTCTTTTGACCAAGATAGCTAAAGACACTGCAGCTGCTGTTGACGGAAACAAGAAGGGGCGGGTCAAACAACCCTTGGAGATCGAAAAGCTGGCTGAGATTATCGAAGATTTTAAAATGGTGCCCCATCTCATCCTAAAATCTTGAATTTATGTGTGCTCGTGTGCGAATTTAAGACTTACCAACTGCAGGTTGGATTTTTTTTTATTTTTTTATGCAGGTTTTGGTTGTGAGGAATGACTTAAAGATGGGAAAGGGGAAGATTGCTGCCCAATGCAGGTCTGCACTTTTTTTTTTTTTTTTCATCTCGTTAGACGCGAGTGCTCTCCTTTTGAACATCATATTACTCTAGTAGGGAAATTTCTTTGCTGGTAATTATATACCTGGTTGTTGCCTAATTATGAAATCTTCCAGGGTCATGGTTCCTGATCATCCTGTTTCTTAGCTTTAAGAAAGTGGTTGTACAATGTTTTCAGATTGTTCAGAACTGATGGGAGAAAATCTCTCTCAGTTTTTTGAAATCGAATAATGTTTTCAATGTTTTATGATAACACAGGTATTTATTTAGTGGAATGTAGTCCAAGTTATGTCTGCAGAAACCCGATATATGGGTAAATGGAGTATTTCTGTTTTTGGATATCTTTAATTGGGTCAGGACAATTCTCAACTGCCCATCTTTTGGTGCCTTTAATAGGCCTAGTATTTCCGCAATCGCATTGCTTCTTTATCTTACGTGTTATTAAAAATAATTTGAGTTGTCTTTCTGGTGACAATCTCTTAAAACCCAAGGTATGCTATATTTCTTCATCAATAAATAGAGTAAGCAAAGAGTTTCTGGGTATTGATTGGTGATAAAGTTAACGACAAATACAAGGGTTCTAAAGAATGGAAGATGCTGAAATTTGTCCATGAAGCGGTAGTGTTCGAAAACTCGGGCTAGGTGCTATGCGTTCCCCAAACGCAGAGAAAGTGGTCAAATCGGACAAAAAATTGCCATCGTGAGAAATTGTCGCCGTCGCGGCCTAGGCGCCGACTAGTCGCCGTCGGCGCCACCAACGCCCAGCCCTAATTTCATGATTTTAGGTTTTTACGGAGAAAAAATGATTACCTGAGGCGTGGGAGACCAAGCGCCGCCGGTGATAGAGAGGGAGAACGCCGGTGAAGAGGAGAAAGAGAGAGTGAGAAGGAGAGAGAGAGAAATTAAGAGAGAGAGAGAGAGATCCCGTGTCTGTGACTTTGTGAGTGAGAGAGAGGAGGGAGAGAGAGAGAGAGAGAGGCCGTCGAGATCCCGTCGTCTATGAGACAGTGAGAGAGAGGCGTCTTTGACTTTGTGAGAGAGAGGCAAAGTGCTTTTAGTTTTAGGGTTCTCACTTTTCAAAATGACAAGCTCTCCCCTCAAGTTATTAAAATATTTTCTTAAGTATTCCCCTCCCCCTTCAAGTTATTAAAGTATTCTCCTTCTCTCCACTTTGAAATGATAGGGACTTTAATTTTAATTTTTAACTTTTAACTTGTAACTTTTAATCTTGTAATGTGATCATTACTTTTAGTTTATTTGGTCATATTTAGCTATTTACTATTGTTGCAGTGGGTTTGGTATGGACCTATGGTGTAATTATGCCTCGATTTCTAGGCCCCGCCTAGGCCCTGCTCTGGCGCCTAGCGATTTTTAAAACACTTTGAAGCGGTATAACTTTAGAATATGAGTAAAATAATTGTAGGTAAATGTAAATTTGCTCATTTGGTAAAACTTAAGGCTGTCATAAATATTTATGTTTTGTAATGTGATAATTCTTCACTTGTCTTGTCCGTATGGTGAGTCCTTATCCTTCCTTTTACAAGGTAAAACCCTCTTGAATGTGAGTCGGGACTAAGATGATAATATCTTGGCCAATTTGGAGCCTATCATATGAAAAAGAGTAACATAAGTTGGCTAGCAGGAATTGGGTCACGTATTGCTCCGCCAACAATGTTTCAGTATAGTGCTTCTAAGTCACTTGTATTCTCATTGCTTGCATGCCAAGGTTTTGACTTGTTGCTACTAAAAGAGCAGAAGCTTTTCTGATTGACGAACTCTGATTTATTTCACTTTGTGGGATCTGATGTGAACTTTGAGTAATGAGTACGACAAATCTGTGTTGTTTGGCAGTCATGCTACTTTAGGTCTCTACAAAAAAATTGCCAACCAGGCACCAAAATCTCTGAGCAGGTAATGTCTCTTACTTAACTTCAATCAGGTTATACCCTGAATATGTACTTGTTCTTATAGCTGGTCTTTCTTTCTGCAGGTGGGAGATGTGTGGGCAGGTTAAGGTGGTTGTGAAAATTGAAAGCGAAGATGATTTACTGGTTTTACAAGTGAGTATGGTTTATACCATTGTGATGCATAATATAACATTATCCTTGATACTGACATGCATAATGCTTATACATAATGTTTGTATGTTAGTTCCTCAAATTTATTTTCTATGTGATTATTGATATATTGCATTAGTAGCTATGTTAAATTGTCCAAGATTCAGCATGTCCACCGTCGGTCTTTCAGTTCTCTTCGCCCGATTTTTTTTACCCTATATTGAGTTCTTTGCCTGTGTATAAAAATATTTTTTTTTGGGTTATCTTTATGTGAAATTCTTTCCATGACAGGAAAGGGCAAAATCACTTACTCTACCAACCCATATTGTGATTGATGCAGGGAGAACACAGATTGCACCAAGTGAGTTGCAGTTTATTTTGCTCTCTTTCTTTTTGTTGATAATCGTTGTTCTTTTTTTCTAAGTTGAAGTTAGATTGGAACTTCCGAGGCTCCCTTAGATTTTTGTTTGTTGAACCTGGGTACCTATTGTCACAGTCTATGGCCCATAGCAGCAATGATAGGATACCTGGCTCTGAATTCCTCTTAAAAGAAGGGCGCTTTCAATAATGTGGCTTAATATTATTTTCTGTAATAGTGTGAAGTGCTCTTGTGATTAGCTCTAAGCGAAAAGCAAAAGGAAAAGCAAAAGAAAGAGGAAAAGTTGTTTTATGCTTCACTAAGAAAGACCCTTAAACATATGATGTGTGTTTTGGTTCCTCTTATAATATTATTGCTTCAGTCTGCTGTTCTATTTTCCTACTTTCTGGTTACAATGTTCTCTGAAATTCTCTTTCTACATCAATGATCTGTCCAAATTTTATTGGTTGCTGAAAGATCTAATATTTTTTTTCTGGGTTCTGTTATTGTTTTGGGGAAATTATCTAACATTCTTCTTATGTTCAGATTCAAGGACAGTGATGGCCATTCTCGGTGAGTTTCTCTTTCCAAATACATGCATATGGTGCAGTTTCTGTTTTTTGAGCCCTTGCAATAGGAATTTTGAGATGCACATGTAAACTTGTATTTATTTGTCACAACCTTCGACAAACGTGTCTTTATCTATGCTTGTTTGTTGTTTCTTGTACACAGTTGAGTAAGACTAATATTATGCCCTTGCATGTACAGGACCTGCTGAAATGGTTGATGATGTAACTGGTGGATTGAAGCTCTTGTAGTGGTAGCTTAATTTGAACCAGGGGTTTGTCTGAATTGCAGATCACAGTATCAAATCGTGAAGGGCTTTTAGGGATCTCACTTAAATCAAGCATTACAAGATCAATTACATTAGTAGGAAAATGATGATGATGAAAAAGCTCCATAAGGACTTGTGCTGAGGTACTCATCACGTTTATGTCATTTGGTTCAGCAATTGAATCTTGGTTGGTTTATTTTGTAGCTACATTGTTTTAAATTCCAAGCAAGTAGAAAAATTCCTTATAAAAATTTCCACCACACAGATAGCAAGTGGTGGGCATCAATGTTATTATTATTCGTTTGCCAAATAAAGGAAAGAAACACTCTTATTTTACCTTGTTACTAGGCAATTGTGCAATAGACAGTATCTTATTATCTCAGTTCTTCCCATTGGCTTCACAAGCATCTATCTGCTTGAAAACAATAGACAGTATTTTTTGTTTTTGGGCTATGCTGCAGCACTTGAAGTATTGGAGGTGAAAAAAATGATGAAACCCAAAGATGAAAGAAAAAAAAAAAAAAGGAGAAGGTGTGAACGGAAACAGAAAATTAAAAAAATTCCGACCTGCCGGATTTGAACCAGCGACCTAAGGATTAACTGCTGGCTTGATGCCCACTACACTACAGTCCTCCGCTCTACCAACTGAGCTAAGGTCGGTTTGTGTTATGAGGTATGAAGATATATTTTAAACCCATACCATTAAAAAGGCGTATTTATTTAAAATAGATTTTTTTTTTTTTAAAAATAGCACATAAATGTTTGAATGTAGGTTTGCAATTCACGTTGAAATTGGTGCAGTACAAAACAAATGAATAGGTGGTAAAATATAGCTGTCTGTTTTTTTGCAGCTTAAATCAGTTTCAATTTAATTCAACTCTATGAGGACTGAGGAGTGAGTATGGTGTGTACTAGGCTTGTTTTGAGAATTAATTAAAATATTGATGATAGTGAAAAATTAACCAGCAAAACTGGTTAATTGATGTTGTCTTAATGATCTCAATCAAGATAAGAAAATCAACATATGCATGTTATGGTATGGTATGGTATGGACTTGGGAGCACCGATGAAGGAGGAAGAGAAGAGAATTATTAATTAATATTAGTGTTTAAGACAGAGAGAGAGAGAGAGAGAGGGAGAGTGAAAATATTCTACAGTAGTAGTAGTAATTAGCTAGTAATGAGGCGGCAGTGATGCCCTAGGGATATCTGCCTCGCTAGCTAGCTACCAGTGTCAAACAAACATCATGTCATTGGTTCAAGTTGTATGAATGTGCAAAGACAAACACCTTCCCCCCCCCACCCAAATCATATTGCATTTGAGTATCATCTTTATCCTCCATTAATTTCTACCTCTTTTTTTTTCTTCTTCTTATTACAAAAAAATAAAATAAATAATCCATTGCACGAATAATTCGGCTTGATGGATGCCTGGTAGTCCTGGGAGTAATTTGTTTATTTGCTTTACAAGCTCTCTCTCTCTCTCTCTCACACACACACAAACACAAAGTCATCGCTTACTGTATAACTCATATTACAATATATATTAAATTAAATAATAAGAAAGAAAAACATGTACAGTAGAGTAGATCGTAGCTTTATTAATTTATTACAATGATTTGATTATATATAGGATCGGAGTAATTAATATATATATATATATATGCATGTTCAAAGAATTACTACTAATTAAGAAAGATTGATCAAATTAAGAATTAATCAAGGCTGTAGGTAGGCTAGGCTTAGTACTGCATGCAGTCAGCAGGAAATTAATTAATTAATTAATGTGATGAGGATCCATGGCCAAGCCCAAGCAGATGTCCAAATTAGGCAGTTTTTTGCTCTTCTTCTTCTTCCTCCAATATATATATATATATATATATATATATCCATGGTGGTGCAGCAGCAGCACTGCATTGGTGAACCAGCAGCTCCAGCTTTTATTCAACCACCCCAACTTTCACAGCTAGCTTAATTGCTACTTAATTGTTGTTTCTGCATGCAGAAACTATATATACATCACACACACACACACACACACACACACACACATTATTATTACTACTACTACGAACTTAATTACCATCATTCAATCAGCTTGTTAAATGATTTGTTCGATCCGGCACTTAAGGTACACTACAGTACAGATCCTCTTACCACAAAAATTCTGAATTAATCCTCAACATATACTACATATATATATATATAAAGGACATATATATTCATTCCATACCATATAAAGGACAACATATATTCATTCTATAGTACGTACTAGCTAGTGGATTTTTGCCTTCACCTGGAATTAATGAAATTAAAATTAATTAAACAGAAGAATCTGATCAAATCTTATTTGGTAATTACAACACACACACACACACACACACACATATATATATATATAAAGAATTAAGCTGATGTAAGTATATGTCTCTCTACCTTTTTACTAGTACTATGTATAGGACTCCAATTAAAATTAATTATTCCCACCTTAATCAGCGCAGCTTTATTATATATTATAATAATAAAGGTATAATTATTCCTTATAATGACTACTACGTAGTTTTTTTTTTTTTTTGAAGAATATATATATATATATATATATATGTACTATGTAGTAGTCCCGGCCCTTGAAAAGATAAAGATGACCACGTAGGTAGTACCGTACCACACCAGTAATTAATTAAGAAATAATACTAATAATTTAAATCTGGATCGATATTCCCAATGTGATTGATTGACCCCCCGCAATTGCCACCCTCATAATTCACAACAAACTTTGTCTTTAAACTAACTAAGTATTAGTGTAGCTGAATTCTACTACTCCCTTTTTTATTTTGCTTACTAATAATAATTAGGAGGTACCATCACAACTAATTTATTTTTATTTTTACTTTTAGGGGGCCGCGCGGCCAATTAAAACAATTCATTCATGTTGAAATTTCAAGAGGAGTAAGAGTAATTATTCTAAATGAATTAATTTAATTTGATCTAACTCAAAACCATTTATTATTTCCTAAATTAAATTTCATGAAAAAATATTTATTGCTTTATAGTAAATCTATTGAAATAGACATTTTCACCATTACACATTTATATATTGTTCATGAAAAATGATACAATTTTCAATAAAATGTACTTTAGGTAAAACACATTTTTATTTTCTTTCAAGTTAGTATTTGCACTCTAGTTAATGAGAGAGAGAGAGAGAGAGAGACACACACACAAGTGAATAATTAATTAATGATACTGTGACTCACTTAACCATTTCATTTGGGAAGAAAAGAAAAGAAAAGAAAAGAAAAGAGGTACTTACTTCAATTCTCACTTTATTTCTTTTTGGGTGACTACATATATTTTTAAGCAAGCAATATCATATCATTGTTATTAGTTATCTATATATATATATATATATATATATGCATCAAATTCCAGTCCAGTGAATTTCACCATGCAAGTACTAATTAAGTGCAAATGACCACTTTCCTGCCTGTCAAAAATATATAATCCGTTATATATTCACTAATCCATTCAACTCATCAGCTTATCAAAAGCTCACCCTCCACCACCACTGATCATATTCTTCTGACCACCACCATCGACCTCTCTGACAATCGTCATTCAATGACCTAGCTCAACTATCCGCCTTGCCGCTGTTCAAAAAGATAGAAACAATAGTTTCATGTATCTTGTAGTCATACTCCATTCGTATATAGACTTTTTTTAAAAATTAAGAAATTCATAGCAATTTGAATCATTCCGATCGAGTAGAGCAATAAGGTATGCCCAAACAGCGAGTAAATGACACCTACCGACGGCCACATGCATCCACAATTGTGGCCACTACGTGTTTCATTTGACTCGCTACCCCCTGACCATTTTTTAGGTATAACTTCTCGCTCATTTGCCTGATCAAAATGACCTAAAATGTAATGAATTTCTATGTAGATGATCTACGCATGACGTATGACTTTATATATATATATATATATATATATATATATATATATATATAATGGTAGTGGCTGCAACTGTGGTGCCAGCGGCGTTGGTGAGTTTCATTTTACTCGTTACCCTGACAATTTTTTCGCACGTTCAACCGATTAAAACGGTTTAAAGTGCTATGAATTTTCTTTCAGACGATTTAGGAATGAAGCATAACTCGGAATATATGTATACACACACACACACACACAC
This sequence comes from Platycodon grandiflorus, assembly GCA_016624345.1. Classification (NCBI taxonomy): domain Eukaryota; kingdom Viridiplantae; phylum Streptophyta; class Magnoliopsida; order Asterales; family Campanulaceae; genus Platycodon; species Platycodon grandiflorus. The sequence goes on along the minus strand of CM028364.1, from coordinate 1,018,774 downwards.
ATATATATATATATATATATGTATATAACTTTTTGTAATTTTTTTCAATTTTTTATGTTGGAGCTGGTTGAAGCGGGTTTGACCCAATCCATTTCTGATTCAAACCGTATGACCTATTAACTAAATGAGTTCTAACCCGTTACAATTTGTTATTCGCTTTAATTCAACCCAACCAAACTCAACCCTTTACAAATTAATAGTAGTACATATTATGAAGCCTAGCCATGCATCAAATAAACCAAGGAATCCCAATTAATTAAAAACACACACACACACATAGTTCATGAATCAAAGCGCATGCCCAAATTGAACCAAAGAAAAAAGTTAAAAATAATAAACAAAATAACTTAAAGTGCTATGAATTTCTATGTAGATGATGTATGTATAAAGTATGACTTATATATATACGGTAGTGGTCGCAATTGTGGTGCCAGCAGCCGTTGGCGAGTTTCATTTTACTCGTTACCCTGACAGTTTTTCGCGCATTCGCCCGATTAAAACGGTTTATAATGCTATGAATTTTCTTTCAAACCATTTAGGAATGAAGTATATGACTCAGAAGATATATATATATATATATATATATAATTTTTTGTATTTTTTTTAATGTTGGAGCTGGTCGAAGTGGGTTCGACCCAATTCATTTCTGATTCAACCCATATGACCTATTAACTAAATGAGTTATAATTAATGAACTCTAACCCATTACAGATTGTGACTCGCTTTAGTTCAAAGGCAAAATTCGGGCCAGTCCCTTTTGTGGAATATTCAACCGTTTAAGGACACGATAATTGTTTTCAACCGAAAAATGATTCTTTTATTGTGAAATGTCATCTATGTCCTTAAAAAATACGGAACAACACAAAAATTTTGCAATGCATGCACAAATTTTGTACATAACAATTTTTGCGAATTTGTTCATCGTAAATTTTGCGAAGCACAAAAAAATTCGTGATGCATAAAATCAACCATTTAGAAAGATGAAGAAGAAGAAGAAGATGGATAAGCACAAAGTATTCGAAGAGTACTCACTATGTCTGCTGTTATGGATCAATTTTGCACCGGGATATGGAGCGGTGTGTGAATGGATGACTGCAGTTGACCCCCTCTGCTTAGATCGGCTCGCATAGATGAGATTGGGCACACAGGTCTTAAAGAATTAAGCATTGAAGAAGCTTAGCACTCCTCTAGAGCACATCAGTTCCAAGTTAGAAGAGAATGCAAGCAATCAAAGTAGAGCATTCCCGAGGCTATTCTTTTGATAGGAACGAATGCCTTGAAGAGCCCACCCACCGTTTCTTGGTTTGTTCAATTTTTTTGGATTTTGTATTAGGTTTTCTTGAGAAGGGAAGGAGACAACAAGTTCAAGGGTGACAATTTTAGAACAAATAGCTAATTTATTACTTATAAAAACTTAATAGCAAATATAATAAACTTTAACGGTTAAATAATTATTCAAAAAAAAGGACCGGCCGCAATTATTCTCTAATTCAACCTAACCAAACTCAACCCACCCGTTTATCAGGTCCATACATACTAATCAAAAATCCATTCGACTGATGGATCACTGTACAAATAAATAGTAGTACATATAAAATGAAGCCTAGCTAGCCATGCATCAAATAAACCAAGGAATCCCAATTAATTAAAAACACACACACACACACACATAGTTCATGAATCAAAGCGCATGCCCAAATTTAAAAAAAAAAAAAAGTAAAAAATAATAAACAAAAACTGAAAAGATCTAGTAGGTATTAAATAATGTTGAGAGTTAGTACAAAGTAATACTTGCCTGAAGAAGTTATATGGTCAGTGGTTTTGATAGTGCGATACATCTGCAACAAATTAAAGTATACATTTAGCTAATAATAGTATTAGTCGGTAGTACGTAATTCTCCATAAAAGAGTCCACTATATTATTTTGAGATGTTCCACTCAAAGAGTTCACTTTAAATAATTATGCCTATAATCTTCATAAAACTTTTAACTTTACCCTCCACATGTGGTATAAACATATTAACTATGCTAAAATATTTTTGTAATTATGACTAATTCTAAGACTACTTATATATTCTTTAATTATTAGACTTTTCAAACGTGACTTTTTGGGTGAAACGGAGAGAGTATATTATAGCTAGCTAGCTAGCTTTTTATTGAATTACCACGCACACCATGTACGTACGTAATTCTCCTATCCATTTCAAAATGAAAATCTCTTTTTAATATGTAGTATTTCCTCCGTTCCTTAATTATTATCTTATTTGACCTGACACACAGATTAAAAAAAATAATTGTAGGGAAAAAAGTAAGGATAAAATGATAAAAGTGATGTTTTAAAAAGAAAAATTTTCAAACAAGACGATTATTTTAGGGCGAAAAAAAGACAATAATTTAGGGACGGAGGGAGTAGTACGTATGTAATGTTTACCAACAAAAAGAGATACTAGTAAAATATTGAAACTTTTGAGAAGTTGCAAAATATTGAAACTTTTGTTAAATAAGTTTCAAAATACCATATTACCCCTTATTAACTAATATATTTACTTATTATGACAAATCAATGCATGGTTACTTATGTATGATACCCAAAGCTTGATCATTCACACATACTAATTATTTCTCCTTCAATTCTCCCAACCACGTCTCCGTACGTACCCCCCACATTATTTGATATCTAAATATTTTTCTTTACACCTTGTACATTACTATTGAAGTTACGTGATATATATATATATATATATAATTAATTTTGTTAGATTATATATGATCAAATAAATTTCTTGTTAATTGATTATTGTCTAATTAATATATAATCATGCAAAATATTACTTACTAATAATTATTTGATAATATGGATAAATATATAAATGTAATGATAGTCAATATTTAAAAGAGTAATAAGGTCATTTTAAACAAAAAAGTTTTTGTAATTAGTCACTTTTTTACCATACATTCAAGTTATAAAAAGTAGCTTTTTAATTTGGGTTTTCAAACGCATTTATAAGAAAATTAAGTTGGTTGCGCGCTTGAGAAATAAATTTAATTAAAAAAAAAAGAGACAAGTTTTGATATGTTTTGAGTTGTACCCTAGCTGGCCATTCTATTTCCTCCATGTATATGAATGAAATTTGTACTAATTAAAACGACGAGAAATTAATAATTACTTACTACTCCGTATTTAATTAGTCAAAACTGCAAAAACCAAAGTTAGCTACCTACCTACCAACTATTTTGAGAAACATATTGGGGGAGGGGGGTGTAGTCTGCATATATAAAAACACTGTATACTACGCGCGTACTCCATCCATGCATTAATGCATTAATTAAACTATAAAAGTGTAATGTCAGTAGTATAAGTGAAGTAAATTCAGTATTCATATATATATATATGCATGGTTACCCAGGAGCATGGATGGATGGTTAATGATGAAGATTATCATTGAGAAAATGAAATGATCCATGTGATCATGGCATGCATCTTCAATATACACTAACTCCTACGTACGTACTCTCTTTTACCATGCCATATTAATATATATATATATATATATATATATATCGTCCAATAGATTATTACTATTAATTCCCTCTTTTATAATTGTACGTATAATACTCCCTCCCAAGCTACGTTTCAATCAAAGGGTTCACGTTTGAATTTTTTGATCAGTCAACTTAATTATATATAAATTAAAATTTGACCGACAATTTGTATAAATTTATTTGTTTTTACAAAGTAATAGAAGTTCATGTAATTTTTAGTGAATGAGATTTTATAATTAATTTCCAAAATTATAATTAGAGTATAATAAATTTTAATTTAATTTAGTCACATATATTGACTAAAAATGAACATATATTGACTAAAAATGAAAAGTAAACTCTTTAATTGAAATGAAGGGATCATATACATACTCTCATTACATCCAATTTTTTAATTTGTCAGAATGAATAATATGGAAATATTACTTGTTACCAACCACCACCAGAAGAGTTGAGATTATTACCCTCGATTTCCAAAAAAAAAAAAAAAAATTAAATAAATAAATAATAGGAGCTAGGAGGAAGAGGAGTCAGTACGTAGTTTCTGAAAACAGAACAGTGTATTTGACTAATATTTCCTTCCATATTTGGGGTGGGGTGGGGTGGGGTGGGGTGGGGTTTCTTCTTCCAAAGCATAAAGATGGGTGTGTTGTTGCAGACGCATGATCAGATCTATATATTCTTCTTCTATCATAAAACTGTGAAAATTAAATATACTTCAAAAGCCTCCTACAACTTAATTTCACACTAATGTTTCTGCAATGGAATCCTCAACTAATTAATGTCTACTCTCCTTAATACTAACTTAATTTTACTGTAATACGTACAGTAATATATATTAATGGTAGTTTAATTGAAATACAATTAATACATTTTTTTTTTTTTTTTAATTTCTTCATGCATGTTATGTCAATTACTACAATAAAATTATACTCCTACTAAAATGACATGATAAGGCCGGCCGGCCGGCCGCTTGATCAATTACAATTTAACAAGTAGAAATTCTTTTTATTTTTTTGATGAATAAATTATATATCAAGGACGATTGAATTAAGTACATGTACAGGATATATATATATGATAAGTGATCGAACAAGTAATTATTAACTTTAAAGTTTTTAAAAGTTAAATCCCATAAATAAATAAATAAATAAAAATTAAATTCTTGTGCAGGTGAGGTACGTAATTAATTAGTTTGTTCTTCTTAATTTGTAGAGGACAAGATCGATCTGACAAAAAAAAGAAAAACTATTTTGGCGGATCGATGCACGTACGGTAAAGTTAAAGCTCTTCAGAGAATTAATAAATAGCACAAACAAACAAACAAGATTAACTAATTAATACTCCCTCAGCTCCTCCCTACGTACAAAAATAGTGAAATTACACTAAAATTATTAATTAATTGTTGCATTTATAAATGAAACTATTTTAAAATATTTTTTTTTTTTATGGGATGGAGGAGAGGAGGGAGTAGAAGAATTGAATGAAATGAATTACCTGTAAATGGGATTTGACATGAGATAGAGTGAGATCCTTGACATCCATCAGCTCAAGAACAGATTTGGGGGTTGCTCCTTTCAAATTTAAGTACCACCACAACGTCTCATCAGTCAAATAATTTAATTTGGAACTCCAAATTAAATTAAATTAATTGATCAGAAAAAAAAAAACACACAAAGAAAAACACTTATTTTGAGAGAGAGATAGAGAGAGAGCATACTTTCATGGCCACCAAGTAATTCAACGGCGTGAACGAAACGAGAGTGTAGGGTTGTAGTCCATCGCATTCGGGGAGCTCTTACACTTCTCTTTCTTGGAAATACTCCAATAATATTAGTATTACTATTAATAATTCTAACAGCAGCTGATGACCTTGAATTATTATTATTATTATATGAAGAAGGATCACTAGTACTACTGCAGCTGGTTGTTGGATATTGTTGATCAGGAGGAGGAGGAGCAGCAGCAAAGGAGAAATTGGGATAGACAGGAATACCCCTAATGGGTCTTAAATAATCAAATTCTTGACCACACCCTTCTTGTACTCGATGATGATGATGATGATGATGAGGATAGAAAGTAGGGTTTCTATAAAGAGGTTTTGATGAGTAGTACTTAGGATATTGATGATGATCATGATCCAACAAGGGCTTTTGCGTTGTAAGGGAGAGCTGATCAAACGTATTGGGTTCGGGTTTATTCGGGTCAAGATCATGCCTTGTCCAATTAATACTCAAACCCACCGCATATTCATCTACGGTCATATGATGATGATGATGATCTGCACTACTACTTGTCCAGCAAGTTGAGGAGGAGGTGGTGGGTGGTTTAATGGTGCTACTGTTTGGAGGGCTTATTTGAAGAGTTAGGTCAGGTTTTGCTGGAAATAACTCCATTATTATTTTCTTCTTCTTACAGCTAGCTAGCTTAGCCCCCTTGGCTTTCAGTGGGAAGGTTTTCTAGCTGTCTACTATATAGCTTAACAGTATCTTTATTTGTACACAGGGAGATAGAGACTACAGTATTTGGAAAGAAAGGAAGACTTGGAGAGAAAGTGTGACAAGTGACTATGGATGTTTTATGATTGTTTGTGTGGAGTATATGTGAGAAAATGACACTAGCTAATAGACAAACTCACAAGGTTAAGAGAGAGAGAGAGATAACACATGGTGGTGGGTTCAGCACAAAATTAGTTGAAGAGAAAGTTACCCCATTTTGTTTCACCAAAGAATCTATATTTGAAAAGTATAATAATTAAATGTCCATAGAGTTTGTTATAGTTACAAAAATGTTTGAACGATGTCAAAAATGCTCACATTATGATGTAGCGAAAGCATAGTATATATGAATAAGAACAAGGAGAAAACTCCTTCAATTATTGGCACACCAATACTAATTTTATTAATCAATCAAAAACCCTCTCTCAAAATTGACTAGCCCCTTTTTATATAGGGTGAAAACTCCTAAAACTTATGTAATATGGAAACTAGAATCCTAACAAAAACTAACTTATAATCCTAATAAAAGCATAACTAATAAAATTAGGAAAACTCTAATGCTACTTAATTAAAATAGGAAACCTAATTAAAATAGAACTAAACTTTTGGACAGCTCGCTCAACACAAGGCGTAGGCACGCCTTATCAATTGTTCGATTATGTTCCATCTTAATCCTCATCATTCTCCTCGGTTTCGAAAAAATTTTCCTCGAATTTGAAGTAGGGCAAAAAGAGTATGTACTATGCTTGTCCTCCCACTAGGCCTCGAAAGTAGAATCTAAAAAACCTCGTATCCGTGTCGGGATCTGAACTTGCCGATACTTGGGTGACATGAGTTAACGTCCATCCAAATCAGTCCAATGATTCTTAATAAAGTCGTGGAGTAATTAACAAATTTTTAATGAAAAAGGAAGAAGACGGTTGTGTAGGGGGTTGATCAAATGGGTCTGTGTAATGGTTGTTGCTTCCAAAATTTGCAACACTAAAGCATAAAGTACTTTTTGAATATTTTTCATCGAGCAAGGATTGGACGGGTACTCCACAGTAATGTTCTGATTCAGATTTTTCAGCATCAATTGGTGGTTGGCTCCAAGCATCAATCAGTTCCTCATCGTAGAATGGTGGTTTACTTCAATCGACAATAGGTGGAGGAGTGACGGATTCAGTAAAGGGCCAAAGAAAGGGTTATACACAAAAATTGTATCTTCGTCATCAGAGGTAGAAGGAGGTGGTGGAGCAACGTGACAACCACAACCACCACGTCCGCCGTGACCCCCACGACCACCCGTTTGACGATGGTCGCGCGCTGAACTACAAGCAGCTTGGGTTTGGACAAAAAGAAGGGCGAGAAATTCTTCATGTTAGGTTCACATGGTCGCAAACTCTCGTTCCCACGCTGAACACCTTGGGTTGGATCACGTCGAGGAGGCATCATCAAGATCGTCCACCGAATCAGATGCCAACTGATGTAGCGAAAGCGTAATATGAATAAGAACAAGGAGAGAACTCCTTTAACTATTGGCGCATCAATAATAATTTTATTAATCAATCAAAAACCCTCTCTCCAAATTGACAAGATCCCTTTTTATATAGGGTGAAAACTCCTAAAACTTATGGAGTATGGAAACTAGAATTCTAACCAAAAACTAATTTATAATCCTAGTAAAAGCAAGATTAATAAAATTAGGAAAACTCTAATGCTGCTTAAAATAGGAAACCTCATTAAAATAGAACTAAACTTCTGGACAACAGCTCGCTCAACAGTCAACACAAGGCGTGGGCACGCCTTATCAATTGTTCGATTATGTTCCATCTTGATCCTCATCACATTACATATGAAGGGTAAAGTCGAAAAGTTTTTGGACATTGTATGCATAATTTTTGAAAGTTGACTCTTTAAGTAAAACATCTCAAAATTGAATAGTGAAACTGTATGCCTAAAACGGAAAGCGTAATTTACAAGTCATAGCTTCATTCCTTGTCACCTACGATTAACACGACCCACACCAAATGAGCAACGAAACCAAAACTTCTGAACTAATTTGCTCTTCCATTTGTCAATTGTCAAATTCACACATATGTTAGTTTTAGTAGCAACTGAGTTTATTCACCTGACTGGTGTTCGATTCATCATGTGGTCTACTTCTAGAGTTAAATTTCAACTACATATATATATAGGCCAAGCATGGGTGTGTATCATTAAACTCGCTTGAGAAGCATGTGTTGTCCGGCTCGAATAAACCATTAGTTGAAGAAAACACAAAGAGAGAGAGAGACGCAAAAAGATTTGTATGTGATTTAGTCCAATTAATTAGTGATAGATGAGTTTGCTCCTTATGATATCCATTCAAGTTCAACGCTCGAGAGATAATTTTTAAAATATGCCGAGCGAGCGAGCTCCAACTCCCTCGAAAAGGTGAAATTAAATTAAAATGCACACAAGTAGATGTTAAAGAACCAACTTACTTAAAATAAAAAGAAGAAGAAGAAGAGAGATTTGGATGTCTTTTTCTCTTAATTTCTTGTTGCAATAGTCTATTACAGAAAGTGAGGTATATAGGGTAGGGGCCATGAGTTTGGAGGAAAGTAGGAAAAGCGCACAAGTTAAAAATGAGACTTGAATTGATTGATTCTTATTTATTTATTAGAAAAGGAAATCTTCCACTGTAAGCGTTAACGTGTGTCGTGTAACCCATACTCCTCTCCCTCCCTCCCTGCCTTTTCTCTTTTATTTTAGTTAGAATTAGAAAAAAAAGAAATAATAATTTTACAAGTTTCTCGATTATGTCCAATTTCACCATAAGTCCCTCAACAAAATTTTGTTCAGTTTTCGTCCCTACTACTTCAAATTTGTACGCCGGAAGTCCTTTTAACGGATGTCATTAGTGTTTTACCGTTAAGTTACCCATGTGCCTCACACATGCTTTTGACCAAGGGCAAAAATAGAATTTTCCTTATCATCTTCTTCACCATCTTCAAACCTCAATCCCAAAATTCCATCAACAGTCAAAATTAATTTTGAAATTCCAAAGCTTCAAACTCAGTAAACCCAAATCGATTTTGATTTTGAAATTCCAAAACTTCAAAATTGATTGTGGGTGGGGGTACTCAAGAACTGAGTTTCAGCTCAACGAAGAGAGAGAAACTTAAATCATGGATCCCTACTCCGATGGTCTTCTCCAGCGCTGGCATCAACGGCAAACCCTCCTCAACAGCTGAAGAGCCCTAATCCGTTCACCTTTCTCTTGCTTCCGGTCACCCTCTAAACAAAACCATTTGCGATTGCCGACATCCAATTCGCCAACTCATTGACTACTACATATATAGACCACATCAACACCCTCGACACAGCCCTCCGCAGCTAGCGTACTGGAACTAAACCCGGACGTGCGAGATCAAGCTAACACGACAATTTTAGAAAGAAAGAGAAACAAGGGGAGTAGCAGTCGTCGGTATTTTGAGTGGGAAGCACGGTGTATCAATTGTCGGCTTAAAAATGACAATTTTCTTGTTAGAATCGAGGTAAGCCCGAACCCAGACTTGAGAGACACAACCCTGAACTTTATTTTTGCTTGTTTTGAACTGAGGATTGAGCGGTAGCAACTTCTGGGCATAAAATAACAATTGTTGGTACTTGGCTTTAGGTTTTTGTACAGATTGAAAGAGTTTGACAATTTCTTGGAGCTTGGTAGGGAGTTCTTCAATGGGTTGAAGAGAAACAAAGTAAGGAGTGGAATGAATTGGAGAGGGTTTTGTGGGTATGGATTAAATTGTGATTGATTTGAAAATGAAGAGGTTAGTGGATGAAATTGGTTGGGATAAAGTCAGGGTTTTAAAGATTAGGGAATTTTGTTGGGAATAGACAAAAATTCCATTTTTACTCTTAGTCAAATGCATGTGGGAGGCACATGGATAACTTAACGCCAAATTACTAACAACATCCATTAAAAGAACTATCGGCATGTACATTTGAAGTAGTTGGGACGAAAATTGCACGAAATTTTATTGAGGAACTAATGGTAAAATTGACCATAATTGAGGGACTTGTATAGTCATTATCCCAAAAAATATAGTAGTGCAATTTGTGTGGGGTCAGGTGACTCGGATCATTATTGGGTTTGGTTTACCCCGGGGGGCCATTTTAAGACTAACAATTGATTGCATTCAAATTTTGTACCACTTTGGCCTTTTTTGTTTCCTCATTTTTTTTCTCTCCCATCGCCATCGCCATCGCCATCGCCATCACCATCACAACTCCTTTTCACCTCTCTCTTTCTTCTTTTCATTTAATTTGACTATAAACAACTTTAATTTAAATCATTTACTATATTTATTGCTCAAAAACCTCCGTGGCATTGCTACACCAAAATAAAAAAAAAAAAAACAATGGTAATTTTATAGTGCGTGCTGTGCTCTATGAGAAACTTAATTTTCGTGCTGTTACAATTACTTGAGTAAAAAGATGTTGGAAATAGTAGTAACCTAATAGTATTATCGGCTTAACTTACATTAATTAATGAATTCTTTCTTCTTCACCGGCTCAACATATATATACAGTTAGTTGGTGATGATTAGATTCTGAGCATCGGTCAAGGTCATGATATTATATATATACCAAAAGTAGCAAGCAAGTACACTAGAAATATCATTGATAATCAATCTACTATAATTATCAGAAGATAGATGGATAATAAAAGGAAGGATGGCATATATGCATGCATTGTGACTAGAAAGGTTTTCTCTGCATAACTTTATAAGCTTAACAGTTCTTCAATTAATGCATTTCACTACCACATCACTCTTTAGGCATCAACATTATCATATCAACAACATCACAGTAATTTAACTATGGGACAATTTTAATAATCAGTTTTTCTTCTTAATAAGCTTAATTAGAGAAACCATCAGAAAGTTACTGCAGTCTGTCTATATATTGAAGAAATGCATGGCAAGTACCAACTGCAACTATTGCATATGCAGTAGAATGATCTCTTCTTTTCACTACCTCAAATGTGGCTGCTGCTTCCAAAATTAAACTGAGGAACCCAAAACAATTTAGTGTGAAAGAGTGGATCTACAACGGTAGCACTGTGATGCTCTTTTTAACAGATCCAGAAGTTGGAACTCTATGTTGTCCTCCTTACTTTACAACCCATTCTCCTCCACTTCTGCTCATTAATTAGAGAGTATTATTGATCTGAACACCTCACTACTTTACTGCAATTTGCCTGGACAATTTATTTTTTTCTTGCGACGTTTCCTGATCAATTTTCTACACCTCTCTTTATAATCTGATGTATTTCGCCAGACAGATCTATTCTTTTCACTACCATGCATGGCCCTATTTAGAATTATTAAGTGTATTGTTTGTTATACTAAAGTAAGAGAATAAGGAGCTTGAAACATGAACTTGTATGTATATATGTTTATCAAGACATTACTTGCAGGCTCACAGTTCACGGTTTTACCTCACAATACTGAGAGTAAGGGTTTATCTTTCTAGTCCAGTCCACAAGTTGTGCTTCATTTGTTGCTCCACGTCCTGCAATAATCCTTCCTCTTGCTCAAACTTTCTTGCCAAAGCTTCCATTTCCAGCATGTCCCCTCTCAAAGAAAGAATACAGTAGTTGCTCCCACAGTGGCAGTTGCACAGCTCCATCTCTGCAGTTCAGAATTAACATCAACCAGATAGATCAAGAAAAGTAACAACTAAGGCCATCTTACATGAATCAGAACAAGTAGCACTGTTACCATGAAAAAGGCAGATGGGATCGGCATTACAGTTGCACTTAAAATGTGCCACATAACAATCCCTTTTGCAGAGACCACAGAATACGGTTCCTTGCACATTAGGTGCAATTCTCAGCGATCCGTGCATTCTCTTTAAGCACAAATGGGCAGAGTGATGTGATCTTATTAAACATACAAAAGAAACCTTTACAAAACGGCTGGATGCTGCACAAGTAGAGGAGTTTTTCTCATGACTTGAAGTCGTTGAAAGATTCATTGCTTCTTTGCAGAGAAGTTCTTCATAAGGAACAACCGGTATCCTGCTAAGGCGAGCATAACGTTGGGTAGCTTCTGCCCCAAAAGGGAACCAATCACCAGTTGCGAAGTTTACAGCCTCACCACAATTAAAACCTAATCTCATGCAACATCAAAAATTGATAAATTTTTCAAGAAAGAAAAGAGAGAGAGAGAGAGAGAGAGAGAGAGAGCGAAACGGCATACCATGACTGAATCCAGCATGATATGCTCTAGGAAAAGTGATTACAAACTCCCCTGGCAGCTGCACAGCCTTGTAAACAGGGACATGATGTTGTAGCAAAATCTTTGGAGAAAACATAGTTGTTTTCTCCGCGAGCAGGTCAAAAGCTCCATCTGTCCCATCAAATGATAAAACTTCTGGAGTATAAATGCAATACTGTGCCACCTTTTCAAACTCAAAAGCTGCATAACCAGGGACCCCGTACCAAGTTTTGGGCGCCCCACAGTGATGGTAATTAATGCTAAAAGAGCAACAACAACAACAACAAAAACTCAAGTTAACAATGCTTGGAGGAAACAAAGTAAGATATAGATGAGAAGACACTGAAACACTACCTGTACAAATAATGATCTTCAACATGCCAAGCAAACATACTAAATAGCATCCCAATGTATAGCATGGGATCTGTGACTCCCTGGAATTACAAGAAAATACCTATAACACCACAAAATTGGAAGTATGTTGAACATCTTTGCATGAACTATAATATTGTTGCCTCACCGGAATTGCATTTTCCACCAAATGTAACGTGGATTTTGGTAGCCGCGGAAGAGTCTGAAATTAAACTAAGAGAATAAATGAGGAAAGTAACGAGAAATATATCCCAGAAAATAATAGGAAGTTGTTTATGGTAATGGGTACGTGATTTAACAACCGTAGGAAAAAAGATATGTACACACAAAGCACCATCAGTGCACCAAGCAAAACACTTCAATCAAAAAGTCCAAGAAGAAAAGAAATAAGAAAGGATGAACTTACCCTCAAGTTCCATTTGCTTCTTCCAAGCTCATCACTGAAAGAACACGAAAAGGCACTACCATCTATATTGATTCCGTATTCAACTGTTCCGTTCTTTCCAACAGTCAGTTCATGCCAAAATTCCCGTTCCACGTATGCGGAAGGAAGGCATCCCGAAATACAGTATCTATTAGCAGTCACCTTGTTTGCCATACTCTCAAAATCATGAAGAGTGTAATTCCTGAAAAAATTTGCAGATCTAAAAGTCAGACTTGTCTCTGCAGATGGCTATGCATTAAACCAGCAAGCTTCAACTCCATTAATTGAATATAGGATTATTGAAAAAGAAAGTTACCTTCCCCTCATAAAAAAAGTGTTCTTATCTTTTCTATCCCATTCAGAAAGTCTAAGGGGTTGCACTCTAGTTGTAAACTTAAAACCCCTCTTCTCCTTTGTCAGCACAATACCGGCTGGAATAGAACTCAAAGGAGGAACAATCTTGCAAATACCTGTATTTCAGTTACACCACAATTCGTGTCAGCAGGGGAAACAGAAGAAACAAAGCTGTTTATGGTAACAACAGAATTGAAGTTACCATATTTTGACGCCTCTGGAGCAATTTTCTGCAGGTAATCTAAAGGATCCTCAAATTCCTCTTTTAATGGATGATACACGGGGCATTCTATCAATTCATTTGTCCATTCTGATTCAACTGTGTGGCACTTTTCATGTACGCTCATTGAAGAGGAACCTTTTCCCGAAAGATCACCCTGACCAGATGGATTAGTATTGCGACGTGTTCCCATTTTACACGAGACTGGAGCTTTTATAGATTTTGTAGCCGTCATAGATTGTTCTCCGACATTCACAACGTCGGATGATGAAGCAGATTACACCTACAAGGGACAGATTAACAAATTATTATAGTGACAAAGCATTAGTACTTTACTCTAAACATGTTATATCTCTGGGTGTTAGTGCTGGGAAAGACCATTGTGTGTATAGACCTCATCAATGAGAAACAGAGAGACAGTAACAAAAACTCCCGCTCAGTTACAGAGCTTAAGCAACACATGAGATTTATGATAAAATTGAAACAAGACAGAGTTACTAAGTGGCAAGTGAAGATCGTAGTAGTTCAAATTAAACAACGCAAAGGAAGGATCATGAATCTCTTGAGACGATGAGCATATATATATATATATATATATATATATTTGTGGATATATACCATGCATGCAACATTTCAATGCCGACCAGTTTGTCCGTAGGAGCGGAGGTCTATATATTCCATGAAAAGGAAAATGTAATTCCATGTGAAATTCTAACATTTGAGAGAGAGACTAAAAAATTGAATTAAAAAAGAAGAAGGAGAAATTAAAGAAAATTGAAAACGTTACGATCGAGTAAACAAAGTTAAATAAATAAATTGCTTAAACCGTACGTAAAACAAGTAATTAAGTGTATGAGTGTTGTTTTCTAGAGGGCCGGAGAGGCTTAGTTACCATTTAAGTTTCACACAGTCTCTGCACTGCACAATTGAATCCAATAATCTCATGAAGTACTGAGTAAACGATCGATCGGGCAATTGAATCCTCCTATAATCAACTACAAAGTAAAATCTGTCCCTAAATGAACGAGTAGGGATTAAGAAAAAGAGAGAGAGAGAGAAGTTTTGTTCATATATACCCGCTGTGGTAACTGAATTTCACTGCGCAGAATGTTTGGCGACGGTGAAGACAGACGTCTCTGCGGGTGGGGTGGGGTGGGGTGGGGAGTGGCATATTTTGAATTCAAATTCAAGTATTTATACATTTCTAATTGTGTTGCTAACTGCTACGAGATGAAGCCGTTTGCCTGTCGACCAATTAGAAACAGCCACTCCTTTTATACTATACTATATAATATAATAATAGTAACTTTCACCCACCCACGTACCCTCTTAATTAACTTGTAAAATTAATTCATTCATTCTTCCTTTGCTAAAATGATTTACTAATAGTAAAATTTTGAAATCATTAATTAACCATATCATGTGCGTTCGTGCGTGCGTGCGACGACGAGATCGCTTTGTATTCAACATTAATATGTCTGATTCAACATTGCACAAAAGATGTAGTAGTAGTAGTAGTAGAAGTGGCGACGAAACACTATGTTTGGCTGAAAATATGATGGGAGTACAAACAATATAGTGTATGTATGCCTGCCTGCCTGCCTGCCTAAGTTTGCATGAATAACTTAATTTAAAAAGCAACGCTTTTATCTTGAATTTCCCCGAGGTGGAAAAATGAACTGATCGATAATTAATAACAACAGAAGCAAAATTAATATTCACAGATATGAACATGAAAAACTAGACCTAGCTAGTACCAGTCAGTATATAGCTAGCATCCACATACACAAACCAGTAGACCCAGACATATGGAGCAGTCAATGTAATGTAATCAACAACCGCTACTATACTACAAGTCGTCTACTCTACTGAGTGTAGTATCAAACTGCAGGCATTCATTCTTAACAAACAAGATCATCCAAATTGACCAAAATCTCAACATCTGACTAGAGCAATCATTCAAAGGATCAAGCCCTGAACAGGCCTGGGCTTAGCAGAAGGTTGCTCGCTATTAGAATCAGAGTCGTTAACCTGTGCATAACCCTGTGCCACATTTCTACCACGTTCTTCCTCCGTCATCTTTTCCTTTGTCTTCTGGCTCACTTCCCCGGCAGCCTTAGTGACCTTGTTGAAAGCCCCTGTAACCCATGAGGTCCCAGTCAACACGTAGCGGTTCTTCATTATAGCTGACCCAGCACTGCTAACTGTTTGCTCAGCAGCTGCTATAGCTGACTTGGTCTTTTCCGAAACCTGATATTTCTGGTCCATTTCTTTCACTTTGTCATTCATAATTGTCGTGCCCATGTTTATCTTCTCACTGAGACCGATCTTCTGGTCCAAGGAAGCAACGGTGGCAGTAGCCGTGGAAGTTAGCCGCATTTTTTCATCAAAGGACTTGGCTCTGTTAACTGCATCTTTTCCCAAGATAAATCCCTTTGCCAACATGCTGCTGACAACATCCTCAGCCTTTTGTACAGCAGATCCAGCACCAGCTGTACCATGGTTCTCTGCAGCCTGAAAGAAGTTGAAGATACATATAAGTGCCATCTTCCTAGCAAGTAAAGCAAAGATCGGTTAAGACTTGAAGAGGAAATCATACTGGAGGGGGTGCTGAAGCAGTAGGTGGGAGCTTGTAATCTGGTGCAAGAGCTATGGTAACAGACTGATCAACAATGGTAGCTCCCTGAAATCACGGGGATTAAAGTATAGAATCATAAAACTAAAAAGAAGTAGATGTGGCACAGCAAAGCATTATAGTAATGATCCATTCTACCAGGTAGAAAAATAAGAACATTTCCTAGTAAATAAGTTGCTGTCTGCCCCAAAACAATTCAGTTAAGAGAAAACTCAAAAAGTTTAGTACACAATACCGAGAGAAGAACAGCAGTCTCAGCACCCTGTAGATCCTTAAAAGTGACGAATGCAGTTTGTGCTCGTTCATTCTCACTACATAGAAAAACAAAAAACAAATAGACCCATTAGAGAGATCAACTCAAGAAGCTTGGTCCCCCTCCCATAAATCATCCAGGAGAAAAAAGAAAGTAGTCATCAATACAAAAGAGGCAGAACCAGAACATGAATCACTTTAAGAACTCACCTCTGCATTTCAACATATTCAATCTCACCAGAAAAAGAAAAGAATTCCTTGATGTCCTGCTCAGAAGCACCTAAGGAGACATTGCAGACTTTCACTGTTCTCACCTATTAATCATCAAAATGAGGAGAGAGAATTAACTTGACAATCTCTTCAGTGAACCAGTAAAAAGCAGATACAAAGCAAAGACAAAGCCATGAATAAACACCACACCCTTCCTTTTGCTACTTTCTTACCAGTAAAATTTCATCATCTTGACTTTCAAGTGATGATTACAGAAACACCAATTAATTCAATCAATACTTCTGCTACAATTATAGAGTTCAATAATGATAAAGCAAATCCATCAGCAACAATCTGTATTTAGACCAGAAAATACATGAAACAGGACAGATATGGTCAACTTTGGGTTGGGGGGAGGGAGGTTTCTGCACTTGTTGATCCTAGTGCAAAGAATTCTGTCGTAAAACTTGATTGTCCAAGAATCTATGAGTGTCCAAGCTCAGTTCTGTTGACAGTCACACATTAAGCATAGTAAAACTTGATTGTCCAAGAATCTATGAGTGTGGCAAGTATATGTGACCATTCATGGAGAGAGAGAGAGAGAGAGAGAGAGAGAGAGAGAGTTACAGAAAGAGAGAGAGAGAGAGAGAGAGAGAGAGAGAGAGAGAGAGAGAGAGAGAGAGAGAGAGAGAGAGAGTTACAGAGAGAGAGAGAGAGAGAGAGAGAGAGAGAGAGGGTTACATTGCAACATATGAACCAAAACTCATTCCAAAATCAAAACTTAGAGCATTTCAGTTTAAATGATTTATACACAGTGCGATATGACCACACAAACAAGCGGAGGAAATTTTAGAGAGACAAACACAAAAAAGAACTCAAATGAGATTTTCATGTGAAAAACTTGCAGATTTCGCTCGGTTTATTACCTAAAACTATAAGCAGCAGATAATTGAGTAGGAAACGCAATCAAGACAGAACAATAGCATACGCCACTTGTCATGCATGCAAAACCAAATCATTGGCAGCATCAGTTGACCCTACAACAGCAGGCCTTAGGGAATAGTTGAGCCTAGTATGTTGCCGGCCAGTACACCCCACACCACACCTTCAAGAGAGCACATGGGTGGGGGTTGAGATATGAATTCATGGATTAGATAAATATTCCCAATATAAAGGCTTGTGTTGTGAGTCCTATAAGAAGATACATTTTGGGAACAGTTGCTCGTAACATTTTCACGGGGTGAATGGTGAAGCCACTGACTTCCCTGTTTGACAAATGAAGGGCATAGTAGGCCCAGCATATGCTGTCAACATTGACATAATGAGCAACTGAACACAATTCGCCTCCTGTGACTGACTGTGATTTTATTCCTCAATTAAACTTTTCCAATAACTATTTTGCCAAAAATAATTCCTGCTCTAATTTTACATTTTCGAAAAAAAACCATGAACACAATTCACATTCTTATGATTGTTCTTCTCCTAGACATTACTTCATTTATTCTTTTTGTGAGAGCGTGTGTGTGAGTGAGTGCATGTCTGTGCTTTTCATTCTTTTTCTTTTCTTTTTTAAGGGTGGGAATTCCATAGGTTTCGATTGACTAGATAGGTTAGATATTTACTGGAATTTGTTACTAACAAAAAATGGCAGTAATGAAGTTGACAATGTCATAACGATTGAAGAGAAACGCAGTAAAACAAAAAAATTCATGCCCCGCGCTCTGTGAGTTTCATTTTCAGCTAAACTACTTGTGCAATCGAATTGGTTCAAAACATGATAATCAGGCGAAACTCAGCAATTGAGATTGCCGAACAGACAGTCTCAAGTATATCCCCGAATGAATATAAATTGAAATAACAGCAAAAAACAAATCACAAAGCAAACAGTATTGATAATATTTTCGCGCGAATCAGATCTAAGAAGTTAAAAAGAAGGGGGAAGATCATCAGGGTGCCAATATGAGGAAGTGGAACCAAGTGAAAATCAACAGTGAGCAAATAAACTAACTAATCCCAGCAGTACAAAATAGACAAATAAAATGCATAGGATTCAAGGTACGATCAATTTAACCTAATCAGATTGATGTAATTAATAGTGAAATAAAATTGAGAAATAAATCAGAAGAGCAACAGAATTAAAAAAAAATTAGTACACTCACCGACATGGAGGCTAAGTTGAAGAACAACGCTGATGAATCGGAAATCAAATTTGAGTGAAGACGGGAACAACCGACCGGCGGCGATGAACACAAGTTGGCGTGGAGAGAAGCTTGGAGAAAAGGTTGAGTAGGGGAGTTACCAGAAGAAATGTTTCAGAACGGAGGTGGGGGTGGGGGGGTTAAGTTAACGTGAACTGTGTTTCGATTTTCGAGACGTGCTGGCTGGTCACGCGGTTGTCATTTTCGAGTGTAGGGTAGGGTAAACTACGTGTCCAAACGAATCTTACCCATCCCAAGCCCATTCCCGTCTTTTTGGGCTCTCAGGAGGAGGAGGAGTCAAGATAGTCCTCATTTCCGCTACTTTGTTATCTCATTATTGTATAGGTTTACGGATTAAAAAAATGTTAGACTTAGAACTCTTTTTATAACTATTATTACAATTAAATTTTTATGAAGGATTAAATTATTTTGATTAAAGATTATTTTACTTTTCATCAAAATTTAGTTGTAGCAATAATTATAGAGGAAGTTATAAACCTAACAATGTTGTTACAAATTTAGTATGCCCCCAAACCATTTCTTTATCAATTTTTTTCTGTTAAATGAGAATTATCTAACCCATGCACTACCACGCACTTCCTCTGTTCTAAATTATTATTTTGTTTGATTCGGCACACGAATTAAAAAAAAATTAATTAACTTGATTATTAATATTAGTAAAGTGTGTAATTTTCTTTAATGCACGTATGTATGTGGCTTATAATTAAAGTAAAGAGAAAAATGATAAAAGTAATGTTCTAAAAATGAAAGTTTTAAACAAGATAATTATTTATGGACTGATTAAAAAGAAAAACAAGACAATAATTTAAAGACGTAGAGAGTAATATTTTCTAAAGGGTTGTTTTTGTCCATCCAGTTTTTTATTATTTATTAAATAGACCAAATTGTTTATTTTCACTTTAATTTTCAAAATAGTTATAAGAGTATTTTTGTAATTATATTTTATTACTTTGAAATTTTCGTTTTCTTCTCACCGGTTCCATCTCCCTCTTCTCCCTATCTTCATTCACTGACACCCGACGTTCAATCTCTCACTTTCTCTCTTAAACGATACAGAATGATTTACACTAAACAAAACTTTCAAAAACCACATCAAAGTAAAAATAGTGCAATAAACTTCCGAAAATAATTTAAAAGATCCCGCTTTATTATAGTAGATATATACAATATAACATATCTGTATTATTTGTGTTCACAATTGTCATATGAGGTATTATTCAATTAAAAATGATCATAAAATTAGATTTTTAATTATACTCAATCTGATGTTTTATCAAATATTTCAACCTGGTACATATATAATCTGTTGATAAGACTACTTCATTAGTTTGATTAAGAGTCCGTTTGGTGTAGCGTTTTAAAAACGCAGCGTTTCTAAAACGCAGATTATTTAAAACGCGATTTTTTTTCTTTATAAATGCGTTTGAGATATTATATGTTGCTTTTTATTCCCTGCGTTTTAAAATCTGCATTTTCAGAAAAAACTAGGAATTCCAGCGTTTTAAAACGCAGCTGCATTTTGAAAATGCAGAGTTTTCTACCGCAGCATTGAAACGCTAAGTTAAGCAATAAGCTGCGTTTTAACCCTGCGTTTTGGCCAAAACACGCAAACAAACGGGCTCTAATATTTTGTTTTTGATATGTTTATTTTACGAGTTTCAATATTATTGCGATAGTTAGCGAAAAAAAATTACTACTCCCTCTGTCCTTAAATTATTGTCTTGTTTTTTTTTTATCCGTCCCTAAATAATTATTTTGTTTAAAACTTTTTTTAGTACATCACTTTTATCATTTTATTTTTAATTTTTCTCCATACTTTAATTATGAGTTACATACACATGGATATTAAAAAAAATTAAATATTATATTAATATTAATAATTAAGTCAATTATTTATTTTTAATTCACGTACAGAGTTAAACAAGATAATAATTTAGGGACGAGGAGAGAGTACTACTTTGTATATAGCTTTTGCCTTTTACCAATTAGTCCCTATTAGAATAGTCCTAAATATTATAGTAGGAGGACATCATTATGATTGTCAACTTGGAGACTGCCACCTCCAAAGTGTATAGAAGAAACATGATACTTCTATGTACGTAATGATGTATGAAAATGTGCAATAATATACTAATTCAAAACTACGATGTCTTTTCTTGTGTATTTCAATTACAATCATCCCATATCTTTATGCACATGTTTTCATGAAACAAAGTATTATATCCGTCCCAAAATAATTATTATTTTAATAATTTATATACAGATTAAAAAGAATTTTAAAAAATTAATCTACCCTTATTTATGTTTATTTATCATGCATATAGAAGTTGTAAGGGTATTTTTCTCTTTCTTCTTACTAACTCTCTTTAATGAGAATAATAAATAAAGGTAATTTTGGTAAAATATGACCAAATGTTTCTTGAAATCTTATAACGATAATTATTTTGGGACAAAAAAATTTTACTAAAATTATAATTATTTTGGGACGGAGGTAGTACTATTATTCAAATGTGATATATATATATATATATAATTATAATTATTATTAAAGTAGAAGTAACTATTATTAAAGTAGAAGTCACTGCTGTCACGTAACAATTTTACATTTATTTTTTTCCGCCCAATCCCCTAACCTTCCTAAGTTGTCCCATTTACTACCTCTTTTTATAGTCCTACTTAATTGTAACCTATCCATTTCCTAAGTTGTCTCATTTCAAATGCACATCTTTTATGTTCCTTTTTCTACAACAGTTTTAATGGACATCTTTCATTTACCCATTCTTTAAATAAATAATAATAAAGAAAATAATATATTAATGAGATGTTATATAATTTTTTACATTATAAACATTATTATAAGTAATTTTGATTTGTATTCATATGTCAATATCAATACTTATCCTATTTTAATTTTGTTCAAAGTATTTTAATTAAAATATTTCTAATTATTTATAGTGAATTTAGAAAATCCTCTTATTATAAATAACTTTTACAAAAAAATTTTTTTTATTAAATCGTGCATCGAAACCACACACCAACCACATAACATTAGTTAAATTATTCTTTTTGTCCCTTAATGAGGGTCTATTTTTTTTTATAATCATTAATAAAATTAAGCACTCATTTAAGAACAGAGTGAGTATTATTTGTTGAAAAGTTTTAGAAAAAAAAATGTTAACTTGTATCTAATCTGGGCATTTGTTGTGCATATATATGTTAATTAAGAGAAATGATTTGCATTTAAAATAATCCATATAATACATATGAGACACCTTTCATGTGGAATGGACATTTCCAATATATTAATTTCTTTTACTAGAAGTTTAGCAAGTGAGGACTTGTTAGCATGCATGACCCGGCCTTAACAAAATACTAATTTACAAACTTATCCAGTGAACATATATATATATATTTTATATATTTTGCTTCCTTGATCAAATTAAAGAAGTGATGAAATTAAAATAAACTAAATTATGCAAATTAAAATAGCTTCTCTAAAACCGAAAATAGAAATCAAATCAAGCCACTCAAAAGAAAATTAATGCTTCATAACATGTACTTATTACTAGATCTTAATTAGAGTACAAGTTATTAACAAGCTAACTATATATATATATAGATCCATAAAAGAATTGAATGATGTGAATTAATATAACTTGTGTAATAACCTTGCATCCATTAAATAGAACTAGCTAGCATGGAGAATAAAAAAAGATTCATGTTAATTAAATTGTTGATCCATATATATATATATATATATATATATATATATATATATATGCAATTGAGGAAATTAAGCATATATATATGGAGTTGAATTAAATAGAGTTGAGTTTAGGGTATGTTTGGTAACCCAATTAAGAGCTTAATTAGGAAAGTTTTAAGTGATATTAAAAATAAGATTGTTTGATAATGCAATATTATATCACTTAATAAATTAAGTATCTCTTAAAAATAGCCAAAATTTTAAGTCAAAAGATGATGTCTTAATATTTTAAGCTCTACTTTTTCAGACATCAGTTTTCAGAGCTTAATTTTCAGTTTTAACAAACAGGCCCTTAGTGCATAATAGGAAGAGGGAGGCGGTCACAAGCCTCCTTAATTTTTTTTTGAAACATATACTTTCACCCTTACAATTTTAATTAAAAAATTAAAACAATATATAGTTAATTTGTTGTCAACTTTATTCTTAAATTTTTCTATATCACAGAGTTTTTTATTGATCAAACAAAATATGACCACAAATATCTTGAAAACGTATATTTTTATTTAATTTTTCCTAAAAAATACTATTAAACTAAGTAAATTTTTTTTTTATGATTTTAAATATTTTCATATTTTCTCATAACAACAATATATTTATTGGTTCCTAAAAGTGATAGTTATTCGTTGAGATTGTTAAAATATTTCATCTTATTGATATAATTCGATGTTTTTAAAGAGTGGCCGGAAATTTTGAAATTATAAATTAAGGGTAAGAGGGTAATTTTTTTTTAAAAAAAATTATTGTATTTAACATAAATGAGGTGTTAACGTTTTTTAATTGCCATGGTCCTTCCTCCCTTGGAACAGACATAGATAGATAGATAGGTGGAAAAACCATCAATCAAATCAAAAACGAAATAACATCCTTAAACTTAGGATTGTTATTAAGTACTCCGTATCTACCAAGTTGAATGTTAATGGAGAGAATGACATGGCATGGGATGAGAGGGCCCACAAATGGTTGGAATTGGAAACTCGGCTGCCACGGCCGTCGTTGACGTCATCACATCAACGGAGACGGTTCCCACCTTCCATTACATTACATTTACATGGGAGTATTATACTGTAGTGTTTTTTTTTTTTTTTTTTTGACTTTCTCCCTTGAAACTAATAAAGCCACCCTTAATTCTCGCCCTAGTTTCGTCCGTCTACGGCATAGCATAACCCTTCTCCTATCTCACAATTCCAAATACAATCAATCCCCCCACCCATCCTATTTTCTGTAAGTAGTCAATTACTAGTAATTCAGATAGTGCCCTCCGCCGGCCAGTATTACCAGCCTGCCAGTTAATATGAGCTTTGAAGATATACAATCGGGTCGTCGGCCTTTTACCAGGATTATCAATAGCCCATCCCCGGAAGACCGCCCTTCTCAGTCCATCGTCGCTGCTGTCTTTCAGATCAACACTGCCGTCGCCTCCTTCCAGCGCCTTGTTAATTCCCTTGGAACTCCCAAGGACACCCTCGACCTCCGTCTTAAGCTGTTTGTCTCTCCTCCTCCTCCTTTTTTTTCGTTTTGATTTATTGCCCTCTGAATAATTCTACTGTTGATAGAAATTTAGCTGTAAACATCATTCATATTATACGCCACTTCTGATTTTGGGTGACAAGCTTTACAAATTTTACTGATATCATATCATCCTCCAACATGATTTCTTGATTTCAATTTTTAGTTTGATCAAAATTGTCCACTTAAAATTGCAACTCATTGAAAACCTAAAAGCCCCAAGTTGAATGGTCACTTATTATGACTAATTCACATTACTTTGCAAGGAAATTCCTAGAGTCAAAATTATCTCCAATTCAACCTTCAGCCTGATTGTGATATCCTCTGTGAGCGTGTGGCAGTTTTACTCTAAATGAGTGCAATATCTTAACATTTTGCAGTTCCGACACTTGAATCTACTCCCGTATCGAGTCCTGATAGCCAGGTCCTTGGTCTGGCCCAAATATACAGGGCATTACAAGTCTTCCTTTCTCTTCCAAAAACTGATATGTGTAGGCAAGCAAAACCTTTCAATAACACCAATCCTGCATCTGTTCAGGTATTCACAAACAAGTGAACTGAGTTTTACTGTTAAGGATTTTGCAGCCACAGTGCTCTGGTCCTGATGCTGAGGAAACCATAATCCTGGTGCTCTTTTCAATCCTTATAAGTCTGAATGTTTTTCTGGATAAGGGGGGAGCCCGTTGCATGTATTTTGTGGAAAAATAGTGGTGTAGAATTATTGATACAGTTGGCGTTATTCCATTCCTCTATGTCCATTTCTTTTACTTGTTCGGCTAGCTGTGCTCGAAATGCACTTCTTTTGGGCCATTGTCCTGTGCAGTAAAACTAAACAATATGAGTATTGTGTAAAAGTAACGTGTTCATGTTCCATGTGTTAATGTCCATTTTTGTTGGGGAATTATGGAGATAAGGTGTTTGCTGGATTGGTTTTTTCTCCAATGTTTATTTATTTGAGTTAAATTGATTGGCAGGCACAAGACACGGCTGCAAATTGGGCAACTGGTGAAAGAGACTTCAGCCAAGCTCAAGCAAGCTAGTGAAACAGATCATCACAGTCACATTAGCGTAAGTTTATTGGCAACTAACTTTCTGCAAAAAAATTCTTCTCTTTTCTAGTGTTCCCTAGTCCAGTTTTATAAGGGTAACTTCCATCGCTTCTCTGTTAGAAAATTGTTGATGAATAGATGGGTTTATAGTATGTAAAGGATAATGTTCTAATTCTTTGCATATTTGCTTTTTAACTTCAGCCTGCAAAGAAAATTGCAGATGCTAAGCTTGCAAAGGATTTTCAGTCAGTTCTTAGGGAATTTCAAAAGGCTCAACGACTCGCAGCCGAGAGGGAAACAGCATATGCTCCTTCTGTCCAAAAAGAAGTCCTTCCTTCCCGGTATATTATGCATGCTTACTTTACTACTGTTTTACTCATTTTCTTCTCTCTTTCAGTAGAGTAGCCATAAATCTTGGCCTCTGACCGCGTGCAAAAGACTAAGTATATTTGAAAATGTAAACCACCAATCTGTTTTCTAGTTTTGCCAGAAGTTTCAGTATTCAGATGTTGGGTCTGTTTTTATATTGATGCTTCCTACAAACTTTCGAATCTAAGTGAATTTACTCTTTACTCTCTCTCTCTCTCTCTCTCTCTCGAGGAGAGTGTGGATACAAAATGAACCAGTATATTGTGATTTTCCTATAGATGAGCTCTTTGGTTTACCTTGGAATTTCTATAGCTCTTTATCATTGATTACAAGTTACAAAGCTCCTTGTATGTACTAAAGTTTTGTTTGGCGAAAAAGAAACAGAAAGATTGGTGCTCCTTGATCTCTAGATTAAGATTAAGATCTTATTACCAGCTCTGCATTGAACTGCTTGCGAATTGTGATTTGTGACTAGCCAATTGTTCCAATAATTGCCAAAAACTTTTCCAATTATGTGACAACTTTTATTGATTTTTTTCGAAATTGGTTAACTGCAGAATGACTTAAATGTTCTCTATTACAACTGAACCTTGCCTAATTTAAGTTATCTAATTTTTGGCAGCAACACTGCCAGTGAGCTGGAGATGCGTTCATCTAAGAAACCTGAGCAAGTCTCTCTTCTCGTGGAATCCACAAGGTAAGCACTGGTTTAATGAATCCTTGTATTCCATGATAGGAAGAGGAACCTCCCATTTATAGAATAACTAGATTAATTACTTCAAAGAAATTTGTATTGTTAGTATTTATGAATATAACCCTTAGCTAATGTCTGTCTGTTGTATTGCAGCCAGGAGGCCTTAGTGTTGGAAAATGAGATTATGTTCAATGAAGCCATAATTGAAGAGAGGGAGCAGGGAATCCAAGAAATTCATGAGCAGATTGGCGAGGTGAATGAGATTTTCAAAGACCTGGCAGTGCTGGTGCATGAACAAGGGGCCCTAATCGGTTAGCATATGCACCTATCTTAACCTACTCGCACTTTTCATGGAATATCCTATTAATTTTTGCTTACACCTATTTTCAGATGATATTAGTTCGAATGTCCAGAACTCCCATGTTTCAACAGTACAAGCTACTTCCCAACTCACAAAGGCTTCCAAGTACCAAAAGTCTATGTCATCGATGGTAAGTTGAGGATTCCTTGTTAGACTCTCTGTGTGTGTGTGTGTGTGTGTGTGTGTGTGTGTGTGTGTGTGTGTGTGTGGTTTGATGTCATACAAAATCTTAACTGTTGAAAACCTGGTATTGGTATTGCACATGTAGAACTGTTGTTTGTCACTAATGAACTAAGAATTTTTCGAAGTCAGTCTGTTTTTGATTCTGAAGCAAAGTGTTTCCAAATAATTCCAGGGCAGGTGTTTAGGATATTATTTGTTTTTGATTTATTACACGTCATGCTCTGCCAAAAAAAATGTTGAATCTGAAGCTTATCTATGCAGACTTGTTTGTTGCTGCTGATTTTCGGTATCATTATGCTCATTGTAATCGTTCTTGTTGCGGCATGATCAAATCAATCAACCAGTTTGAAGGCAGATTCTTCCTTGATCAAGCAATAATCCAGTTCCAAGGCCGCTTCCTTGATCGAATCCATCATCCAGTCCAAAGGCAGCCATGTTGGTCACTTCAGGCGGCGAGGATTCCAGATTGTCTTGAGTTGATGCCATCATGCATTCCACCTGATATGCCTATTCCCCCATACATTTTTATGTACAAAGTTGTTATATATGTACCTATATTGTAGGCTTGTTTGTCAGAGAAATATATACAGACTCTCCTTTAAAAGGAATACATAGACCTGAGATCGCACTCTTCTCCTTTTGTTTGTAACTTCATTGCAAAATAGTTAGGGAAAACTTCGTAATGGCCCCCTCAGTTGTGTACGGACAAATGAACTACCCCTAAGCCATTAACTCAGGGGAGTTGGTCCATTCAACTCACTCTTGGTTATTAGATCCAACAAAAACTACGAAGTAACTCCCTCCGCTTCTAATTAAGTATTGTTTTTTTGAAAATAAAAAAAAAAAATTAATTGTACATAGATGAGTGTCCCGTTTAATGTGAAGTTATTTAGTTCAACTTAACATCTATCATGTTTGGATGTTCACCTTGCTATTTTCAGATTTCTCAACTAGTCTTGTGGAGAATCGAAGAATTGACAAAAGAGTCAGGTGATGTGATGATCAACTAGACTTAAGAGTTGGTCTGATGATCATCAAGCTGGCAGAAGAATTTGACAAAGATCACATGGCAAAAATCAGTCCTTGCACAGTGATCCTGCCTTGCTAAGAGGGGACTCGGGCTGATTTTGAGGTGATCGTCGGTGCCAGCGAGCCGCTGCTTGGTGATGAATGCTGTCTTCGTTTCTTGGCAACGAAACCTACCGATGACGCCAAAAATATAGTGTACCAGGGGTGCTTGTCTGATCGTTGTTGCGGGGTAAGAGAGGCTGCCAGCGATTACTCTGTCATTGGTCACCGGATATCTAGCCGTGAAATCTGTAAAAGAGAATTGCCGTGAGAGGTGCACGCTGGTGTACAGGAGAAAATAATTATAT
Source organism: Platycodon grandiflorus (assembly GCA_016624345.1). Classification (NCBI taxonomy): domain Eukaryota; kingdom Viridiplantae; phylum Streptophyta; class Magnoliopsida; order Asterales; family Campanulaceae; genus Platycodon; species Platycodon grandiflorus. Next base: position 990,495 of record CM028364.1, on the reverse strand, counting down.
TGTCAATTATGAGACTTACCTTGGAGTGAAAAATGAGGGAGTTATATATATATATATATATTAGCTCGGGTCACCTTTCCTTGGGAGTTGCCTTGTTTAAATGGGGCTCATACACCTTCAGGGGTGGGGGGGGGGGCCCTGTAAATATGCTCATCACAACCAAAATCGAAATCGTGGATCAATTAATCCCCAAATCTTCAAACCTTGAATCAACCCAATTGAAAACCCTAGAACAATTGACTTCCATATCTCTCCAGCTTTGTGTCTCCAATTTGTTTTAAACGTCGTATCTAGAGCTAGAGCACAATTTGTTCAAATACTAGCAAGTAACCTGCTTGGCTTTCTCAGTTTGAGCTTGATGATCCTGGTAAATTTGAGGGTTTTCGGTTCCTTCCCCAACTATGTTCATTCATGATCTGGACTGTGTACTTTTGCCCGTCTAAGTAAACTTGCCCTAAACACGTTTATTTTCATTAGGAGATGATCTCGAGAATGCCTGTTCATCTTTTAACAGATGTCGAGAGTTGTTCTGCTGGGGGATCCATGTAAGTGCTGACCGAGTGCCAGGGGAATCCAAGTGAGCGTTGAGAGAGTGGATAGTGAGTAACAGGAAGCCTAGGCAAGTAAGTAACAATTTGACTGTTGTCGAGGGATCCACATAGGGGGTTAGCCGCGTGAGGAATTGGCAGCTTAGTCAGGCAAGACATTGATTGTTGTCGGTGGTTATGGTGAGTGGTGTCAGGTTGGGAGTTGTTGCATTAGCAGTTTATGTGGTTGTTCTTACAAAGATCTATCACTAGGAAACGAAAAACAAAACTACCCGAGTTGAAGGTTTACAACATGAAAACGTGCGGAGAGGAGAGCCGCACATCACATCATTTCATTTCAGGTTGATTTATCCAAATTCCGAACAAGAGGTGGGTGGGCGGGCTCATTTCCCAAATCAATTGATTTAGGATTCTGAGATAGTATCGAGCCATAGGTGAAGGGGTTCTTCTGACTTTATTCACGTCTTTGAAACTAACCAAGAATTTCTTTTCATGTGAATAAATAACATCATGCAGTTTTGTACGGTTAGGTTATTTTCATTGATCATCATGTGAACAAGATTCATTATATAATTAGTAAAGTGAGTCCTTGTTTTTAAGTTTTGAATCTAGGTTAGGTAATGGGGGCAGTCACAGTAATGCACAGCCCCCCACCCCGACTGTTTACCACCAAAATTTCTAGCAGATACAAACTTCGGCAAGCCTCAAGCGCCGCCACTGCAGCAAAGTCGAACGTCTTCTTTTGCGAGCTTCCCTATAACCAGCAAACAGAGACACAAGCTTTTCCCTATTCACACACAAAAGAAAAAGGAAGGAATGAAGAAGAAGAAGAAGGACAAGAAGCTCTTCCTCGTACTTCACAATTTGTTTGAAGGACTATATCATATTCTCCCAGCGTTGATAGGCTTTATTTTGTCAATCTATTCCTGGAGTTGTAAATATATATTTCAAAGATTCAGAAAGTTTTTATTTTTGTCAATCTAATTTCTTGTTCAAAGATTCACAAGTTTTAGGCTTCCTTTTAAATATTGACTTCAGATCTCCATTATCAATCCCCAACTGTTACCACTCTACTCTTTGTATTACTACCTGCTCTAAAAGATTATTACTTTGGAACATCAAAAATGAGTTGCATAAGTTGCTCTGATCTGCAATTTTAATTCAAGGCCGACGGACAAATTGATGGTCAAATGTCAATTGCCGGAGCAAGAGGAAGAAAGCTTCTCATGTCTTTGGGAAAGGCACTTTCCTCTAGAGGCAATTTCCCTCGTGTTCGTGCCCGCACTATCGTGTTTTCATATTATTCAATTTAATCATAAATACAACAATAAATGTTATTTTAACTAAACTAACAATTTCATGCTTTTATGTCTTGTTTCTTATCGTGTCGTATCATACCATGTCTTGCCTCGTCACTTTTCTCTGTAATTTGTGTTTATAATCGTGGTCATGCTGTGTCATGCTATCATGTCGTGTTAGTCAATTGACATTCCTTATCAATAGGCCACTATCTAACATCAGACCATAAGTTCCAAATAGGAAAATCTGGTCCCAAAAAATGCTATGCTGAAGAAGCCGGAGGAGGTATGGACTTGTGTGAGTTATGCCTCAAACTCCAGCTGATCCCATCCCCCAACACAATCTCAAAGATTGACCACTTCTAAAATAACTTCATTACTTCACAAGATTTTCCGAGGATTTTTCAGGGGATAAATGTACAGAAACAGGGTTGTAGACATAATAGAAAGTAACACGTTCTTTAAAAGTATCCAAAAGTTAACTAATCCTTCATCCTTGTACAGAAATTCTCTATCCCAACAGCTGCAGAGGATTCCCAGCAGCAGGATATGTGTTCATAACAGTTCCCCTACATCATGGGACATTTTGAAGAAATCAACTCATGTATTGATAAGAAATGAGCAAACATAAATTAGTCGCAGGAACAGCAAAACAGGTGACAATCTTTGTGCTTTGGCATGTACAGAATTTGAAGCAATAGGCAAAATATCGGTTCCTCACTTGATGCAACAAGTTAAATATAAGATCCACATTTGCAAAGAAGTTACAGATGGACTGTACAAAGTTTGCATTTCTATTCACATCTCAATAAAAAGATAGTCAACACAAGATCCATCCAGAGAACCCAACTACTTCATTGGATGAAACTGCGTGTATAATATATATACTCAGTATAAAGTTCATGTGTTTCCCTAAACAACATACACACTAACAAGTCTCAGTGGACAAAAAGGAGTGACACCAGCCCAACGAACAAGAAAATGGAATGACCTGAGGTAATGTTGGACAACACAGATACTAGCCAGCAGCTAGTGAGGTTTTATGGCAAAAATAATTTATAAACAGTAGGCTCGAAAGATACCTCAAATAACCAGGTGCACTATTATATAGTAACACCTAGACCGCCACTGTTTCTGATGCAAGAAGTCCCATCTGCTCAGTCAGATGATTCATATTCTTGGTTCCATCCCAGCTAGTCTCTGGCCCTGTATGAAGATCCTGGTCCTCAGTAACCCCTTCTACTACAAGAGAATTATGCTCGTCTACATCCCCGAGGAGCGGGCTAGCTGAAAGAAACTGTTCCCAAAAAACATCGTTAATACTTGGAAGCTTAGGGTTCTCATCCACCAAGACATTAGTATCCGGAGTCAAAGAAAAATCATCGCCTAGTACAGGAACTTCCCCATCCTCAAAACCTGAAATTATATCCATATACTCCATATCGTTGGTCTTAGTAGGATCCATAAAATTTGAATCAGGGCCTTCGGTAGGGCTTTCTGGTATGATTCCTTGAATATCAGAAAAATTATATGGTAATGTGCCGTCCTTAGTATTAGGAACATTCATTTTCGGAAACGGTGTCACGGTAGCCGCACCAGACGTTAAGCATGGAGAAGGTTGTGCCTCACAAATAGAGGCTGTTTGTTGACTAACTGGAACTGCTGCATGAGATGGCACCGGAGTGGGTAGCACCTCCGACAGGGTTACTCCAGATATCCGACCGGAACAGTTACTCATATTTAACGCATTAGAAGTAGAGGGGATATCACCGATCAAAAACCCGTTTGCATGGTTGATTTTAGGTTCCAGCCTAGTAGAAGCATTAATTTTCAGGATCTGCCGTAGCATTGCTTTTGCTGCTTCATTCATTGAGGGTTGGTAATTGACAATCTGTCCATCAGGAGAAGGAGACCCAAACTTGTCAACTAAGATTTCGTCTTCTTGATTGGGTAGTCTTCTTTTCTTACTCCCTACAGAAATGCGTGTCTTACTCTCATTCTGTTGGTGCAAGAGTTGGGATAAGAAACCAGGACTCTGCATAGCTTTTGCCAGGAACGACATCATCTGCTGCTGCTTCTGCTCCATTATGTGAACACGATGCCCAACAGTTTGCAACTTAAGATCTGTAGCTTGCTGCTGCTGCCTTAGCATGACAAGCTCCTGCATAATAACATTCTTATCCTTCTTAAGATATTGGACATCTTCCTCGATCTCAAACCTCGCAACTTCAACAGATGATGGAGCTGATGTGCTCTGGACTGGAGTTGGTTGTTGAGGACTCTGCTGCACATGAGCAGGTTTCCGCCTGCTGATGCTCTTCAAGAGGTGCTTCTGGCCTTTAAGGAACCCCTCATTAGCAAATTCCCAACGGTCAGACTCGATCTTTCTAAAACCCTGCATGATACAAATATTAGCCAACTATCAAGTGAAAAGAAAATCAAGGTCAACAGAAATGATTTTTGTTAAAAAATAAAAAAACTTTAGAAAACAAAATAGCGCGAGATATAAATCAAATTGCAATATGGACTTGATAAAAACCTAGCATCTCCCTGTCTTAAAAAACAGGAACAATTCTCTCGGTCAACCCTAATATAAGCTGTACGAGCGTCCATGATAATACAGCATCTTGCTAATTGAAGAAGAAGTCACGACTCACGAGTCTTTCACCTAGCATTTCTATGAATGTATGGAAACATGCATACTAATGGTTTCAGTGCCAAGAAAAAGTTAAGATCCAAAATCATTTATGTTCTAATGATTAAAGCCTTTATCAAACTAAAAACAAATGCGCATAAATAATATATGGTAGGAGATGGCTAATTCATGAAGGCAACTAAATATTCCTGCTGTTGGATTTGAAGTGCATGAACCACTTGTATAAGTCCCAAAGTCCTACTAAAGGAAAATGGGGCTGCAAAAAAAAAACTACTTAAAACCAGATTGGTATCCGCGACAAGATACAATGGGTAAGCACATAGTTCTCCCATAAATCACCTAACAACAATAATATAACTCAAATTATAATAACTCTTAAGTTAAAGACAAATCGATATTCTCAGCGGATCGTAAATTCTAGAATGTTCACTTAATATAGTCTCATCACCCATACTTATCAAAAAATATATATATATATATATAGTCTCATCACCCATGTCTAGTGAACTACGGGATTGCCCGCAGAAACTACTAGTTTATAGTTCAATGAATGGCAGGACAGACAACCCAGGTAACAATCAGATAGACGTAATACTCCTTGAAGGACTGCATAATGATAAAACAAATATTGGGAAAATTTTGTGAAAATATTAATTACCATTGCAGTTAACCACATATGCAGCAAGGAACACAGCTTCAAGAAAATCAAAGAGAGTGGTATCCAATCATGATAAAATCAATTCTATTTGCCTCTTGCAAACAAGTGCCCAAATGGCTCCCGTTAAGGTTCTCAATTAAGACATTTATTACATGGGGAATCAAATACTAATGCACTCGGGGTGGTTTTGAATGCAACTATTTCCATTAATGGAAACTTAACAAGTATTGTTACCTGTTAGCAAAACCCATTCTATTTTGGTATGAACTACTAAAATTTAAAATAATTTTTCTCAAGCAACAAAAATACTAAGCTTTCAGCTAACTAGCCCCAACTAAACGATTTCATTTCCACTTAATATACTGTGATTCACTAATATAGTAGTGAGAAATTCAGAATCGCTAGCAAACTAGCCAAATTGCTCCACCGCATCATCTACATAACAGGTAGTACAGTATTCCATAGAATTTTGATCGATAATCCAGTAGTAATTCTGAAAACAATCTAATCGCACAGCACGTATTTCAATGGGCGAATTGCACAGAATTCATAAGGTAAGACAGAGAGTTGAATGATTGATTAGTAAGGAATTAATAAGTGAAAAACATAAACGAATCGAATGATGAAATGAAAGAGGAGGGAGAGATTACTGACGTAAGTATTCAACTGACGGACGAAACTGGAGAAGTTCTTATGCTTAAAGTACTTTGGTAAGAGAAGTAAAGCACAGTCGGCATCATTCCAAACAACGAAACTGTTGCCATTTTTGCCCCAGGAGACGATGGAGTCCGTGGAAGGATCGTCGACCATATCGTACGTCTTACTCAGAAACGGAGGCGGCGAATTCGCAATCGAGGTGGCCACTGAGCCTGTCGCGTATCCATTACATCCGCGCATGTTTTCACAGAAATCTAATTAAAAATAAAAAATTAAGTTCAAATCCAAAGAGGATAACACTACCGAGTGCTAGAAATTTCTACTTAGGGATGATAAATTTGATACTATTTTAAGTATAATACTCCAGTATTGGGGGGGGGAGAGAGAGAACCCTAATAAGTGATGTATGTATATGGATGGATGGATGGATCACAGAGATTGTGACACGACGTCAAAGAGTGGGGGAGAGGGAAGGACTTTTTCACCAAACCAAGCAAGCGATGGCAAAAAGGTCTGATTGCATTGCGCGGGCAAGGCCTTCTCTCTCTACTTTTATCCCCAAAATCCTTCTACTCTTCCATATTTCAAAGAGTGGTGACCTTTTCTTATTAATACATCAGTTCTTTTAATATATTTTTTTTATTAATTTTATATTAATATAATTTTTAAATACATCATTTAATATTTTTATTTTAATTCTCTCAATTAATTAATTATTTCTTTCTTAATACACTCACTTAATATCATTCGCGAAAACAGACTTCAACTTTCATTGCTTCGCAAGCCCCCAATTTCAAACTCAATAATTTACAAAACCCCCCAATTCGCAAACCCCCCGGCAGACAAGAAAGAAGAAGAAAATAAAGAAAAAGAAAAAGAGCAACTCTGATTTCGAGATGAGGAAGACCCTAAGTATGAAATGTATTCTATTTTTATATTTAAATAGCAATTTCGTTTCAACTTTTGTGTTTAATTTCAGTTTAGTTGCAATGTATATGTGATATATTGGGTTTCTTCTCATTTTCAGTTCGAGACTGGTTTGAGGAACACCACAGTGGTATTCGGCAAGGGCTTACCGAACATCCCTGTGATGTTCTGCAACCCCAACTGTTCTGCAGGTGCTTTCCAAATTAACACCACTGCGGTGTTCTGCATGTGCTTCCCGAACATCACTGGTATGTTCTGCAGGTGCTTCCCGAACACCGCTGTGTTGTTCCCCAAACCAATCCCGAACAAATTCCGACCTAGACATATGTAAATGCATGAAAAAAATCGAAGTGAAGTAAAAATTTTGTAGTATAATGAAGTTAACGTAGGAAAAAATTGAGGTGAGTAGAGGAGAGGAATGAAGTGAGGAGATTGTCCCTTGGCAATGACGTATAATCCCTTACAATGACGTAGAATCGGTTTATACGCAATTGTTATAGCTTATTATGGAGGAGAGTGTATTAAACAATTGTTTGTGGGTGTATTTAGAAGTTTAGTGGGTGTCACAATATAGTGGTGAGTGTATTTAATAAGAAAATGGTATTTATGTCTAACAAAATAATGACATTTTTATAATTTATTTTGGGAGTTGTATTAATGGGAAAATGTGGTACTAATAGCGCCATTCTATTCCAAAATATATCAGCACACGTTAACAAGTGAAAAGACTTTGTTGCTTAAACATGTGATATACTATAACAAGTATAACCTTTTGATTCGACTATTTATTCTTTTTATGATCTTTGACAAAAAATTAATAGGTACAAATTTTCCAAACGACTCACAAGGTCCTCAAAACCTAACTAACCTCTCATTCATCCCTCACATTCTCGTCTCCATTACAACTCCCTCTCCATCACCATTGACGAACTCCACCTCCATCGTAGTACCCTCAAGGTACATCTCTCTCTCTCTCTCTCTCTCTCTCTCTCTCTCTCAAACCCTACTCGAGTGTTTTAGTGTGTTGTTTGAATGACCCTTGTCATTTGCGAGGACGTGCGTGGGTCATTCGTTGAACGACCTTGTGTTTCGTGTGGATCGTTCGAAAAAAGAAATAGGTATTAAGGGTTTTCAAATAAAAAAATGTCACGAGAGATCTTTTGGAATAAGTGAGATCGTAAAAGATAGAAGAGATTTTAACCAGGTCATATATGAAGAAACCCCACTTAAACACACTGTACCTCAAGCCTTAAGCATTCAAACTCGTGTGTAGGTATGTATAAAATTTTCTTGAAAGAAGCCCAAGGTTTTTGCACTCAACCATACTTCAAAAATTAGTCTTAGTATTTGGCCTTTGGTTGTAGGCTTGTTACGAATTGGACACTTTAGAAATATAACCCAAATAAACTTTGTTGATAATTTTTATAAATGTGTCTTTCTTAAAATGGATGTCATTATTAATTTATTTTTTTTCCGCTTACATCAATCCTTTGGTTAAGTTCTCTCATTCCTTTAATATATTTTTGAAGGGTGTGATGTTCATGGAAATTGAAGGATGGCATTGTGGGAGGGGTTACGATAAAGTTGAGTTCAAATATTGTTCGGGAGCAACGATTTAACTAGATGCGACTGGTTTGGATATTGATGAATTTGCTTTAAAGTGATTGGAGATGATAAATACATCATCATTGTATTTGTCAATGTGGCCATGAGAGCGGTGAGTGGCGAGGGGATGGCACAAGGTTTAGAATATGGTGATTTTGGTAGAGTTGAACGAAATTAAAGAGCAAGAAATTAAGAGAAAAGAAGAAAAAGGCCGAAATAACATAAACAACACAACAGTAGGTGAAAAGCACATGCTAACTTCATTTAGCATTTGTAACCAAAATTATTCGTGGTACAAAAGTGGTCCAAGCGGAACAACTTTCATGTGAGGTGGCAAAGTGAGCTTGAGTGAATAGTTGTAGGTCGGGGAGGGGGAAGAAAACGGATTTTGGCCAACTATAAATTTCTTCCGTATATAATTACACCCTTTTATTGCCTATTTTTCTTGAATATATCATCAAATCCTTATCAACCAATAAAAATTATTAAGAATGTATTTGCTATTTTTATTTTTTCCTTTTCGTTCGTGGGACGGCCAAAGCCTAATAATCCCTCCGTTCCACCCAAACAGTCTACGTTTGAAAATTTTAATTATGAAGAGATATATTAGTATTATTGGATCAGTTGGTCATAATTACAAAAATAGTTAAACACAACTAATTAAGATGATTACAACTCAAGTGGAGGGTAAAAATGAAAGATTATAAAAGTTGTAAATATAATTTTTTTTTTTTAAATTGACTCTTTAAGTAAAACATCACAAAATAGTATAATGGACTATTTTATGTTACATAAATGCATGGTTTTTTTGTTTTTTTTTGTTTTCATAAATGCATGGTTACTTGGTTAAATACATGTGAAATAGAATATAAATATACTCTACAAGTTAAACCTTTTTGTGAAATTCAAAAATAAAGTAATCTTGCCAATTTGTCCAAGATAAATTCGTCATTGAAGGTTTACAATAAGCAATAGAAGGCATTCAAGCTCATAATAAAATTTTTGGATAATGATTTTACAAATTACAGCTTTTTTGGTCATTTAGAAAGTTACATGAAAATTATGGTCTAAGTGCCCGTTTGGTATAGCTTTTTCAAAACGCATCGTTTTGAAAACGCGAATTATTTAAAACGCAGTCTTTTTTTAAATAAATGTATTTGGAAGATTATGTTAAAACACAATTTTTTTTTCTAACTGCGTTTTAAAATCTACGTTTTGAGAAAAAATTAAGAATTTCAGCGTTTTAAAACACAGCTAAGGAATAAGCTACGTTTTAACCTTGCGTTTTAGCCAAAACGCATGAACAAATGGGCTCTAAGAGCCTGTTTGGTATAGCGTTTTCAAAACACAGTGTTTTGAAAACGTAGTGTTTCTAAAACGCAATTTTTTTTTATAAATGCGTTTGGGATATTATGTTAAAACACAGCTTTTATTCCCTACTACGTTTTAAAAGCTACGTTTTGAAAAAAAGTTAGGAATTTCAATGTTTTAAAACGCAACTGCGTTTTAAAAACGCATTTTTTCTACCACAACATTGAAATGATAAGTTAAGGAATAAGCTACATTTTGATCAAAATGCACGAACAAACGGGCTCTAAGTAAGTTCTGAAGTCATAACCTACAATTTACATTTGGAGATATAGTATAAGAAACTTTTTCAAGTGTTAAAAATGATTTTGATTCAATTTTTTTGTGAAATAGACAAAATAAATTATATTTTTGGAAGATGATAATGCTTCATGAATTAACTAGATTTCCTTGTTTACTTAAAAAAGTTACAAGAAAAATAATACTCTATCCGTTCCTAAACTACCGTATTATTTGACCATATTTTTTAAATTTAAATATAATGTATATGTTTTTTTCAAAATTATAAATTATGTAATTCGTAGTATTTTTAAAATACAATGAATTATATGTTTTATAATTAAAAATAAAATAATATACGACAAATTTATATTTAAAAAACATACCATTTGACAAAAAAATCAAACATGATCATAATTTAAAAACGATGACGTGTATTATATTATATATATTGTTTAGGGATAAAAACTTTACAAGTCCTTGACTATAACCGATTCTACTATTAGTCCCTTAACAAAATTTCGTACAATTTTTGTTCCTACTACTTTAAATTTGCACGCCAAAAATATTTTTTAATGAATATCGTTAGTAATTTACCGTTAAATTGCCCGCGTGCATTTGACCAAGGGTAAAAATGAAAATTTTCTATCATCTCCTTCAACCTTTTCAGCCCCAATCCCCAACACACAAACTCAAGGAACGCTACTTGTACAACCCAGTATTAATAAAAACAAGTAAATTAAAAATTAGATCTATATTCAATTTTCAATCAGGCACGAAAGAGGATTCCTAGAACTAGTGTCAAAAAAAACAAAAATCATCCAAATCATCAAACCCTAATTCATCACAATCATCTACATCATCCAAATCATCAAACCCTAATTCATCACAATCATATACAGATTTCATCACAAATATCAATTGATCTTCAAGGTATCTCTGCAGCAACCTCATTTACCCAACATCCCCACCATACCACCTTCCTCACACCGCCGCATCGCATCAAATCGGAGCCACCATCAAATTTTAGTCAATCCTCCAAAACAAACAGATAGAGGGCATGAAGAACACTAAGCGAAAGACATTGGAGAGAACAAGCGTACCTTTTCCAGCGAACAATTCTTGTAGAAAGGGTGTGTGGGTTTCTGCAGAATTAATCGTTGACCAATAAGGAACAAAGTTAATTAACCAAAGAGTAAGAATAACAAAAAACAGTTTAAGAGGTTTCGGAGGTGAAGATACTAAAATATCCAACTTCCACGTGGCAGTAGCGGGATACGTGGCCAAGCTTATTTGGAGCCCGGAAGAGAGAAACTCACGACCCGAGCTTGGACAATAGCCCGGAGCCCGGGTATGCACAGCTCCGCTTCGACCCGACCTCCCCGAGGAGCTCGGGATCAATCTAAAGCCTCCCACTACGAACTTAAAGAGCTCGCGTGGTCCTTGACCCGAGATGCAATACTAAGACCCCGAGGTCTCCACCCCGGAAAGTAATGAAAGTCAACAAAAGCTACTGCATTCAATACCCACATGCTACTACGTCACCCCGGGGCCACCATCTAGCACCTCATTGGATGAAAGAGTTATTTGCCCTCTAAGTAAAGCTGCATCTAGAAGGTCAAGGTCACTTCCAGAGAAGTTCTATCCTCTGCACCAGAGCAGGTCACTTCCACATTAAAGCTCATCAATGCACATTGCGGCTGCCATAAATGGCCACATGGCTGCTCACCCCATGTCGACACCTGGCAGTCCCACTTGCCTCAAACCAACATTCCACCAGTATAAATACAAGGTGATAGCCTTCATTTATGATCTAAGTTCAAATCTACACACACAACTACCAACTCTCCAAAGCATTCAGTGCATTCACTCTTAAAAGAGTAGCATGAATCCTCTCCGGAGACCATTAACCTTACCATATACTGATTCATCACCGAAGGGCTTTAGCTGGACCAACGTCCAGCTCCCTAACGGTGTTTCCTTTTATCACAGGTATCTACCGGAGGACAAGTCCCACTAAAACTTGTGCCTATTGAGAGCCGGGGCATCCTGACCAAAGTCTAACTGCATACGTGGACATCGACAGATCACCAGAACCCTTTTTGGCGTGATCAGAAGGATTGACTGAAACTTTCGTTAACCAATAAGGAACAAAGTCAATTAACCAAAGAGTAAGAATAACTAAAAACAGTTTAAGAAGTTTCGGAGGATTGACTGAAACTTGAGAGAGTAGAGATGGTTAATGGTTCCATGCCTTTGACTGCCCTTCTGCGGCGACGATGACGACGACACAAACAGAATCAGATTTTGAAAGCCCGTCAAGATCTTGCTCATGTACAGATCTTTATAATTAAGAGAGAGAGTAATTTATGAACTGAATAATCTCCAAGCATTTTCCTTGCAATTTGTAAAGTTATTAGAAAGTCTGAGGTAAATAAGGTAAATCTGACCGTTCCCAAACACCACTTGCATTCCACCCAACAACCTACCATTCCCAAACACCACTTGCTCTCTCATCTATCCCCATCCCCAACTTCATTCTCTCCGCTCACTTTACGTTCTTCTCAGTCACCGGCGTCTCGATTATAGCCGTCACTTTCAATCTTAATTGGGTAGGGGACGAGAATAGAGAAAGAGAGTGTGTGTAAATGGGTTGGTGGGTTGCTAGAGAGAGAAATCTATATATATATATATATATATATATATTTATTTAAAGTTGGTTAGGATGCCTAAGGATGTGACACCTCACCTCCCTTTGGGTTAAAGATGCATTCTCATGGCTTGACTTTTAGAATTCTAGGGTGGGGTTAAAGATGCATTCTCATGGCTTGACTTTTAGAATTCTAGGGAGGTACCATTAGCTAATAGTCTTAGTTAAGTACTATAGATATGATATTGTGGTATATACCATTCTTCAAATACATTAGTAGAGGAACTTTAGCTATTGGCAAAGAAATGAAAAGCTAGAAAATAAAACAATGTTGTTAGTGAGATTTGAACCCACACCCTTTTGAATTAAAACATGCACCTTAGACCAACTCAACTATTTATATTTTATGTATTTATTTAAAATGCTACATATATCATGGGGAAGAAGATTCTCACATGAAGAGGTTTTATAACCGATATTGGCTACTTAAAAGATATCCAGGTTCATTCAAATACTTGTCTCTTCGTGTATCTATATATAAATCATCTTCATTTTGGTATTAAAAAAAAATCTCCATTATAATTACTAATGGAGTAGTATAATATCTATGATATCAAAGTAATAATATCTATTATAATTACTAATAGTATAATAGCTATGATACGAGAGTTATAATCCCTTTTATAATTACTAATAGTATAATAGTTATGATATGAGAGTAATAATCCCTATTAAAATTATTACTGATGGTAATTCCTATTATTATTACTAACAGTATATCCTTAGCTAATAACTATACCTAATAATAATAGGTTTAACATATAGTATTTATACCTTATTAGATATTTAATAATATTAATCTTATAGGTATTATTATTAGGTAGTATATAACTACAACATAATAGTATTAGGTATTACTATTAGATATTCAATAATATTAATCTTATAAGTATTATTAATAGCTATTAATAGTATTAGGTATTACTATTATATATTCAATAATATTAATTTTATAAGTATTAATATTAGCTATTACTATTACCCTAGGACAATACTTGCTCAAAACCTTTTTTTAAGTGATTAATAACACATTTAATTCTTCTAAAAAAACACATTTAATTATTTTTTAAAATAAATTCATTTCAAATGAACCATAGTTATATCTACTTCGTAACCACCATATTTAATTTCATTTTCTCTCTAAAATCAGTAAGTTGGGTTTCTAATATATATATATATATAGAGAGAGAGAGATTTGTAACTCCTTTCTTGCTAATTACTTTTTCATTAAGTGCTCCATTATTTGTAACTCCCACATATTTGTAATGAAATTAATTATATTCCAAACGGTTTGATATTCAATTTTTTGAGATATCTCCATTGGTATTGTAAAACTTATAAAGCATGTGCCCATCACTCCCTTTGTTCGGTTGCAAGATAACTTTTCCCTTTTGTAGACAATAAGTAAGGTGAAACATCATTTGTCTGAAGGAATGATGGTTTCTCTCTCTCCTCCGGATCATGGTGTTTACTTATAAAGCTCATGATATTTGATTTTAGCTTCTATTTTAAATTTGGGTCTGATTTATGTTTTTGGGTTTCGTTGTAGTTGAATTGTTCAATTTCAATTTTAAATTTTTTCTTTTTATTTTGCACATCTTTATTGTTTTTATTTTCTCGATCTTTCACTTTTTGGTATTTTGGTTTTGGTTAGGCGATATTTTTGGGGTTGATATTGCTCTTGATTTATGGTTTTACGTATCGATTTCTATTTTGATTTTGGTACATAATTTATACTAAAATTTTTGTTTTATTTCTGCTCTTGATTTTTTTCATTTTATTGATTTTTCCTTGGAAATTTGGTTTTGATTTTTGATTAAATGATGTATATCACTTTTTCTCTTGGTTATGTTTATAATATAAACCAACCAATTTCTATTTCCATAAATGTTAATTGAAATCTAGACTATAAATCATGCATATATAACAATGTAAATATTTTATTTTCTATTTTGTAAAAATTCTCAAGTATATGTCTAAAATATCTTTATTAAGGGCGAGATGAAAAATAATTCAACAATTTGATATCATTGAAAGATACTTTAGGAATAAAAAAATATATAGAAATAACGATTTACTCATACCCATATACAAATCGATAACAAATATTTATTCTAAAATGAAAGTATTATACTAAAAATGATCATCAATTTGCGTACATTGACAAAACTTAACTTTTTTAAAACATTAAGTCAACAAATGCCTATATCAATTATAATTTTATTTTTATAAAAGTACTCCTAAAATATATCGATTAATCTCAATGTTAAATTGCACCCGTGCAGAGCACGGGTTCTATAACTAGTAGAAAGTGATTGAAGATCGGTAGGGATGAAAAGAGAAATAGAAAGGGATTCGAGATTCGCTATTCACGCCCCCTTTTATTAAGTAATACCCCGTTCGATTATTATAAAAATATTACTCCCTCAGTCTTTTAATTATTATCTTATTTAATTCGGCATATGGATTAAAAAAAATAATTAACTTAGATTATTAATATTAGCATAATGTGTAATTTTCTTTAATGTTTATGTGTATGTGGTCCATAATTGAAAAAAGAGAAAAAATAAGGGTAAAATGGTAAAAATGATGTCCTAAAAAGAAAAGTTTTCAAACAAGATAATTATTTTAGGACTGACAAAAAAGGAAAGGAAGACAATAATTTAGGGACCGAGGGAGTAGTATAAAATTTGACTTATTTGCCCTTATTCTTACTAAGTACACCCCCTCAACTTTTATTTGATTTCAATATCTCTAAGTACACCCCCTCAAAATAATATTCATACATCTCCTGCATTCTTCCCACAATACACACATTCAACATATTATTCTCACTCCTTCCAAGTTCCAAACCCCTCACTAAACCCTAAACCTCTAAATTCATCTACATTGTTGGAAAATACAATCATAAATCATAAAGAATTGAAGGGAACAAAATTTTTAAGTATTCTTATACTAAAATGGCTTAATTTTTTGCATTTTAAGAAGCACAGACGAATGGTCTGCGTTGGTATGTTCGGTTAGTAGTGACAAACACACTAAGGAGTGTATGACCGAACAACTCCATGTATGTTCTATTTCTACTGAACACCCTTGGAGATGTTCGGTTAGTATTGACTGAACGCCTTTGGAGATGTTTGGTCAATACTGAACACCTTTGGAGATGTTCGGTCAGTACTGATTGAACGCCTTTGAAGATGTTTGGTTAGTACTGAACATCTTTGGTGATGTTCGGTTGGTACTGACCGAACATCACCAATGATATTCAACCAACCATGTCTGAACACTATAGGCCCAGATCACTTCGAAATTTAACCTAAAATGTAATTTTTTTTGACACAAACCACAAATTTTGAACTCAAATTGTAAAGAAAATCATAGCAAACTTAATTCTAAAAATTATTTAACATACAACTTTAAAAACTTGGTAATATTTTTGGGTTTCAATTTACAGTTGTGTGTGTGTGTGAAATTGAGAGGGGGTTACAGGAGAGGGGAGAAGAGGGGCATGTGTGTTGGAGGGGAAGGAGGCGGGCTAGAGGAGGAAGGGGTGGGTGGAAGGAGGGGTGTGGGTGGGAAGGAGACTGTATGTGTATGTGTGTGTGTGTGTGTGTGTTGCAGGAGAGGGGGAGAAGAAGGAGGGGGTAAAATGGAAAATTAAGGGGGGGTGTACTTAATATTTAGAGGGGTTTATAATTTAGGTGGGGGGTGTAATTAGAAAATGAGTGTACTTAGTAATTTATGAGATGTGAGAAACAAATCTCTTTTGTTAATTCTGGGTTGTACAAGTAGTGTTCCTTAAGTTCATGTGTTGAGGATTGGGGTTGAAGAAGATGATGAGAAAATTTTATTTTTGTCTTTGGTCAAACGCATGTAGGAGGCACATGAGCAATTTAACGACAAATTACTAATGTCATTCATAAAAAAAAAAAAAAAATTAACGTGCAAATTTGAAGTGGTAAAGACGAAAACTACACAAAATTTTATGGAGAAACTAATGGTAAAATTGGTCATAATCGAAGAATTTATTAAGTCACTATCCCTATTGTCTACTAAAAGTATGGAAAGTTGAAAATCTTTTTTTGAACCAACACCATCCATACAATTTATTTTAGGGAAAATAGGACAAACCCCTCCATGTGGTTAACTGTTTTTTGGGATTTGGCTTTGCTTCCCAATCGTATTTTTCTTCAAGTTTTACTTTCATGTAAAGATAACGTAATAGCATTATGTGCACAGTAAATATAAGTTTTAAAAAAATATTTATTTTCTTATTAATGTCCCTTCTTTCTATCTAAAAAAAAAAAAAAGAGGGACTACACAGTAGAATGATGACACACCCTCCATTGGTAGTATATCCTATCAGTTTGGCGCCATTGCAGAGGGAGTGAGAGGCACACGAAATGCATCTCGCGGCAGCACCTGATTGGCGTGTTTCGTCTCTTTCTTCTTGCCGCCATTCATCTTCGTTTGGCTTACGCGGCTGCTTCAATTTGAATTTACTACCGAGGAAAACTCCGGCGAAGATTGGACGTCGTCCATGTAGAGCCAATCTCATCATGAATCCCGATTCCTTTGAGGTTGGACGGCTCATTGGCAGCTACGGTTTCATTAATATCACTAGGTACCTACCTCTCCTCTCCTCTTGAGGAAATTTGATTTGTTTCAAAACTGAAACTGATCGAGGAACTTCCAAGTATTCGTTTTCTTTATGCTGCAGTTTCTCAGCTTTTCCAACGGGGCTCGACTTTGAAAATTCCTCGCAAGATTTGGGCCGATTCAGAGTTCAAGATGTTGGAGAAGGCAGTGTCAAGATCAGGTCATGCATTTTCCTGTATTTATTTATTTTATTTATATTATACTCCCTCCGCACATATTGAAGAATTTATTCTCTGTATCCCTTCCTCGCTCCCGTGTCTCCGTCCCAATTGAAGAGATACAACTTTAACTTTTTCGATTAAATCAATTTTCAAGTTGATGTTTTCAATATTTTTATTTAGGTTGAGAAAACCAAACTGTAACATATGTAAATAACCTGTTTTAAAGTTTTTGAAATAGTAAGTAAATTCATGTCAAATTTACATTCAAAAAAATTTGAGTTTGACTAACAAAGTTTAAGTGTACCTCTTCAATTCAATTGGGATGGATCGTTCCAGCAAAGAGTTCCCTATACTATTTTGGTATGTTTCAATCAAAGGTCCACTTTAAAAAATGATGCCTATAATTTTTATAAAACTTTCAACTTTACCCCCCATATGTGGTACAAACATATTAAGTATGCTAAAGTATTTTTATAATTATGACCAACTCTAATGGACTCTTTGGGTGGAACAGAGGGAGTAATATAATATGTGTTCTTCTTCATGCTACTGATATATTCTGTGACAGTTATTCTGCAGGCTTTATGAAGGCAGAATAGTTCAGGGTTCGCTCCGAGGTACTCCCATTATTTTTAAGGTGACCACCATTTTTATTTATAAGTTTTATTTCACCTTCTGGTTAATTACAGCATAATTGGAGTATATATGTTAGTATATTCTTGTTATGAATTTTTAATATTCATGTAGTTTCACATCAAACCATATAGCCAGCCCTATGGTGATGATCGCTCCATCATTATCTTTTGGCCCTTGTGTTATTTGGCTCCCCTTCCCCTCCAAAATTTTCTTAGCCACTCTTTCACATTATCTACCTGCTGAGCATCGTGCTGTCATGGTCGATACATGTTTAAGTACTCGTTTGGTGTGCAGGGCACAATGATGAGCCTATTTTATGTCTGCGCTTTGCACTACTTCTGACGAGATACTCCCTATCATATGCTCCCTTCGTCCCCCCAAAAAAGGTCCCAGTTTGAATTTTTTGGTCAACTTGATCAAACTTTGACCAAAAAATTACAAAAATTTAGTCATCCTTACGAAATTCTAAACATTGTTATTGATAGTATTATTAATGTTGCATCAATGATTGAATTTTCATTAGCTAAAACATAATAGATGTATGTTAAATAGTAATTTGATGTCTTACTAGGTTGACTTTCCAATAAGGAAATGAGACTATTTTTTGGGACAGATGGAGTATTAAGTTTAGATACAGATTCACTTTTGCGAAGTAATCAAGTTGCAAAAATCATGTCCTCCGTTTCTTTGAGTAAACAAATATTTCACACTAGCTCATATTTTGTTTTCATAAGACCCGAACTGCTTTTTGACACATAATGTTGTGCAACTAAGGACGAACATGCTAACAAAATGAGTGTAGCCGAAATGAGAATGTTAAGATGGATGTTTTGTGAAATTAGGAAAGATAAATTCGTTATGAACAAATTCGTGAAAATGTGAAAGTCGGCCCAATAGCAGATAAAATGGGAGATGATCACTTAAGATGGTCCCTTTAGGAAGTATGATTGTATAAGAGGCTGTTTGGAGCCACGTTTTGGCTCAAAACGCTGCCCAAAATGCAGCTTATCTGGAACAAATGCGTTTCAATACAGTTTTTTGTAACGCTCCATTTCTGAAACGCACCAGCGTTATTAAACGCTGCAAATTAAAGCTTTTTGAGAAAACGCTTCGTTCAAAACATGATGAACTTTTCTCGGACCAGATTGCCCTCTTCTTCGTTAAAGCAACTCTTGTTTCTCCTTTCCTTCTCCTACAATAAAATTTCTTGAAACTTACTGTCGGAACTTTAATTATGGCCGCCTTTGTTCGATTTCTTCTAGTCACCCATAATTCCTCCTCCACCACCATCTCAACCACTCCTGTCGCCGGCCGGAGAATGGGAAGGAGAAAGAGACAGGAGAGAGATCTGAGGGAAGGGAATTTGAGGGAAGTGGACGAGTTTGACTGAGAGAGATAAGAGAGAGAGAGAGACGTGTTTAGAGTTTGAAGAAGGAAAAAGTAAAAAAATAGTGAGAGAGTGGACATGAAGCAGCACTCGGTTTTATAGGTGGTATGATGGGTTTTCTTTTTGTGTTTGGTAAATAGTATGTTAGTGGTGTAAGTAGTTGTACTAATTATTGTACTAGTGCATTAGTGTTTATACATAGTTGATAAAGTATATATTTTAAAATTATTACTATTATTTAATAGGTAATTGTAGAAAATGGTAAAATTGTCTTTGTTGGCAAATAGTCAGATTTGAAATTAACTTTTTTAAATGCTATACCAAACGTATTTGTAAGAAAAAAACCGTGTTTTAAAAACACTTCGTTCAAAAAACGTTGCATTTTCAAAAAGCTGCACCAAACGGACTTTAAATATCAATGAACAACCAGGCTACAGGTATGGGAAGACCAAAAACTAACATGGACATCAATAATAAAAAAAGATTAGAATAATTGTGGCTAAATGGAAAAAATGATTCATGTAGCTGACCCAAGTAATTAGGGGACAAAAGTTGAGTTGAGTGTGAACAATTTCTTAGTTTATCATTGGGCGACAACTTTTTCCTCACTACTGGTACTATATTTGAATATTAACTGTCTAATACATCTGTAGGATTATATCAATCTTTTCCTATGGGCTAAAAGAAAAATTAAGCTACTTTGGCCTTTGCTTTTGGATAAGCTCTTGTGCGACTGGCTTCTCCCTTCATTACACATGCTGTATGGAATGGGAAAGGGACTTGGTTGTGGAGTGATAATTGGCTATATGGAGAACCACTAAGGAAGAGATTTGGGACAGAATCATCTATGATTCTGCAAGTCGTGCTGATACAAAAGTGAATGAGAACCTAACTAATGAAGGATGGATACTGCCTGATCCAATATCCGTTGGGTAAATTGAGCTAAGGCAATTACTGGAAAGGGGAGTTAACTACAAACTGCAACAGGATGATAAAATCCAGTGGAGTCCCACTGCAGATAAACAATTCACTACTAATTCTGCATGGAAGGAGATCAGGAAGAAAGGCCCAAAGTTGATTGGCACATAGTCGTTTGGCTCCCTGGTAATAGAGCTCATCATGCTTTTGTTATGTGGCTGGCATGCCATGGGAAAATGAATACTAAAGACAAACTGCATGAATGGGGAGTTGTGCAAGATGATAAATGTCCACTATGTAATGTGGATAAAGAATCTAAAAGCCACCTGCTATTTGATTGTTCATTATCAGAGCATATTTGGAAGGCAGTGCTGTAGAAGTGCTGCTTGGATACAAGGATCTCATGGAAAGAGATTACAAGGATGATCAGAGGTAAATCTTTCACTGTTAAGGTGCGGAAAGTTGTTACTGCTGCTACACTCTAGTGTCTATCACATTTCGAATGCTAGAAACAAGAAAATATTCCAGACGGCTAAGAGTGGAGTCTGGGGAAAAGGCTAAGAGCACTTATAATAATTGGGTGATATGTATGAACTGGGGCATAGATGATTAATGGCTAGATAGTTAAGAGTATGGCTGTTTGTTGGTGTTGTTGAGGCTTTGCCTTAGGTATGGGTATGCCCTGCCAGTTGTACCTTGATATGTATTCAATATTATGATGTGAATTACCCAGAAAAGAAAAAAAATCTGCTCATTTGACTTCGTATTTTAGTTTACTGAAGTTGTTTTATCATGCAGGTTTATCCGGGGAAACAAGTAGGCGGTGTTGAGTCTGACATGATGGCCGCAAATGAGCTAAATGCTCATTCCTTCCTTCAAGTAATTAGTAGTTCTCCATCAATTTTCTGAGAGATCTATATTAAATTAGTTTTTGAAATAAAATTTAACTAAATTTGGGTCAAGGGATATTATTTAGTATTATCCAAGTGATGTGAATTTTCTGCAGAGCAGCTCAAAGACTATTTGCCAGAATATCCAAATACTACTTGGTGGTTTTGAGACGAAAACAGGCGAGCAGGTTTGATTTATCTAATCAATGTGCAAACTGTGCACGGGGTTTCTCCTCCTCCATGTTATTCTTTTTGTGTTGTTTAGATGATAAGCTTGGATTATATGATTCTTATTCTGTTCAGTGGCTAGCATTTCGTAATGATGGGAAATTTAGTGCGGCAGACTATGCAAAAACTTCGAGTGAAAAACTGTCAAAAAGTCGTGCTCTTGGAAAACAGAGGTTTTGGAATCCTTTCGAGGAAGATCTGTCTATAAAACGTAGGAGATTCTATATCACTAAGCTGCTTCAGGGTGTTTTACGTGGCCTGGCATACATGCATGACCATGACAGGTTACATCAGAGTCTTGGTCCGGCTTCTGTAATTCTGAAGTATGCCATTTGAAGCTCAAAATTATAGATGGTTTCGCTTCATTTTTCTTTCTTGGATTAATGGAATTACGCTCATCATAATCTCAAGCTTTATCTAACATTCTGTTTGCTAACTGCAGCACAATGTTTGAGAAAGAAGCTGATTACCTAGTTCCAAGGCTCCGTGATCTTGCCTTTTCAGTTGATATTCAGTAATTCTTTTGGTTTCTAACACATTATATATCCTAAGCGCATCTCTCTAAATTTACTAAAAATTGAAATTGTGTATGAAGAGGAGTCTTTCTTTAATCGTCTTTGAGAGAGCCAATTATAGTAACCTATGTTGCAAGCACACTATCTTTTCCCTTTCTTTCTTTTACTATTGAAGCAATCAAAAGAAAACTTAACATTTTGAAGCTGTAATATGAACTTTTTCTTTAGAGTTTTAAGTTCAAATTCCAATTCTAGCATCTCACCCAGCATCACCTCCTAATTACCTTCTTAAGTTAAAATTACATCCAATTGATAAGCTACACATAGTCAGGAAAAAATGTTAAATTTATTATAATGAACTGGCTTTCTAGGTATTCAAGTCTCGAAGAAACTTCAGGTACACTATCTGAAGGGCTTTGGAGACGGGCATCAGCCGCTGGTGCATTCACTCCCATGGAGAAAAGAGCTTTTGGGATAGCAGATGACATGTAAAGAATCTGATTTCTTTTTTAATTGTGTGACAACTAGTTTTGGAACTATTTGCTTTAATGCCTATTGTTTCCTGATGGCAGATATGAAGCTGGTCTTCTCTTTGCATACTTGGCCTTTATTCCGTTTTCTGAAGCAGGAATCTTTGATAGCCTTTCATTGCAGGTATGTATCATATAACTATATACTTTACGGTATTCCCCCCACCCTTTCTATGCAGTGAGCTGAGGCAGATCATCTACCCATTTTTAATTTTTTATGCTTTCAACTTGCAGAGGCTTCTAGAGAGCACTTTCCGGCTTGATCTTGAAGCTACAAGAGAGTAAGTGGCCTTTTCCTGTAGAGTGCTAAAATGTGTGTTTCTATCCATAACATTCCCCCCCCCCCAACCCATCACACACACACACACAAACGAGAAGAAAGGAAAAGAAAAGCACTTCACATTGGTTGGACCAAGACCAACCATTGATGGTAGAGTGATGATCTCATGGAATTGAGTGCACAATTGAACCATAAAATAGAAGACCTCATAAGCAATTGTTGAGTTCGGTACAAGTATAACTTGTTGCCATTTGCTCGTTCCTGCATGGATCAGGTATCAAAGAAATCATTTTGCTGTCTGAGCCAGTGAAATGGATGTCACCAAACTTCAGTCTGGAGGAAAAATTAGCATTTGGTTGTATAATACTCCATCGAAAAAGAATAGGGTTGAGTGTTGATGTTTGTGAAATTTATGTAAGACAGATACAAGCTTCTCTTGCAGAGATTTATGTTTTCTCAATTTTATTATGCTACAATGCCGAAAAATTATTTTACTATTATTTATATATTTTCAGAGCCTGGGGTGTAGGTACTTGGTGGAAACTGCTAATTCCATTTGTGCACTTCTGCTATTTGTACCTTGAGACTGGAGTTTAAATTGTGCTTCCTTTACTTATTTATTTATTATTATTATTTTTTTCTTTGGGGGGGGGGGGCAGGTACTGTTTAGCCGATGACCGTTTGTTGGAAGGTGTAAAATTTCTGGATCTGGGTGATGGTGCTGGCTGGGAGTTATTGCAGGTTCAGTAATAACCCTACGTTTGATTACTGTTATTGAGTAGCTCTCATTGCTGAAAATTATGTGTGCTTAGAATGAGCTATTCAAGTTATTGAGTAACATTTATTGTTATCATCTGTCTATTGGACAGTTTGTATATGATATCGGCTCTAAATCACATTCTATTTCAGAGTTAAATTGCAATTTCATGTTCGCAAACAAACTACTTTATGTAGCATAATGGGTTGAATTTCTATTAACCGGCTTCATTAGGTTATTGGCTTTAAGAGCCTAGGGTGCTTGCATTTTTTGGTACAATCCTGCTGGCTTCTCAAGCTTTGATATTGCAATTTATATATGCAGGCAATGTTGAATCCTAACTTTAGGAGAAGGCCAATTGCAGAAGCTGTAGTGAACCATCGGTTCCTGACAGGCGCTGTCCTTTGAGCATAGAGAAGGCTACAAATTGGAACAGCAGTCCTTTGAGCATCGGTTCCTGACTGGCGCCGTCCTAAAAATCAATACGTCGTTTTTTTGTTTTGTTTTTTTTTCACTCTTTCAAGCCACCTTTTCCTTTTTTGACTAATGATGGCAATTCCCCAAATCTGTTATAATGAAAATGATACATTTCATTTACATCCAACCGTAAAGTATTGTACTATGGTTGATAAGTCAAACACTTAAAGCTGGATATAAATTTAAAGTATAATAATTTTATAAGTCCCTTAACTATAATCAATTTTATCATTAATTCCTGAACAAAATTTCATGCAGTTTTCGTTTCTACCATTTCAAATTTGCACGTTGGAAGTTCTTTTGATGGATGCTGTTAGTGATTTGCCGTTAAGTTGCTCATGTGTCTCGCACATATATTTGACTAAGGGCAAAAATGAAATTTTACAAATAAATTAAAATCCTATAAAATCTTAGGCAAATTGTGTCTCACTTTATCTCTTTCCCTCTCTTTAATTTTGATAATCATGACCAAGATTAAAGAACAAAAGGAGAAAAGCAAATTTAAATTTAACAATAACCCATTTCAATTAAAGAAAACAAAGCAATCATAACAGAGGATGGGGCGCTGTTTTGGGGTTCAAGATTATTATTATTATTATTATTGATTTTAAATGCTTTGTCGTTTTCATCGTGTTGGGCAGATGGATGAGGTGCTTTCCAATTGGAATTTTCCACTGCAACCGCCGCCGAATGCCATTTTGACCGGTGGGGTGTTCATTGAGGAACCCTTGTCATGGTTGTTGTGTAAGGAAATTGATGTCCTGTGCTGGGTACCCATTGATGGCGGTTGCAGTTGGAGTGGGTTCACCACTAGGGCTCTTGAGAAATCGGCGGGGTTCACTGGTGGTTTTCTTTTGGTGGAAGTTGTGGTGACAGTTACAGGCGGCGCATTTGAGCGCTTCGAGTGGTTGAAGGCAAGACGATTACCCCAATCACTCTGCTCCATTTCCTCCCATTCCATGGCTTCCATTAATATCATCATGCCCCAGACCTTTCGTTCTCTATTTAAACCCATCAAAGACCCAAACCTAAAACCCACTTTCCCCCTTCTCAAATCCTTTGTACCGACCTCCTATAATCCCACAATTTTCTCGAGAACCAAACAGAAAGACGTCATCACCGTTGTCAGTCGGTGTCCCCCAAGGAGCTGGACGTTTGGAAATGAATGAAATTGAAAGGGAGGTTGAAGCTCGCGAGGAAATTGTGAATCAGTTGGTGGGTCGGTTTGGAAATGAAGGGCGGTTGTCATTTGAGGGTGCCGAGCGTTGTCTTCTAGCGATGGGGATGAAAACATTGATGAAAACAAACTGATAGATAGAGCTATCAATGCTTCGACAGTTGCAGCAGAGTGTATGTGTGTGAGAGAATGTGTGTGTGTAAGAAAAAACAACTTAAAAAGGAGAGTGTGTGTGTGTGTGTGTGTGTGAGGTTGAAGATGAAGTTAGTAAAGAGGGGTAAGGAAAATTTTATTTTTGCCTTTGGTCAAAAATGCATGTGAGAAGCACATAGGTAATTTAACAGTAAATCACTAATGACATCTATCAAAAGGACTTCTGGTGTGCAAATTTGAAGTAGTAGGGACGAAAATCGTACGAAATTTTGTTAAGGAACTAATAGTAAAATCAGTCATAGTTGAAGAACTTGTAAAATTATTACTCCCTCCGTTTTAAAAAGATTGACGTTTTAGAGTTGTGCACACATATTAAGAAATTTTATAAGTTGACAAATATACCTTTATTAAATGTCTTTAATTTTTGTGCTAGGAGTAGTTGAAAAGATAAATTAGAAGGAGATAGCCATTGGGAGAAGATAAAATATTTAATGAAGAGATGATCAATTATTGGAACTTGTGAGAAAACAAGGGTAAATTAGGTAAAACATGCATTGAAAACCTAAAATGACAATCTTTTTGAAACAAATTTTTAGAGCTAAAACGATAAATATTTTGAAACAGAGGGAATATCTCTAAATTAAATTTATAGATGAATTCTATAGATGTAATATTACTCATCTTATAAATAGTTTCTTACTATTATTAGCACCAACATCATCAATAATCTTTTGAATTGGTTGCTTTACATGACAATATTATCTGTACAGGATTCCGTGCCAGCACCACCACTATGAATGGCATGCCATACCATGCAATCCCCTTGCAATTTATGGGCCTTTGTTGGAGTATGTTCTTTCTTCCATTTTATGACATTGAAATGTCCAGGTTTCTTTAATGCTTTTCCCTTTTTACCATTTGCTTTTTCCCTTGTAATTATTTAAGAAAAGAAAGTAAGAGAGACTTGATTTTGATATTTTTAGTCTTCCTATGTAAGTAATGATTAAAAGAAAAGTAAGAGATCGTTTGGTAATTATACGGAAATTAATAACATCAACCTCCCCTAGTTTTAATAGTGAGGGAATTAAGTCATTTATTTGGGTAGTGGAGATTAATAGTTTGAGTACAAAAGTTCACCAAATACCCTTTTTTGATGTTATTAATTTTATCCGGCGCGCCGTTCAAATGGGCCCTAAAGAGAGATAGAGAGAAAGCTGGTGAAATAAAAAAGAGATAAAGTTCCAAAAATTACAAAATTAAGTCAATAATTTACCAAAGAAAACTCAGCATAAGTTTTGTTATTTATCATTCTTGGGTAGCAAGATCAAGTGAGCTAATGTAAATTCAAATTGGCTCAAAATTTGACATGTTCAAAGATGAAGATGATGAGCTATCGATCTATCATCTTTGTTAGGTTGCTATAGGTCGGAGTTGGGGGCGCATTTGTGGTGGGGTGGGGTTTGATTATTATTTATCCCAAAAGCTGGATTGTATCCAACCCAACCCAACCTAACCCTTTGTTTAATATATACAGTAACATAGTCCAAGTGTTTGTTTGTTTGTTGTTTGAAAAGGTATGTCTGTCTACGTACCTACGGTTCACTCACATTACTAGCCAAGTTTTAAGTTAAAATTGATAGGTTAAGTCAATTAGATTTAGATTGGATATACCTCAATCCAAATCTGATTGTTCAAAATTTATCTAATTTTTTTGGATAAAATTAACTTATCTCTAACATATTTCAATGCTCACTTTATATCCTAAACTTTTATTTAAATATTATCTGACACTGATTAAAATATACTATAATAAAACTATCAAGTTATGTGTTTCTTCTTTAAAGTCGATCTATACATATATCATGAATGAATGAATGACAATATCATTCTTAAAGAATTTTAGTGTTCATAATTAAGGATCTATAAATCTAACGGAATCGTTAATATGACTAAAAGGTCAAGATAACTAACTTTATATGTACAAGACTCTTTCCGGCCATGCACAGAATTTCACAATTTTATTTTTAAATGTTTCAGTTAAAGAGTTCATTTAACTTATTAACTTCAACATTCAAATACATGTATAGAGTTCACAATTTTCATGTTTAGATGTTTCATTTAATGAGTCCACTACCTATTAATTTTAACGTCCAAATATGATATAGGTATCTTGCTTAATTAAACTCAAACATTTTTTTAATTATGACCAACTCAAAATATATTATATACAATAGACTCTTTATACGAAATGGAGAAAGAATTATTATATTTTTGTAATTACATCCGATTTGGTCTACAACGAGTTGAATCACACTTGATCCAAATGCAATTTAATAAGCTATCACATACGTCGGGTAAACGACTTGAAAAGCTTAACCATGTCAATAATATCAACGGGAGTGCTATTAACACCCCCCATTCCTATTAATACACCACTTTTTCTAATACACCCCTTACACTAATTTTACACCAACCTAATATCTAAATACACTACTCCCACATTTTTTATTTCACTCCTCTCAATTAATTCTCTTTTTTTTCTCAATACACCCACCCAATATCATTACACCCACCCCCATTTTTTAATACACCAAAATTAAACAAACTCAGAACAATGGCAGCATCAAAACCGCCCTCCCTCCATTCTGCAAACCCCCCAATTTCAAACTCAACATTCTGTAAACCTCTGACCATTCCCGAACACCATTGTGTGGTATTCCTTTAACCATTCCCGAACACCACTGTGATGTTCCTCCAACCAGTCCTGAACACCATTGTGGTGTTCATCCACTCCTGACCGAACATTGTTGTTGTGTTTCTACAACTTCTGTTGAACAATATATTGTGATTATTTATATTTCTTGTTTAATCGATTTAACAAAAAATATTTCTTATGTCCAGGTTATGTAACAAATGTATATGAAAGGAAAAGACCAATAGAAGACAAAGACAGCGTGAACCACAGCAACTTGAGGATCCCTTACACGTCCCACATGAACAAGAACAACAAGAACTTCCTATACATATGCATGATTATGATTTTGAAAGAGATTTTGGTTTTGAAGAGGATAGAGAAAAATTGGGAAGAGAGGAAATTGTTGGAGATGAGGGAGAAGAAGTTGTTAGAGAGGAGAGTGAAGACTAAACATATACCCCATTTTTCGGTGGTCCTGTTAATTCATCCCTACTGACTACTTATGAACACACATAACACATTATATATGGGACGGGCAAGAGAGACCCTTTCAAGTGTAACAATCATGCTTCGAAGCTAGTTCAGTGGAGTTGTTACAGAAATGTATGTGATGAACGATAGTTGGATCTTGTCAAATCCTCTAAGTTGTATCGATTAAGGCGAACATCATACTTTGAAGTTGACAAAGTCTTGGTCAGTGCATTTGTTGAATGGTGACACCTTGAGACCAATAGCTTTCACCTACCCTTCGGCAAAATGACAATCACATTGGATGATTTCTTTTGCCTTACAGGTCTTTCGATCACAGGGGTTTCAGTTTTATCGAGAGAGAGTTTTATACCAACCTCCACTTATGATGTCAAAAATTGGTTGGGAGTTTCTTATGCTGAAGCGATAGAAGGAATAAGAGGTGCGAGGGGGTCATCTGTGAAGCTAGAGTGGCTCAGGGAGAAGTTTAGTCAAGATGCTATGTCTGATGATCCAGAATAACGTGCATTCTCAGCTAGGGCTTATTTATTATACACTTTAGGTTGTACAATTTTTGCTGATAAGAGTGGCACTCGGGTCAACACATCGTATTTAGAGTTCCTGGTTGATCTTGACAACATTCATACGTATGCATAGGGAGTTGCCACTCTAGCTTATCTCTATAAACAGCTAAGGCTAGCATCTAGAGTCACAACCAAGTAGATGACTGAATATTCCACGTTATTAGAGGTAATAAATTCATATTTTGATTTATTTTCAATAATATAAAATAAATATTTATTAGATTATGGATTGATTATTGTGTGTTTTATTGCATTTCATGTAGGCATGGATGTACGAACGATTCCAAATGTTTAGGCCTCGACATGACGTTGACTACAATTAAACCTTTCCCCTTGCAAAGAGGTGGCTACCAAAGGCTAATGTCGGAGCAACTATGGAAAGATTGATGGCAGTGTGTGAGGTTCTTGACTCCCTTAAACCTAGTGAAGTGAGTATTTATGTGTTTTCATATATTTTTATACATTGAAATGCATAGTCAATATGCATTTTTTAAAATTTTTGTTTCTTAAATTGTTATAGGTTATTTGGAAATCCTATATGTCAAGGGTAAGGGAACATTTTCTATTCTATATCACTTCGTATAACCATGGATGCATCTCAGTAAACAATATGGTGTAGCCATATCATCTTTGACCGAGTCCTGCGACAGTTTGGATATGTGCAGACAATTCCATACATTCCTATTGCTCCCAGTGTCCCCAGGAAAGAAACCCAGTAGACTACGCCAATATGGGGGGCCCTTGTACGGTACTTTATTAATTGGGATATTTACGTGTTATCTGACGAGAGACTTGGTAGACGTGCCCGACCACTAGGATTGTGTGACCATTCATATCTTGAATGTTATTACACATATTCACATCCCATTATTGAAAACCCCGACTGTCGGTCCTTCTACGTTAGCAATGTAACTTATACTATTCCGCAAGATGCTTGGGATATTGTGCACGGGGTTTGATGTAATCGATCGTGCAGCGATTGAGATCTGGAGACTGATCTATCTCTCCTGAAGAGTTTGAGTCAGCGATCCTACGAGCATATGATGCGTTAGGAGGTCCAGATGATGAGGAACCATCGGGTGATATGCCAGACAAGCAGGACCTACGCATGTTGTACTTAGTCGTAGGAGGAGAGGACGTTGATGATGTAAATATACATGCTCATTCAACTTAAACATAAGCTGCTGCATTTGAGATTGACTCTCACGCTTGACAACTCTATTTTGCAGACAAGCATTGTAGATAGTTCTTATTGTGGACTTATTATCTACAAATTTTTCTTTTAAACCAGACAAAATGTCCTTGGGTTTACTATTTATGTGTGACAAATCAATAACATAATCCTTCTCCTTCAGTGATAATCGACCAACATACAAGTGGCCCTCCAAGTACTTTGCAGTTGGATGATTGTGGACACTACATTGAATATCTAATGCTTAAGGTCCATCAACTGATACTTGTCTACTCCTCAAACGAAATGGACAACCATATTTCTTCATTCCAGTTTCTCTTTTCGTTTTTTATTTGCTCACAACGTCCTTTTCAACAGTTGCCTCTTCGTTATTTACTCTAGACAATTTTCCAACCTTCTTGAATTCACGGTAATTCCCACTACGTTCACACGCCAAAAGTAACCGAGCTATTTTTTTTTACACGATTCACTATTTGACCTGCTAATTACTATTACCATTCCATGCTCCTTTCCCATAGCATGAATCCAATCAAACAATGTATCACGAGATATAAACAATTCATACGTCGTGAACACATTTATATAATCCATAACAATATCTTATACGAGTTCAATCTCGTTTTGAATGGGAGCAACACTAGCTTCCATAGACAATGTGTTTGAATCATGTTAACAACAAAAAAATAAAATTCAACAACAAAGAAGTTGAAAAGTTTCTGTTCGGTTAAGATTGATGGAACACCATAGTGGTGTTCGGTCAACACGGATGTAACAAAGTAGTGGTGTTCGGTTACCCCTACTGGTGGAACACCACAGTGGTGTTCGGTATCCCCTGATGGAACACCACCAATATGTTCAGTTGGTGGTGACCGAACACCACTGTGGTGTTTCATTGACTAGTACCGAACAAATTCTGACCCAAGCATGTACGTAAATGCATGAAAAAAATTGAATTTTAAGCTTGAGAACGGTAGAGATACTTACATTCGTGGTCTGCTTCACTTCTTTAGTCTCCATGCCTAGTTTTTGTTACAATATGGATGTTGAAACTTGAGAGTTTCTTTTTGGGAGTTTGGTATGAGTTGGTAGAAGTTGGAGAAGTTGAAAGTTGTAAGTTTGGAATGAGGAATGAGTTTATGAAGTATTATGGAGGAGGGTGTATTGAAAAATTATTTGGTGGTGTATATAGAGGTTTAGGAGGTGTCATAATATATATAGTGGTGTGTGTATTTAGTAGGGAAATGATATTTATATTTTTTTAAATAATGACATTTTAGTAATTAATTTTCGGGGTGTATTAATAGGAATGGGGGTTGATAATAGAGCTCCCCTAATATCAAATTAAATAGAGGAGGTTTGGAAAAAAAAAAAAATTTAAATACCAATTTGGTCACTCTACTTTCTTTTAAAATTTATTAAGCTCACTGTACATCTTTTTTTCACACTTTGATGACTCTACTCAATCAATGAGTTTATTGATTAAAAAAGTTTAAATAGAGTGATTAAAATGTGAAAAAAAAAGTACAGTGAGCTTATTAAATTTTTGAGAAAAGTAGAGCGACGAAATTAGTACTTTAAGGGGAAAAAAAAAAAAAAAAAGGAGCAAAGGAAAGGGAGGGTAATAATTCAGTTCTGTTAATGGACTTTTGACGGAGTCGTTGACAGGAAGAAAAGAAGGAAAGTTGGAGAAGATGAAGAAAAGCATTCGATTCCCCAAAATCAAAAGAATGTTTCTTTCTTTCTGTCTGTCTCTGGACTATACTTAATATTACTAGTAACATTTCAAAACAAACAGAAAATTTTCTCTTTTTTCCTAGGAAATAGTTGTAGCTGCTGAATCTTTCCCAATTTTGAATTTCCTCTTTTCCCATCTTCCGATCTCTCTGTCTCAACTCTGTTTCGACCTAATCACGAGACGCGGCTCAACGAGGTAAAGACCCCTCAATTTTGTTTTCGTTTTCTTTTACTCTTTCTTTCAAGATCTCATCTAGCTCTTTTTTGTTTGCCCCCATCAAACTTTGAAATTCAATCAATTCAATTTCGTTGACATGGTCAGTTTCCAGTTTAAAATCAGCTCTTTTTTTTTTTTTTTTGAGTTATTTGTATATTTCTTCACTTGCTTTTTACAATTCTTGCTCAAGCTATGTTTGGTCGTTCAATTCTAAGTCTTGGAATTGGAAGAACAATTTGAATTCCGTGGAGCACAAATTGTTCTTCCAATTGCAATGACAAGTCTTGGAATTGAATAGCCAAACATAGCCTCAAGATTGATTTTTAATTGAATTATTGATACTTCGAGCTTGATTGATTGTTGCCCTTTATCTAATTGAGGGTTTTTTTTTTCTTTCCCTTTTTCTTTGGGTTAATTGATGAATAATTGATTGGAATGTAAATAACGGAAACGTTCCAGCCCAACTATTAGGAACTTAATGAAATTTGGCATTTGAATATTGAAGCAATCACTCTGCGACACTCTCTCATTGTATTTTCTTTCTCTTTTGCAAGATAAAATGGAAATATTGACAACTAATTACATGCTTTTTACTCTGGTTTTTTTCTTACTTTTTTTTCCTTATTGGTTCTTGAATTTTGAATGGGAAAAGGAAATGGAAAGGAAACTTCAGATGATTAAAAGCTCTCTTTTTTTCTGTTAGGTGTTATGAAAAATGAGGATGAAAGATGGTTATAACTAATATTTTGTCAGTTACTTTGCGAACTCCATTTCCTGATACCAATTTCTACATGGAGTCACAACAGTCAGCTTGATTCTTTCCCATTTTCCTTCTCTTACGGCTTGCATAGGATTGAATTTAATAAAGATGAGAAAATCAGATACTTTAGCAGGACATAGTTAAAAATTGCTTCATACTCCATCTGTAATCCCTAATGTTGTACCAATTGAAGTGGTAAACTTTCCTTCAAGTGTGTCCCAATTGAAGAGGTACATACCCTTTTTGTGAAACTAATTTAGTAAATTTCTTTATTACCCTTTGAGTTTGTGGTTTAGAATAATCATGTCATATCAAGTAAAAAAGCAACTTCAAATTGTGGCCACTCAATGATAGGGTATTTTAGGAAGTTAATGGTTGCTCAATTTTGTTCTTAATTTGCGAAATATCAAAGTGCACCTCTTCAATTGGGATGGAGGGAGTAGTTGTTTGTTGTTAACTTACTTGCTTTTGCATAAGTTTAATCAGCCAATGTAACCAATGTTTGAGAATTAGAAAAGAAAGGGGATTTGGGATTACCTGGCTCAAAGTTGAGTAGGTGTTATAATATTTCGTTTAGTTTAGAAGAATTTGGAAACTTTGAGTTGACTTGCATGTTTTTCTTTGCAAGACAAGTGAAATGTTAACTGTAAATATCTATTTAGTGTGCTTTTTGTCAACCATTCTATTTTTATTATTACTTTGTAGTTGCATTAGTTGCATTTGCATACAGTCCCTTTTACTCTCCCATTTTATAATTTAGTAGATATTGCAGTGAGATAATTTCTAACACGCAAATTAGTACTGTCTAGATATTGTTTTACCATTGTTTGGTAGCTTCTTGACAAGGCTTCCCTAATTTCAATTCTTCTAATTCCCATAATAATTAGTCTAGTTGATATATGTACATTTTCCCTATGGGAACATCTGAAAAAAAATAAGCCTTCGTGTCTCCAGGTTCAGTCTTCCAATTTGTTCTTCTTGGGAAAGAGCATAGGGTTCTTTCTTAAACAAACATCTTGATCCTACTATCCATATACAAAGCATGAAATGAACGATATATATACGAAAGACTAAGGCATCTTAGTCACCTTATAACGAGTTGGCATCTCCAACAATCATTTTATTTGATACCTCAAAATATTACATCTACAATTGGAATATGGAATTAGTAAATAATACTAACAGTAAAAGATGCATATATTCTTGACTATGTTTTTTATCTTCTTTTAATTGCATTTGACAAGTTCTCTAGTGGAAGATGCTGAAAACTCACTGAAGATACAATTCATGTGTCTAGTTAGGGCTACAAATCATTGTTTTCCCTTCAATTTTCTGTTGTATATGGCATTGGTTTTTATTTATGCATGTTTCTATATATTTTTATATTAAGACTTATTGCACTTTCATGTCCCCTTGTTTGTATTGTTTGCAATGGCAAGGAACTAATGAAAAGAAGCTTTCTTTTCCAGTGGTTACTGCATGGCCTGTTGCGGCTGATGTGGCATAAATGGAAGTGGAGAACTTTATACAATTTTCCGAAATACATCAGAATTTTCCTGGCGATTGATGCCTTGTTGTTCAATGGTTAATCTGAGACGGCTCCGTCGTCCAGGCATATCATATAGGCCTATACAGCCCTCCGATTTTGAGGCTCTTGTAAAAATCCATGGTGACCTTTTTCCTATAAGGTCAGATGATCTTACTCAATGTTGAGGCTCTTGTAAAAATCCATGTTAATCTATGCTATGCTATATCCTTAATATGACATAATTACATCTTAAAAAATAAGCATATTATGGTTTTCGTAGGTATGAGGCTGAGTTCTTCCACAATGTTGTTAATGGACGTGGTATTGTGTCATGGGGAGCTGTTGATCGCAGTCGGCCCGATGGTCAGAGTGATGAACTTATTGGTTTTGTGACCGCAAGGATTCTGCCGGCTAAAGAAAGTGAGGTGGGCCCTTAATGTAGCTGTATATTTTGCAGGTTTTCATATTTCCATACATGCATGTTTTGCTAGTTATGGAGGGCTAGGGAAAAAATCTATCTATCTTGTTTGATAAGTACCAGTTAGTTAGATGGGTTATTCGGAGAGCATGCCTCTATGCAGGATAAACATGTTTTGAGCTAAAAATTATGTTGCTTAAAGGACACTAATCTACTCAACAAACATCTGGCCTTGCAGGTAGAAGATTTGCTGAGATTCGACACGTCAAGATCAGATCAGACACTAGTTTATATTCTGACCCTGGGAGTTGTAGAGTCTTATAGAAATTATGGAATAGGTAAGAAAAGTTTATTTATCATTTTATACTTACAAGTAAAGGTGGCACATGCAAATGCATGTGAATAATTGTCTAATTTTTTCTTCTGCTATTCATAATTTTCTTTTCATGAAATTTAATGATTTTCTTGAAGTTGTTAATAATTTGAGCAGTTGATAACTTTTAATATGTAGGCGTTAACTGTTGTTCATGGTTCGGGGTGGTTTTTGCAATCCCAATAAGTGCTTCAAAAATACACCTGCACCTTTATAATAAATAGATGCTATTCTTTTGAATCCCAATCATTGTAGAGTTAATTGTCTAATGTTGGATTTTCAGCTACTTCACTCATCCGGAGGGTCATCAAGTATGCATCTAACATTCCAAATTGCCGAGCAGTTTACCTACATGTGATTTCTTATAACAATCCTGCCATACATTTGTACAAGAAAAAGTCCTTCCTTTGTGTACGAAGGTTGCAGGCTTTTTATTTCATCAATGGCCAACACTACGATGCATACTTGTTCATCTACTATGTGAATGGTGGTCGATCTCCTTGCTCCCCCCTGTAAGTAAAATCTACGTGGCTCTTAATTTTACTCGGATTTATCTAAAGCAAGTTTTGGTCCTAAAGCTTTGTCTGATACACACAAAATATAAGAGGAAGCTGCAAGACTAATCCTTAAAATGTTTTTAAAGAAGTGAAAAACATTGTAAATATTGTGCGATTGGCCGTGGTACAGGAGTGGAGCCTACAACCTTGATGTTATATCTTTGGGACGCCATTTCACCCACACCCTAGGGTTAGTTGATATATCTATTTATTTTGATGGAATCATATTCATTAATAAATGGATTCTTGCAACTCTCAGCACCATATTATATACTTTCAGCTTTTGCATCACATTTATCATGTAGAGCTTCCGTAATGATCGTAATGATTTTTAAGTGTAAAACATTTGACTAACTTTTGAGTGTTTTTTTAATATAGTTCCCTAATGTGCCTCTAAAGCTAGCAGCCATTGTATGTTCCGCCAGAAGCAGAATACAAGAAAAAATGGTTTATGTGGAGGAAACGAGTCTCTAACCTAAGAGTTTTGAGATTGCAAGAGTGTATACGTAAATACAAATAGAAGCCCAATATGTGATATTTACTAGAACTAAAGTGTTCTGAAGATCAAAGAGCTTAAACAAATGAAGCAAATACACTTGCAAATGCGACAAAGATATTACTGATTGGCCAAATTTTGTCAACCATTGCAGTTTTTGGTTCCATAAGATATCCTTTTGTCATCTCTTGGTCTGAATCAAAAG
This sequence comes from Platycodon grandiflorus, assembly GCA_016624345.1. Taxonomy (NCBI): domain Eukaryota; kingdom Viridiplantae; phylum Streptophyta; class Magnoliopsida; order Asterales; family Campanulaceae; genus Platycodon; species Platycodon grandiflorus. The sequence continues at coordinate 953,854 of CM028364.1, read as the reverse complement.
CCTGCTTGGTCAGTTCTTTAATCATCCCTGTTGTAATCCTCCCTTTCTGAGTGCAGCCAAGGTTGTTGAAAGGCTTGAGGGATGATTGGACCAGATCGCCAGTGTGCAGCAAGAATCCTGAGATTGTACTCCTATAAGCTTAGAAACTTAGAAACAAGACCTGTCGTTCTTAAAAATATCTAAAAATGCAGGAAGACGCTAGTAAATCTCTAGAATAGTGTAAAAGATTTGTTCTGATGTGCTAACAATGTTGTTCGTATTTCTCTATCAAGCTCAGGAGATCAAGTGTTTGAATACTGGCCAGCAGGAAACGGAAACTAATTCTAGTTTTGGTTGACACTGTTGATTCAGAATCTAATATGCCTGATTGGACTTGTTGAGCTATCCATTAGTTAGTGATTTCTTAAGAGGATTCAGAATCCAATACACCTGATTGGACTTTACTCTGATTGGACTTTACTTGTTGAGTAATCCACTATTAGTGATTACTTAAGAGGATCTTGCAACCCACGTTACATAACCTAGTATCTGACAAGGCTTCTTGTTTGATGGTCAAAAAAGTATTGCACGAAAGAACCTAGTATAGCGCATGAAATGGCTTTTCAGCTTTATTAGGTAATCCCTCCGTTCAAGGTAAAGAGTCCATTATACTATTTTGGAATGTTTCATTTAAAGAGTCTACTTTCAAAAAATTATACTTACAATTGTTATAATCTTTCATCTTTACCCTCCTCTTGTGTTGTAATCATCTTGGTTGTGCTAAAGTATTTTTGTAATTATGACCAAATTCAATGACGCTAATATATCCCTTAATAACTAGACTTTTCAAACGTGGACTTTTTGGGAGGAACGGAGGGAGTATGATTTTTTTGGTTTCCCGAGGTATCCCCACACCCAAGACTAATTCCCGAGCCAGGTAAGACCACAAGGGCGGTAAAGCTCTTCCTTCGAAGTTTTTTTACGCAACTTCATTTCCATGGTTCGAACCCGAGACCTATAATTAAGTTAGAACATCCCCGTACTAGATTTATGCTCTGGGTGGTGAATGACTTGTTGATTAAGATTGTTAGTTAACCAAATCATCTGTTTTTAATTACTGACTATTATCGGCTTTTCATTCTGCAGAGAACTTGTTAAAGTTGTGCTGACTTGCATGAGGAGAGGATTTAAGTCGGTGGCTGGAAGATTATGGAAGAACGAAGAAAGGAAGGGCCCCAAGTGGCTCAGTTGTAAAGAAAATGGATGCCTTCTGCCATTGACACAAAGCAAGAGAATGCTTTCAATTGAGGGTACTACTGCATGTCAATTTTCTTAAAACTTTTTTGGTTCATTCTTGCTGATGTTGTAAAAAAAGAAAAAGATGATTTATGTGGGTTTTTCTTTTTCTATTTATTTTAACGTGTACAATTACCTAGAAAACCCAAAGGAATAATGTCATAATGTTACAATTACCTAGAAAACCCAAAGGAATAATGTCATAATGTTACACCCTGAATGTCGAAATGAGAGGATACTCGTTTTATATATTTACATCTCAAATACTTTGAGAAATCAGTTAGTAGTTCATTTTTCTTCTCCTGAAAATGAAAAGAAAGATATCTGATAGAGCTGGGAACATGGCAACTGAACTGCTGATTATTTATCTGTCACTAATTCTAAGGCTGACGGGGAAGGCCTTCCGTCTTTGGATTGTAAAGTCAAGTCCGGATTGACTAATTCAAGTTATCCAAAACTAGAACTGCTGAAAGGGCTGAACCAAACAGCCCACATCAAAGGCAAGCAATATGCAAGGCAGGCTCAGTCGCTCTCGCTTGCTTACTTGCCTCTTTCCACTCACCCAAAAGCTAGCCTAGCCTAGCCTTAACCCCCAGCCGTGCCTGACACCAAAGTTTTCTAAGAGTCTGAAAAAGAGACAGAAAGGTCAAGAGAAGGTATCTTCTTCAGAGAGTATTAAAAAATAACTCCTTGAAAGCCATAATGTCACTCTGAATACCATACCTAGCTTTTGGGAGAGGAGGAGGAAGAGGCTGGCCTCTCTCTCTCTCTCTCAAAAAAAAATAAAATAAATAAATAAATAAATAAATTTTGCTACAGTAGTTTTATCACCATGTTTTCAATGCTAAACATTTTTAATTTAGAGCATGTTTGGTGTGACTTTTTTAAAACTTGAAGCAATTTTTTTTTTCTTATAAATACATTTGAGATATTATTTCATAACGCAGATTTTTTTTCCAACAGCTTTTTAAAAGTTGCGTTTTGAGAAAAAGAGCATTAAAAAATGCAGTCGCGTTTTCTAAACACAGCTTTTTTCTGCCACTGCAATATTGATACGCACGCAAGAGATGTAAACAAGCTGCGTTTAGCAATAACAGAGCACCAAACATGCTCTTAGATTATTATTAACAAAGTGATAATTATTTCAAATTCATGGTCCAAGTTGATTGATACTGATACAGGAAAACCATCCAAATGAAATTGATACAGGAAAACAAACCCGGCCGGATACATTCGAAACGGAAAGGAGACCAAACTCTTCTCTTAAAACAAAGCGAAGCTAGCGCGGGGGATTATATTTATGGTTTTGCTTGCATTTGTACGTGAAATGATTTCAACTTAAATTTTTTTTTTTTATCTATCTAAAAGCAGCGGGGGATCTCTACAATCTACATTACATGTAGGCAGATCCCAAAAGAAATTAAAGGACACATGATTTTCTGGTCCGATTTTTATTCGAATTTATGTTTTGACTGTTTCTTAATCACTGATTATCCAGTGGTTCGTGTTAAGAGTAAAATTTGTGCCACAAAAAATAAGCAGTGGTGTGTTCTTACACGGAGGAGTCGGAGGAGGAACAATATACATATATATATATATATATATATATATATATATATATATATATATATATATATATATAGGAGGCTGAGTACGGATAGGGTGAATTGTAATCGAGCTTTGCAAGGGAATGGGAACAAGCGGAAAGAAGATTTTGTAAATCCAAAGCCATAACAAAGCCGAAAAAAACAAAACGAAAAGAAAATGAAATCTTCTCTCCCAAGACGTCCTCTTCTCCTCTCTTTCTCCTCCCTCTTGTTGATCCTTCTTCTTCTTCTTGTTCATCCTTCGAGTTTGTTAGCGAGAAAACACCCATCACCACCTGATCATCAGCACTTCTCCTACCACAATGGCCCTCTCCTCACCGGCAATGTCAACCTCGCCATAATGTGGTACGGCAAGTTTAGTGATGGACAGAAAAACACCGCTCTCAATTTCATTGAATCTTTGAACAATGAGCGCAACGTGAGCTTAGAGCCTAGTGTGGCTCAATGGTGGCATAAGGTGGAGAGCTACCAGTTGGTAATTGCTAAAAAGGACTTGATCATGAAGACAAAGAGTGCCCCTGCAATACAAGTCAAGGTTGTAAAGCAGGTTGATGATGCTGCATGTTCCCTTGGGGATAAGCTGTCCTCTAGCAATTACCTAGATCTCGCGAAGAAAGTCGCTGCCGGATCACCTCCTAATACAGTGGCTGTTATCTTTTCCAGCAGAAACGTGCAAGTTGAGGACGTATGCTCAGGACCTTGCTACGTTCATGGAGTTGTTGGTAAATATTTCTTTTTCTGTTTATATAATTTTTGTTCATGGTCAATTGGTCTTGCCGTTAATTATATACTACTCTAACCCTTGGATCTGGACTCTGATCCTTGAAAAGTGTTTCTTAGCGAACTACCTCGATCTCTAGTATTTTTCTATTACAGAGTATCATCATAAAATTTTAATTTCCTTTCCTTGTTTATGTTTGGAACAGAAGATAAGCAGCTGTACATAGTGGTGGGACATCCGGCGTTTGGCTGCCCAGCTGAAAGGTGTATGTCTCCCTTCTTGAATGCAGAAGAAACAAGTCTAGCCCGCTTGCTACTCCATCCTCCCCACAATGATGTGGATGGCGATGCTATGATCCTTCACTTTGCGGCGGCTTTGGCTGCCACCGTTACCAATCCTTACTCCACCGGGTTTTTTGGTGGACCTGCCGGATCTCTTCCACAGGATGTGAATTTGGTCGGACCTGCAGCTGCCCGGCCTGGAGAGGCTGGAACTGCCTGTTTTGGGGTGTTCGGGTCAGGATCATTCCCAGGTTATGTGGGCAGGACCCGTATAGACCCCATTTCCACCGGAGAGTTCAATTCACATGGAATCAACAAGGAAAAATTCTTGTTACCAGCAATCTGGGATCCCAAAGAGTCAACTTGCTGGACCACTGTTTAGTTTGATCAAATCTTCTTCTTCTTCCAAAACTTAATTACTCCTCCTACAGTCCATTCCTTCGTTCTGGAGATTTAAAATCTTGGCTATCGCCAGCCAGAGGCCACACATACGTATTTGTAGATGATGTAATGTTCTTCTGGGATTATTACTTAATCATACTAGAATTGATCTTGCTTGTACAAATTAACCGGGACAAGTTTATAAAATGTTCATAGGTCGTGTTATTGTGTTTGGCTTTAACTATTGGAAATCGATCGCTACATAACGTAGGAATGGTGCATTTAGGAACAATAATTTTTATTTATTTTTTGGGTGGAAAAATGAGTTTGAGGATAGCATCAGCTCTGCAAAATTGCTTTGGATCACCTCTGAATCCTTCATTTTTGTCACAATACTTGGGTGTGGGTGTGGGAGTGGCATTTTTATACTATAGTTAGAGCAAATAGTAAATTTTGGCAGATACGACGACACTCGTAAAACTATATGTAGTCAGTGCAAATAGAAAATTTTGGCAGATAGGATCTGCACACGTACTCGATTGGCCATTCCGGGCCTTGTAACCGATCGAGTTCAGATAATATTATGACTTAATGTGGACAAAGATATAATATTAATCGATGCAAACATGAACATGAAGTAGAAATTGGAAAGATTGCAAAAGAAAACAAAGAAATTAAGAATATTTGGTGGATTGGGCTTTAAAGATTCCTTACCTACCTGACATACATTGTTCTTATAATTGAAGCCGGCAGAATTAAGACAGACGGCCTGCCAACATACATAATTAAGAAATCATTTTGTAGGTAGGTAAAACTCATTAATTAAAGGCATATATATTATTATTATTATTAATAAAACAGATGGAAAATGATCGATTGACAGGACGCTGCGCAGCTGCTGATTGATTGATGCTTAATTAGTTTAGGGAGAGGGAGAAGGTTTGTTGTGATGGTCGTCGGCAATGTAGTTTCCGATGACGGTAGCCATGGTTTCCAAGGGTTTGGTGGAGACAAGAGAAGCAAGTTCTTCTTGGTTGTTGTCGGCCAGCTCGTAAATTACGGTTGATCTGATGATACTTGTTGCTTCATCTTTTTCAAGGATCTCAAGGCGGACTCGGTAAAGATCAAAGCCCAGCACCTTGAATCCTCCTTCGATCAATTCAGTTTCCTTTATTCGTTTTTCGTTATCTATTTTCGTGAACATCTCCTTCATGTAAGTTGGACCACCACCAGCTGCAGCTAGCAGTTCATCATAATCATTCATATATATATATATACATGTTCTTAATTTTCTTGGTAATTAATTAATTAAACACAGTTAATCAAACTCGAACTCGAACCCCTCCTCAAGCTAGCTAGCTAGCTAGCTAGCTTTACCCCTAGTACTTTTAAAGATTTACCAAGAGAAAGTATAAATTTATAAGTACGTACGTACCTTGAGGAGGGAATGTGAGCTTAACAATGGTACCGACGCCTCCATCCCCTTCGAGAACTTGAATCCTTCCAAGAACATCAGGGAGTAGCTTGTCCACCAGCTGTCCCAGCTGTAGACCACCGTACACCTCCCATACTGCCCCCGCCGGAGCCTTCACCTCCGTCTCCGATGAAACTTCTCCCTTCATTTCTTTCACCCTTTTTTTATATATATATATATATATATATATTTATTTCCTTAATAATTATAACTCTGATCTCTGATGAATCGCCACCCTACCCATAGCCCTCTACTAGTTTATATACACCAATTACTTGTCCAAATGAAAAGATTAATGGTTAATTAATTAGATGAAGAATCAAATAAATATTTTATTATTTATTTATTTATAAAATAAAAATGGATAGGTCCCTATCCTATCAACAAGCTGAAATTGACCCTTTTTAAACTCAACCACAAAGCCACAAACTACCAATCTGTCACATGATACTGTTTAATCAAGGAATAATTGCGGGCCTAGTACCTTTTCTAAAAATTTTAACCGTATTAATTTTATTACAATTATTTTCAGCCACTTAAATATATTTTAAATGATAAATTGCTTAATTATTACAAAATTATTTCCATAACAACCTAAAATATATTTTAAGATGTGTATTTTTTGATTTACTCCTGTAAATTTCAAATTTCCTTCCATTGCAATTTTTTATCCTTATTAAATATCCTTAATTTTTAATATCCTTAATTAAATTTCAATCTGTATTTTTAATTATTTAGTTTATTAATTTGATAATTTTTTCACACTAAAAAATATATTACTTGAATGTTAAAATTATATATAGTGAACAAATATCCTTAATTAAATCTCAAGCTACGTGAACGAATGATTTTGTATAGTCCAAGTTCATTGTATACAATTAGTCTTACTTTTCTCTACTCCATGTAATATTCTTGACAAATATCTTCAATATAAATTGATAGGTGTAATCAATATGCTTAGATTGATTGATCGACTTAATAATTAAAATTTTGTATCTCCTAATATATATAATGGAAGAAAATACGTCCAACCAAGGTAGGTTGAGATTTCTTTAGTGTTTTCTATTTTTTTTTCTTTCAAGTCTATGTCAATTTTTCTTCTGATGTGCGTCTTCTTCCTTCCATATGTCTTTTAATCGAAAAATTTTAGTATAATTTTGTGCATCGCGATGCACTCTTTTGATGCATCGCAAATGTAATATCGATTAAAGTTGTGAATCGAAAATAAATGTTATGCATCGCGAGATGCACAATTTTGATGCATCGATCGTAAATGTAATGTCGATTAAAAGTTGTGCATCGCGATGCACAAAAATAATACTTTTTAATACAACATTGTGCATCGCAATGCATTAATATTGTGCATCGCGATGCATCAATTTTAGAATGGGTGGGAAGGCCAAAATTATCGGCGTGACGTCCATTTTGAACTCTTAAAGAAATTTTATACATCGCGATGCAACATGATGCGTATTTTTCACCGAATTTAACGCTTGCGAAAATATGGATGAAGGTTGTATGTGTGTTAATGAAATTGCAGCGGAAAATAGGATAGATGGCGGGTTCACCAGTTAGGCTTCACTCACCTAACGTAAAGATCCCGTTTGGGTTCACCGGTTAGACTTCACTCACCTAACATAAAGATCCCTTTGAATATTACCTTCCTAAACCTAAGGAATGCAATAAACAAATTGAACAAAAACTTTGTTCTTTTCTATTACTTTTCTCAAGCCAAAAATATGATTTACAATTCTAAATCTAACCCTTTATATAGGTGTTACAACAATTCTCCTATCCTTAAAAGGTAAATAAAACAAATACAAATCCTATGCTTAAAAAGAAAACTAATTCCTTTCCTACCTTGGACTAAGAGACACAATCCTAAACTTAAAAAGAAAACTAAATACTTATCTAATAAGAACTATGAAAAACAAACCTATTCAATCTAGGATACTATTACATAATCAAAGCAGGAAACTAATAACAAAACCAGATTTTCGAAGGATTGGGAACAGAGCGATCGCTTAGGCCCGATACGAAGCGATCGCTTCGTCTCCAGAAAGTTGGGCGATCGCTTCTTCCATAAACATGGCGATCGCTTCTTGACCAGAAAGTGTTTTCTTCCTTCTTTGCCATGCACGTGACATCCAAATGCCTCCCAAGCTTATATATCTTCCCAATTAGCATTATCAAGGCTTCAAGTGGCAATGTAAACTCATTTTTATCAACATGCATTGTGTCTATGGTTTTGTTCATGGCTTCCCTTGACGCTCCCGCATCATTCTCCCCTTCTTCGAGAAGAATTGTCCTCAATTCTTCAAGCACATTTTTATAGTGACCAAAACCATCCCATGGCCTCCAAGCTTGACGAATAACCCTCTCCACTTGTGCAAAGCAAATCTTGGGCCTTAGGATCACATCATTCCCCTTCCATAGAAAAGACTTCGTCCTCGAATCTTTACGACCAACTCGATGATTCGCCCTTGAAACGAGGCTCATCCAATCCGCCCATTGGGTTGCAAAAAAGTGATTGTCGATAAGTCGAGTAAGGATCCATGATGCAAACCGCGTAGGAACTTTGAAGTCAAACAGGTCTTCGTATGTATGTAACAACTTCAATTATTCTCGAACCGTCTTGAGCTTCCTCTCCTCTTCCTCTTTTTCATATTGCTCCCTCTCAACTTTCTCTTCTTTAATTTCCTCCTCTTCATTCATCTCTCTTTCTTGTCTTTCGATTCCTTGAGGTATGATAGGAATTACTTGATCATCCTTGACGGCTTGTTCAACTTCACTTTCACTAGCAAATAGGCTTGCCCTTTGTGAGAATTTTGCTATGATTGTAATTTTTGATGGTGGCAAGGGTTTTAACTTGAACTTCTTGCCATCTTTCTTAACAATATACGCATTCTCCCTCCCATCATGAGTCACAAATCGATCAAATTGCCATGGACGTCCCAACAATATATGGCAAACATCCATTGATACAACATCACACAATATCTCATCTTCATAATTACCAATGGAAAAAGAAATTAGAGCTTGGCGACTTACTTTAACTTCGGAGCCATCGTCGAGCCAGTGTAATTTGTAGGGACGTAAGTGGTTCGTAATGGGAAAAGATGATTATGCCATTAATGAAAGAAAAACACGCGCGCATCAGTAACTCAAGGCATCTCGATGCCCAATTTAAGGCATTGCGATTCAAAATCACTAGCAGCATGAATTGTGCGCCGCGCACTATTGTTGCTACTCCTCTGCTTTTTTTGCTTTGGAGTTTGATACTTACTGGAACCAAAATAAAGAGATACATAATTATACAGCTGGAACCCAAAGTCAATTAAATTTCGATAAATGAGATATATAAATAATCCTACACTTTAGGATCTGATGTTAGGAAAACGGCTGGGAATGGAAAAGATTGACGAAGGAAGAATTCTCCATTTGAGAATGGCTTTGGTGGAATAATCGCAAATTTAGAGCAAGAGATAAACTGAGTTAAAGAGGACTGGAATGAGGATGAAGCAATTGATTTGGAGTTCAATTTGTAATTTGGAGTAACTGAGTGTATGCATCGGGATTCATTTGGAGCAACTAAGTGTGTGCAATATGCCATCTTCCAAGTCCCAAGATTCAACACTGAAGCAATTTTAAAATCATGCATCGTGATTTAGTTTGGTTCGTGAGTGTATGCAATTTATTTTGGTGCATCGAAATTTATTTTGGTTTGAGAGTATATGCATCGGGATTTATTTTGTGCATCGCAATGCACCATTTCGTGCATCGTGAATTCAATTCGATTGATTCCTTCAAATACTGATCAATGCATCGTTAAATATTTATACTAAGCCTGACACTCGATCACATACTAACGAAGCGTCATTGCAAATAAAAAATACGATCTCAATGCTCTCTCTCTCCCTCTCCCGTTATTTCAATTCATCATCACCACGATTTCTAACCAGATCCTATGTGTATCTTAACTAGACTCTCTATACATTTATATTCCTGTGATAATTTATGTGTTTGCAATCTGATGAATTAGGTTTTTTATTCTAAAAACTGTTAAGTTGATGTGATAAGCGTTTACAAGAAGCCATAGTTAGTTTGGATGAAAGAGACAGGAGCATTTTAGGAAAAAAATTATCAAAATACCTTTTTCCAGTTTTTTTTTTTTTTTAAAAAAAAAGGTGGACTGGAGGGGTTAAAAAGTTTTGAAAGTGGACCGGCCATTAATTTTCTAGAAAAAAAATACTCCCTCCGTCCCTAAATTATTATCTTCCTTTTCTTTTTTGTCCGTCCCAAAATAATTGTTTTGTTTGAAAACTTTTCTTTTTAGAACATCACTTTTACCATTTTACCCTTACTTTTTCCCCTACTTTAATTATGGATCACATACACATGAGCATTAAAGAAAATTACACATTATATCAATATTAATAATCAAGTTAATTATTTTTTTTAATCTGTGTATCGGATCAAACAACACAATAATTAAGGGATGGAGGGAGTATGAAAACATACGATAACCACATTGGGCCCTTGGGCCGAAGCCCACATTTTACCCTCTTTTATCCTAACATCAAAGAAGTGGAATTCCTTTCCAAAGCCGGTCTTAACGGAACTAGTCCGTGTAAGAATAATAATAATAATAGACAAAATATACATTTGGGTCACTGAATTTTTCGTAAAATTATACTTTGGTCACTAAAATTTTAAAATTATCAGTTGAGTCACCATACATTAATTATGATGCAATTAAACCCATTTTTTGGACAAATGTTAATTTAACCGTTAAGTTAACATAAAATACCAGTTTTACCATTGTCTTCGTATTCATCCTCTGATCAAGAAAATGCAAACCCTAAATACCAATTTTACTTTGTTGAGATTGCCAGTTCTTGAGATGCGGCCAGAATATAATCGCCACTCTTAACCTATTGGTACGAATGATTCATGAGATGGAGATCCCAATTAATACCTGAGTGGCTAAATAAATCTTGATTGGCCCGGCTATAGAAGCCAGCGTTAATGGCGCTGCTGCCACCAAGAACACGACCTCGGGCGTTGGGGACACTATCATTGGAGGTAAAGACTTGGGCGGGAGAGTTGACGGCGTTAAACTGGATGAGAGTGGAGAGAAAACTGTCCTGGGTCATCAAGGGCTGAAGAGCTGAACTGGTATCAAGTGGGGGCTCCGGGCGTAGCAAACCAAATAGTTTGTTTGAGAATATATAATAACAATTCGCCAACAAAGAGAACCCCAGTGCGCGACTCGCCGACAAATTCGGTCCAGAATCACAGATAGGTGTTTCGAGCGCCGAAGGGAGGAGACAAATGTGTGACCCATAACCTATCCGCTGCCGCAAAGTCGTCATCAATTTTGGCCATCTCCACCCTTCAACCCTTAGCGGACATAGAGAGAAAATGAGTTATTCCAAAGAGCAACTGCTTGCACGCTTACAGGTCTTTCTCCCACTTTCCCTGTCTTATAATGTTGAATTTGATTTGAAAATTTCCTGCTTTTGGTTCGAATTCCAGCTTGTTTGTTTCACAAGGGTTAATAATCCCACTTTAGTGTGAATTCATACTAGTAATTGATAACTCGTGATTAGTTGAAATCTGGCAATTTGATTTCTACATTTACTTGATTGACATTAGCTTTTAGTGGTAATGATAAATGAATTCGTCAGGTCCTGTTTAGATAATTGTTACACTAAAATTATTTTGATTTTTGTATTTTGATTGTATTTTACATTATATTCTGGCCGGATAATTGGCATTCTCAACAAAGTAAAATTGGTATTTAGAGTTTGTATTTTTTTGATTAGAGAAGATAAATATGAAAACAAGGGTAAAATTGGTATTGTATGTTAACTTAACAGCTAAACTAACGTCCGTCCAATAAATGGGTTCAATTGCATCATAACTTATGTATGATGGTTCAACTTATATTTTTAAAATTTTAGTGGCCAAACTATAATTTTACAAAAAGTTCAGTGGCCCAAATATACCTTTTGCTATAATAATTAGAATAGGAATATGACAACCTAACACTATAGTACAACCAGTCAACCATTGGACCACATCCTTTATTTGTTCGGATTCAGTAAATAAGTTTAACTTCAACTTGTTAGGTATCAGATTTAATAAAAAATAATATTACCATCTCACTCGTTTTGGTCCTAATTCATGCAAACAAGTTTCAACTTCAATTTCAACTTGTTAGGTATCAAACTCAACAAAAAATAACATTACCTTCTCACTCAGTTTTTTTTTTTTTTTTTGAGTTGGTCCTAATTCTTAACAAACACACATGCACATACAAAAAAAAAAAAAAATGTTGGAATTCCCAAAGCTTCAATAATCTAAAGGTTCTTGGTTTCACTTTTCTTAACCTTCAAAAAGCAATTAAGGAAATAATATACTCTACCTACAAATGATTCTAAAAGCTCATGGGAAATCCATACATAGTTACACACACACACACATATATATATATATATATATATATATATATATATATATAAACATATGGATTAATATACAATTTGGTCCCTGAACTTGTTAATTTTTCCTACCTAGGTTATTATACTTGAACATTTCCTAAATTGGTACTTAAACTGAGGTTTTGGGCTCTCAGTTAGTCCCTCAACTGACTTCCGTCAGTTGAGGCGTTAGTTTCTTAATTTTATGACAAAAATGCCCTTGGTCACGTGGACAACAAAAATAAACTTAAAGAAAAATGTCTCTCTCTTTTCTCTCTCTCCACGTACATTCTTCCCCACCTTCTTCTTCTTCTTCTTCAATCTTCATACGTACACTACTCTTTCTCCCTCTATAAACCCAACAACCTCCCCTAACTCACCCGGCCACCCATTTTCGCCCGCGACGATGCATCAAGAAAATTGGGGGAAAGATAACTCCTTGCTCAAAACAGAAGCTACTTACTGGTTGGAGTTGGAGTGTTTGAATTTTAGACCAGAATTAACCCTAGGCATGTTCAATTGGCAGTGATAAATGACGAGGAATTGGGGATTAACCCAACAATCAGTTTCTCTCTCCTCCCCCCTCTCTGTTTTTCAAAAAAAATAAAATAAAGAAAGACTCTTGACCAGATCTACGAAATCACACACAACGACGAAACCCTAATTTCTAACCGAAAATCGATTTGAATCAAACGATAAAATTGATTCGAATCGAATTCAACAATGGGAGATTTCAACCTCGCGCTCATGATCGTCGCCATAGTCGTTTGTGTACTGGTCTTCATCTTCAATGTCTACCTCCTTGTCAATTACCAACACCCCGATGACAAAAACCAGACCTACTTCCCAAAATTCGTCGTCATTTTGGGCCTCTCTGTCGCCGCTATCTCCACTCTCATGTTACCGGCCGACGTTGCCAACCAGCAGGCTTGCCAGCACGCAATTTACAACGGCGCGTGTAATCTCACCCTGATTAACCCTAGGCCAGGATTAACCCTAGACCATGCTTTCTATTGTCTGGACATGGAATTGGGGGTTATCATGAAAATAAAAATAAGAACATGTTGAGGGGATTGTAAGCCCCACCTTTGGTGAACTTAGAGAGAAAGGCAAAGTAGAACATGCTGAGAATGGAGAGACAAATCTTGACGAATTCGCCATGGGCACCTCCGTAGCCCAAACCCAAAACGTTGAAAACCAAGACCTTGATGAGTACGCTGGACCATACCCACATGAACGACATGACCGTGTCCCACAAAATCAGCCCTATTTCAGCTATTGATGAACCTCGATGCAAGGCTTGCTAGGTCTGGTCCAGTCCAGTCCGTCGCAGCAACTTGGATTCCGGTCACCAGCGTTTGGGAATTGGCGGTGCAATTTCTTCTTTGCCGGAATCTCTGTTTCACTGGTTTATTTGGAGTAATAGTAACCTCACCCTGATTTACTTTAATTGGCGTTTAGGAATCCCCTCACCGTATTGTCTGGACATGTAATCTCACCCCGATTTACAAGGGCATTTTTGTCATAAAATTAAGAAACTAACGCCTAAACTGACTTCCGTCAGTTGAGGGACTAACTTAGAGCCCAAAACCTCAGTTTAAGTACCAATTTAGGAAATGTTCAAGTAGAATAACCTAGGTAGGAAAAGTTGGCAAGTTCAGGGACCAAATTGTATATTAATCCTAAACATATATATATATATATATATATATAATAATAATATGAATAAGGACTTAATTGGTTTATACATGAATGAAAACCGCGGGTACTGGATTTTTGGCTGAGCCCAATTCGTTAAATAAATAGATACATAAACCAATTTGAAAGTGCACTGCCACTGTTGGTCCAGAATTTTGCTAGCTTTGAACATCTCTATCTGTAAAGCAGTTGCACATCTTTTCTTGAGTTGTCATTTTGGACTTACGTACAATAAAGTTTTTCTTTAGTTTATGCCCAACCTTCTAACTATTCATTTATACTCCGTAATCACTTTAGGGACATTAAAATTTTTATGTGTGTTGTTTTCAACAAAATAAACTTATTTTATTTATTTTTTAAATGTAACCTTGAAACACATGTTATTCAAATAAATTTTTTTATTTGTACCAACGAAAATGTCACATAATCAGATTATGTATATCATTTTTTTTAATATATATATATTTACTAACAAGTGTTCCTATAAATTAAACATGTTTAAATTTTTTTACAATGAAAATAGGTTCATTGTAAATATTCACATGTAGAGTCATTTGGTAGTCAAGATTTATATGAAATATGATTAATAAATCGAATTGTCGAATGTTTTGTGCTGAATTGGTGATGTAGACTAATAGCCCAAGCTATACAAATAAAGTCATTATCTCCCCGCTAATTATATCAAGGGAGAGGATGGTATTATTAACACTCTTCTTAAAAAAACATGAATTTTTAATCTTAATATTATCCTTGGTATATGAGCGAAGATTAATATTAAGAACACTAATAATATCGAGATTAATAATATTTCTTATTACTACGCCGCTACCAAACAGTTAGCCCACACTATATTAAAGACTATCCCATGTTGTTCAGATTTCTGTAAAAGAATAGATTAACAAGTGTCACGGGACAAGACCCTTATATATATATAATTCATTACATTTTCACTGTGTATATCATTGCTCTTAATATATAAAGTGTATCTAAAAGCTTAACGCTGTGTGTTGTTTGTAACTTTTATTAAGGATAATACGCGAAACTGATCATGCCAAAATGCATTTTGGTGATCACGTCCATTTTATGTGTATAAGCTGTATAGCTAGTTGATTAATAGAATGCTCCGACTCTTAAAAGGAAAGTGTCGCTAAAATTTGACTATTGGATAGTGCCTGTAATATCAAATAAAATACTGTTAGAAGAGCCGAATGTAGTCCTACTCAAACCTTAGTATGTCATTGTATAAAAGAGGGAGAGTGTGCTGAGCATGTGTGGAGGGAGAGAAGGAGAGAGAGTAGACCCAAGAGGAAGTCCTCCTTCTTTGTAAGTGATGAGACATAATCGTTCCGGGAGTCAGCTGCGGAAGTCGGTCACGCTCACAGGGGTCTCCCCGCACCATGGCTGCGGGTTTTTTGCTCTCCCTCACTCCCTGAATCACACTTGGGGGTTTGAATCCCCTAGTGTGATTCAGGATATGAGGGAGAGCCAAAACCCGCAGTCATAGTGCGGAGAGACCCCTGTGAGCGTGACCGACTTCCGCGGCTGACTCCCGGAACGATTATGTCTCATGAGTAAGTGAGCCCCCTATTTATACTAAATAAAGGGGGTGTTGCTAATTAATTGGGTACATTTTTTGTATGTGAGCTTAGTCCGTACATTTTTTAAAATATTTTTTTTGAGTATATACTCTTTGGGGTAATATATTTGAGTGCATGAGAAAACAAGTTATTGCTAAACTGTTTTATCCAAACTGAGATGACAAGCATATAATAAATTAAAGTTAAAACCACCCATTTAATACAGTAATAAATTTGCTTTCTTAAATTTGGTGGGAAGGTTGGAGATTAAAGTATGGTTGTTAAGCCTTGTTTCAGTTTTGAGAAAAAAAAAATAAAAAATTTAACAATAACGAAAGGTGACAAAAAAAATTGGATGGAAATCTTTCTATTTTTATATATATATATATTTTGGCTTCTTTTTCTTTTTAAGGTGAAGGCATTGATATATGTTTGGTAAGAGGAGGAGATCAACTGTACAATTGCGACACTTGAGGAGCAGTTGAAAACATGCTTTTCTCATTTACATATTTTTAAGGACACAACGTACTCTATATATTTTTCCAGTTCCAAAAAATTAAATAGTCTCAATTTAACATATATAATTAAGACATAATCACATTTCTTATAATATATTTAAATATAAACTCTTTAATTGAAAAGAAAGGAGTATATATTTGTTTCAAAAAAATTTAATAAAATTATGAATTATATAAAATATATTTGTATATACATATATACACTCGATCACATTGCGCTTATGCAAGTGAAAATTGGAATACCATTATTGTAACACGAATATTGTAAGCTTAAATGTTCATTTCGTACTTTGGTATAATTTATTCTACATTCAACTGAGATGTTGAATTAATAAAGATACGTTTATTTCACCCCAAAAAAAAAAACTTGTAGAAAATAGTTTTGTATCAATGTCATTTTTTTTATGATCATATTTAAGTAAAAAGTAATTTCAATTCAATTCAATTCATATAAAAATGCGTACTATATATTGATTGCAAGGCAAAAATATTTCAGAGTTGATTTACTATATATTTTGAACTACGTGTGTGTGTGTGTATATATACACACTATATATTAAACGGTCATTCAAAAATGATTGTTAGTACAACAAACGAAACCAAACTTTTCAAAAGGCGAATTGAATGAACGTAGCTCTAAAATTGACCATTCTAATACTAAGCTCAAGTGGAAAACAAAATAATTAAAATTGAATTGCACATGACATCTATATATGATGTACGTACGTTACTTAATTAATACTGGAGAACCCTTCTTCAAAAAAAAATTAATGGAGTACCAAATTTTATAAAACTAAATAAACATGCATGCATGTATGTTTAATACAGTATTAATTATACTACTACCTCCGTATCAAAATTAGTGTTGTGTTAACAATTTGGACACGTACAGATTAAGAAAGTTTACAAAGAAACTGATCTAATCTTATTTAGCTAGGTTCAATTATTGTAGATAAATTGCAAGGGTTTTTTATTATTTTTTTTTCTTCTCTTTCTTCTTATTAACCTCTTTAATTAGAGTAGTAAATAAGGGTTTTTTTTTTTTTTGCAGGATATAGGCAAATATTTCTTAAAATCTTATAACAACACTTATTTTTAACAGAAAATTTTATTTACTAATTAAAACGATACTTATTTTAAAAATAGATGTAATAATATCTAATTAAATGTTATTAAACTAAAAAGGAGACAATATTAAAATTCTAATTAGAATTTAGGTATAAGAATGGCGTAAGAGATCCCAAACTTGGGGCAAAGTGGTTACCAACCACCAACCAATTAAGTCTTTCAACTCCCTTGTGTTTTGGGTAAACATGGCATGGCATGACAAGCAGCTACAATAGAATGAAGAATATCCATCCGGCGGCCACTCCGTCCCGTCCCGTCCCGTCCAGGTACAGGGCCCTACCCCTACTATACAATTATATATACTATAGGCTTAATTCCTTTTTCACAAAACCCAACCCTACAACTACATCGTATCCAAATAAGGAACTATACTATAATTACTACTAGTCTCGTCATTAAAGCATGCACCTAGCTATTAACACTTGGACGAGGAGGAGGAGGAGGAGGAGGAAAAGTATAGCTCGTGTTTGTAAAAATATATACTCCCTCCATTCTTAGCAAATAATATTTTTTTAATTTTTTTAGTTAATTTAATTAATAATTAACATAAATTTAATAATTTTTATAAAGTTATGAAGGTTGTAATTTATAATATTATTAGGATAATTTTTAATTAATAAAATTTTATTTTTTAAAATATAAGTAAAGTATGTAAAATTTTGATTTGATTTAGTCACGTATTAACTTAAAAAAAAAAAAACTTTTTGCCTAAAACAGAAAGAGTAGTTAGTTTTGTAATTTATGTTTTTTTTTTTCTCTCACTAATTTTCTTTCTCTCTTCATCATACTTTTTGATTTAATCACTGCAAAATCATGTAAAAAATTATAAATTATAAAATAAACCATCTACCCAAATAGGGGCATATATAATATAGGTCCCATTTGAATAAATAGTTTGTTTTGTGATTTTGTAATAATTAATTGAGAATACAAGAGAGATGATGGAGAAAAAAATGTAAAATTTACCCAAGAAAAAAAATAGTAACACTACAAACGTAAACACACCTGTGGAGCAAAAGAGAAGGAGTAGTTTTTTTAAAACCGTTTTATGAATTTTAATTCATAAGGCAAAATCCTACATTTTTAAAATTTAATTCATCAATACATGATAGGTCAGATTAGTAAGATTCATCTTATAAAAAATATTAATAAAATAATATTAAAATTTTTTTTAAAAAAAAAAAAGAGAGAAAATGGGGTAAAGAAAGTGATAGTAGTAGTTAGAAACGAGAAGGTGAACAGTGGTTAACGGGGTGGGGTAGGTCCCGCGGAAAGACCAAATAGTATTGCGTTGCGTGTGGGCAAAAAGTTTTAAGGACATAGGATTTAGTTAATTATATAATTAAAATATAAAAATCAAATTATTAAATCATGCGAAGATAACAAACCCCAAAATAAATATTGTGGTGTAAAGGTAGTCAAATTATGTTTGAGAAGTTACTGCGTTGGACTATGGGAGAGGTTGGAAATTACTAACATATTTTGAAGTGCCACGTGTGTAACAACTCTGTTTACCGATTGCAACTTCGTTAGTGAAGTGTCACTCTCACATTAACCACAAATAACACATAGATTGACTTGTTCGGTAGCAGCGGGGCATGGATAAATAATAATATTAATTTTAGGACTATTAGCGTCCTTGTTATTAATTTTTATTTATAAATAATAAATAATTTTAAAATTAAAAATATTAATAATTTATTTTTTTTTAATAAATACACTAATAATATCACCCTCTCACATATTATTATTAATAAAAAGATAAAAATTTAATTCAAATAATTAGTATTATATATTAATCTCAATTGCTTTTTACATACCAATTATTCAATTATATAGCTTATTAATTCTATCTTACTTTAATTCTAACTATCAAATTAACTACAAAAGAGAAAGCTGTGAATAAAGAAAGGATGTACGTAGCTAGGTAAGCGTTTGCCTTGCCTAATTGCCTAGTTGCCTTGTTCAACAAGAGAAAGTCATGCTCCCATAACATCATCGTTGAATTAGGCTGCTACGTACTCTCCATGTTTCCCAAATTAACCCTCACAATTTCAAATTGCAGACCTTTCACATTGTAGTTTTTTTTTTTTTAAAGTGCAAATTACACAAATAGTCCCTGTGCTACCACCTTTTTAAATTTTGGACCTGATACTGATTTTCAAAAAAATTGTATTTTAAATTTTTACGCAATTAATCTTTCCGTTCAAATTCGTTAAATTTTTTTCGTTAAGTGCACTCACGTGCCTTGCATGTGCTTTTTATCAGGGGTAAAATAATTATTTCAATAGAAAAAGAGTAGAGGGACCATTTGTGAAGGCGCCAAAATGCAAGTCCAAAAGCCCAGGGAGTGAATCTGAAAATTGGTTCATCTTCTTCACAAAAATCGCATGACCCTGCTCTGTTCTGCGATGGTGTTCAAACTTTTTTTTTCCCCAAAGTTTGCTCATACAAATCTCACCAAAACTTAAATACAACCACATCCAAGACTCACACAAAAAGAATGGGACCTCGCTGAGCTCGAGCATATCCAAAAAGAAAGAACGTTCATGGAAAAACAGAGGGAATTGGAGATACGCGAGCATGAGCTCGCTCGCAGGTTGGTAGCTCCCCCACAAAAGGCACAAGCAGAAAGTCGGCGGACCAACGAACCCCAAGCAAGGTCGGTCAGGGGATCAGAGGCAAGGTCTCATGTGCGCACTTCTGGATCCAGTGCAACCAGAATAAGTGTCCATGAGAGGATAGAGAGACCCAAGGAAGTCCAGAGGATCAGTGCTCATGACAGACTGACCAGGGATGACAGAGGAGCTCGCCCAAAAGTGAGTGTTCATGACAGAATCTCCTACTCTCTGATATCACAAGGAGGATCAGGACGGAGAGATCAAGGAGAGCGGTCTCGTGGAAGAATGAAGCATCGAGCACGATCACACACTCCGGGGAAGAGTGAAGGTCGATCGGATGCCACTTCCTATAAACGACAAAGGGAAAATGACCTCCCACCTCGACCACCTCGCAGAGACAAGGCAGCGAGGTCAGAAGAGGGCTTGCTCAAAAAGCTCCAAGAAAGGTGGGAAGCCCTAGAGTCAGGGAAACTCGATAGTAAATCGAGAGATCAATTCGCCCCATTCTGCAAACGAATTAGGGAAACCTCGCGCGATTCGCGCCTCAAACTCCCTGCGCTCAGGTCCTATGAGGGGACGATGAATGCCAAGGAGCACATGTCTAGCTTCGAGGCTAAAATGGGGATCTGCTCGAACAAATTAGACTTGTGGTGCAAAGCCTTTTTGAGCACTTTTGAAGGTACGGTGCTGACATGGTTCGAAGAACTCGAGAGGGGTTCAATACCCGACTGGCATGAGTTCAAAACCTCGTTCCTGAACAAATTCTCTGCTGCGGGGGACATACCAAAAAGCCAGTCAGACCTCGCCAAAGTGAAGCAAGGCGAAGAAGAGTCCCTGGTCGCGTACCTGAAAAGATTCCGAGGTGTGGCCGAAGATCTCCAGAATGTGCCCGACAAGATGATCATACTCTGCTTTGAGGCAGGAATCCAGCCGGGCATGATGTCCCATGTGTTCAATATTCAGCCACCAGCTTCAAGTGCGGCCATGTACCTGGTTGCCCAGAAGATCGGAGAAACAGAGAGTGGCATTGAGGCAAAGGCATTAAAAAGGGGAACATCAACATAGGCCAGCAAGACTGTCGAGGTGAAGGCGAGCATGCCAACGCCAAATGCAACGGCGAGGAAGGATAAAAGCAAAAACCCAAGGGAGGAGGAACATTTCACGCCCTTGAGTGAGACAAGAGAGCACATAATGAACGTGCTATTTCGAGAAAAGAAGTTGGATCGACCCCGCCCACTGATGAAGGTTGACTATCAGCGCAACCCAAATAAAAAGTGCGCTTACCACAAGGAGAACGGCCACGACACGGAAGAATGCTTCTAGCTGAAAAAGGAGATACAAAAGTTGATTGACCGAGGATCTCTCAAAAGATTTGAGCTCGGTGGAGCTCGACCTGCAAACCAATACAGGAACAGAGTTGAAGAAAACCCCATCGAGGAGGACGCCGACATCCATACCATTCAAGAAGACGCACGAAGCACAACGCAGCTCAAGGATACCATTCATAGCCTTGACAAAGTGTTTAGCCCGCTACCAGACCGTGACGAGGAGGGGATAGCATTTTATCCTAGCGAGCTAGCAACGAATCCTACTGCAAAAGAGTAACCGTTAACTCTCCGCGTCCAGATCGGGAATCGGTTTGTCAGAAGAGTGTTGATTGACACAGGCGCAGGATGAAACGTGATGTTTTACAGTTGTTTCAAAGCACTAGGATTCAGAGATGCTCATCTCAGCCCAAGTAGCGTAAGGCTAGAAGGATTTACGGGCACAAGGTCACGGTCAAAGGGGTAATAACTCTCCAGGTTACCTTGGGAGAGAATGATCGGCGTCGGACCGAGGATGTCAGTTTTCATGTACTCGACCTTGAATCCCCTTACAATGCAATACTTGGACTGCCCGCTCAGGTTAAGTTCGACATGGTCTCTTCGCCAGCTCACTAGAGAATCAAATTCCCGACCAAAGGAGGAACGGGTATGATGAAAAATGACCCCAAAAGCACCCTCGTATACCTGAAGCTCGTCAGCAAAACGAGGAAAAGATGAAAAAAAAAAGAGGGGGATAGCGTTGTCATCGGGAAAACACTCTGAAGATACCCCTCCTAGAGGTGAAGGGACTGCGAGTGGCTCAAACGGAAGGGGACCGCCGAAGGAAACAGCTGTTACGGGGAACCAGGCTGATCAAACCAACCCCATCTCCGAACAATAGCAATCAAAATGAGCTAAGGAAACTAGCTCGCCAGAAAAGGATGGAGGTCCTGAAATACCCAAGGTGGACCAGTGGAAGCCCGCTCCAGAATCAAGTAATCGACCTCAAGACGAGATGATTGTGGTCGAAAGCTTAGACAACCGAAATGAGCCTGACATTCTACCTCATGAAAATTTAGACGAGGTAGTCATAAACTTCGATCACCCGGGCCAAAAAATCAAGGTAGGGAGGGAGATACCTCCAAAAGAAAGGGAAGAGATCATCGAATTCCTGTGAGCTAACACCGACGTCTTCGCATGGACGGTCGAGGACATGGAGGGCATAGATGAAGAGGTCGCGGTTCACAGGCTGAGCGTGGACACAAGCATCACCCCGGTACAACAGCGACCCCGTGTCTTCTCCCCCGAAAAGCAGGTCGCGATCAAGGAAGAGGTCAAAAAACTACTTCTGGCAGGAATCATCGAAGAAATCCTATATCCCACATGGTTGGCGAACGTAGTCATGGTCCTAAAAACAAGCAAGAAGTGGCGCATGTGCGTGGACTTCACCGATCTCAACAAAGCCTGCCCAAAAGATTGGTATCCACTCCCAAGGATCGACCAGCTCGTCGACGCAATATCAGGTCACCAAATTCTGAGTTTTATCGACGCATACTCTGGGTATCATCAAATCCGGATGTGGCTCGCGTATCAGAAGTTGACAGCATTCCGAACAGCAGGGGCACTGTACTGTTACGTAATGATGCCGTTCGGGTTGAAAAATGCCGGAGTGACCTATCAAAGAATGGTGAATAGGGTATTCGGTGACCAGCTCAGTCGAAATGTGGAGGCATACATCGACGACATGGTTATCAAGACAAGAGGGGGTAGCCACGTCGCCGACTTCGACGAGACATTCGCCAACTTAAGAAAAAATAAGATGAAGCTGAATCCCGAAAAATGCGCTTTTGGAGTAAAGGCGGGAAAGTTTCTGGGCTATATGGTGAATGAAAGGGGGATCGAGGCCAATCCCGAGAAGATCAAAGTTTTAGTAGACATGCGGGCTCCAACCTCAGTGCGAGGAATCCAACAACTAAACGGGCGTATCACAGCCTTAAGTCGGTTCATCGCCAATGCAGCAGAAAGGAGCCTGCCATTTTTCAAAGCATTGAAGGGATCAAAGAAATCATTGTGGAACGAAGAATGCGATAGGGCATTCGCCGAGCTGAAAGAATATCTCGGCAGCCCGCCGCTGCTCTCCAGTCCAAAACCCTCCGAAGTCATGTACATATACCTCGCCGCTTCAGGCTCGGCAGTAGCGTCAGTATTACTAAGGCAAGACAAGGAGATTCAAAGACCTGTGTATTACGTCTCCCACGCTCTAACTGACGTGGAGACAAGGTACCTAAACGTCGAAAAGATGGTCTTGGCCTTGGTAATAACAGCCCGGAGACTTCGATATTATTTTCAAGCCCATGCTTTGATCGTCTACACCGACCTACCACTGAGAAGAATACTTCATAAGCCCGATGTAGCTGGGAGAATGATGAAGTGGGCAGTAGAGCTATCGGGGTATGATATTACTTACGAACAGAGAAAGGCGATCAGAGCTCAGATCTTGGCAGACTTCATCGCAGATACATCATTTGCCAGGGATGACTCAGGCTCAGCTGAACCAGAAAAGGCGAGCACGCCAAACAAATCTTTCAGCTCGACCAAAGAAGGAAAGAAGCCTAAATCGCCAACTAGACCAAACAACTGCTGGACATTGTACGTCGATGGTTCGTCGAGCAAAGAAGGAAGTGGTGTGGGGGTATCATTAACATCACCTTTTAGGAGCGGAGATCGGTAGAGCAGTTCGATTCAACTTCCCCGCATCCAACAACCAGGCAGAGTACGAGGCCTTAATCTCCGGCATCGAGCTAGCCAAAGAAGTTGGGGCCCAACACCTGCTCATCTTTAGCGACTCTCAACTTGTTGTAAGGCAAATTTTGGGGGAATATGGGGTCTTCCACCCCACGTTGCTGAAGTATTGCGAGCTAGCGAGGAAGTTGCAAGGGGAAATTAAGTATTGGGAGCTGGTGCAGATCGAAAGAGCAAACAACACGAGGGCTAATTACCTGTCAAAGATAACTTTCGGCGAGCTGGAAGATCTTCCGGAGGGAGTGCAGACGGAGTTCCTAGATTTACCCTCCGTCAACAAAGAGCCTATTTTACCCATTACAGATGTTCCTAAATGTTGGATCGATGAAATTCAGGAATACATTGAATGGGGAAGTTGCCCGAAGACGACGTCCTGGCACGAATCATACGAAAAAGAGCAGCTAGGTACACCGTGATCGGAGAAATGCTCTATAGAAAGTCATTCACTAAGCCACTTCTCCGATGCGTGCGGCCAGAGACTGAGGAGGACCTCCTTGCCAAGGTTCATGAAGGCGTTCGTGGAGGACACCCCAGTGCGAAGACGCTAGCCGATCGGATTCTCTTCCACGATTATTATTGGCCGAGCTTGAGAAAAGACGCGAAAGCTTATGTGCAGAAATGCGACAAATGCCAGAGATTTTCAGATATTCGTCGCTTACCAGCAGTTCCTCAGACTCCAGTAGTAGCGGCCTGGCCGTTTGACATGTGGGGAATAGACCTCATCGGCCCTTTCCCCAAAGCTAAGGGTAACTGCGAGTTCATGATCGTCGCGGTCGACTACTTCACTAAATGGATAGAAGCAAAACCCCTAGCCAGCATCGCCGAGGATAAAGCCATCAGTTTCGTCCACGACTACATCTGGTTTCGGTTTGGGTTACCTCGGGTAATTGTCTCCGACCATGGAACACAGTTCTCCACCAAATTTACCGCGAGCTGCGAGCGCATGAAAGTCAAACACTGGATGTCCTCGGTAGCTCGCCCGCAAGGAAATGGCCATGCAGAAGCTGGGAACAAACAGATTCTTCATGCTTTAAAAAGAAGCCTTGAAGAGAAAAAGGGGAGATGGTTCGACGAGCTCCCCGCCGTCCTATGGAGTATTCGAACCTCGGTGAGAGGATCAACTGGGGAAACTCCATTCGCCTTGGCCTACGGATCAGAAGCTATGGCACCAGTAGAAATGACCCTTCCGACCTGCAGGGTGACCTATTTTAGTGAGGAGACAAACATAGAAGCCCGGGGGCTCGACTTAGACTTACTCAAGGAAAGAAGGCTCGAAGCGAGAATGAGAATGATAAACTACAAACAGCTCACCAAAAGCCATCACGACAAACGAATTAAGCCGAGGACCTTCTCGACAGGGGACTTGGTACTCAGGAAGATAGAAGTAACGGGGAGGAACGCGAGCAGGAACAAGCTCTCCCCAAATTGGGAAGGTCCCTTTAGAATCACAGACATTATCCGAGAAGGAACATATCGGCTGGCCGACCAAGATGGGAAAGACCTAAAAAACCCATGGCACGCCGACCACCTCAGACGTTATTATCAATGAAATATTTTGTAATAACTATTGTAAAAAAGCACATATATATGGAAGTCTTTGAGTTTCTTTCATATTATTTGTTGCCACCAAAACCTTACGGGGTCAAGGAATAGGGCCTTATCTAAAATATTCCCCAAAGGGGAATTTTAGAGCTCTACCCCTAGTAAATCCTCGCTAAAACGAGAACAAAACAGGACAATTTATCCAAAGCATTCCTCGCTAATCAAGGATAAAGCCTTAAGAGGTGTCCAAACAAATCTCCTTAAACACAGGAGACTCCATAAAAAGCATCAAAATTTCAAAACAGAATATACTTCAAACTATTAAAAAGACCAAATAGAAAGGAGTTAACTATATTTAAAGCTCGGCATAAAAATCGACAGAAATAAAAATGTTAACAAAAATTGTCTATTACAAATATCAAGGTTAAGTACAAGGAACAAGATCAGGAGGCCTCCTTGGCACGATGCACAGCTCAGCTATATTCATCTTGGTTTGATTTCTCCCCCTCAAAATGCTACAGCCTCAGGTTGCCATCAAAAGGAGCCTTAGGATCGGCCTTCAGAATCTTGACGAGGTTACGGAGGTTATGGTCAAAGGGTGTGGGTGAATTCTATGGCTGCTTGCCTTTCTTAGCATCACCCTCGTGCAAAGTTTTGAGCTCATCCTCCTCGAAGGGCACCATCACATGGCCCTTCCTTGCCTCTTCGCCAAAAAACAAGGTCTTATTCCAGCACAGAAGGTCGCCCAAGGGTATGCCCGCAGCCGCAGCTACCCGCAAGATATGCTCCTTTCCCCGAATGAAGTAAGGAGCAAGAGCTTGACCCTAGTCCCGGGACTTCTTAAAATTTTCAATTACTTGATCAGTCGGGGGCACGGCTTTGGCAGCCGCGAGCTCCCCTTCAAGATTAGCAAGTCGGAGCTTGAGGTTGACAACCTTGCACTCAGCGGCCTTAGCCCTCTGCTCCTCCACCAGCTTCTCGGCAGCCAAGGTCTCCTTCTCAGCGACCGTCGCTAATAGCGAGCCGCGAGTTTGGTCAGCATCCCACCTCGCCTGCTTCGTCTCCCTCTCCAGCTGCGAAGCCTTGCTCTGGGCTTCATTGACTTTCCTCACCAAAGCCTCAACCTCACCCTTGAGACGAAGATTTTCATCACTCAGCTTCTCCCTCTCCGCCTCAAGATTTTTCAAGCCAGTACGGATGCTGTTTAGCTCCCTGCCGAACAGTTGGAAAGTGGTGCCGATCTAAGAGGAAAAACAGCCATTAGAAAGAGGGTAATAACATAAAAGACAAGTTCAGGGAAAGGAAGTTACCTCGCTCATAGCGAAACCAGCTCGACCCAGCGCCTCGGCAGGATTCATTGCCCCGAGCTCCTCAAAAAGATCGTCGTCAACACAATGAAGGATGACCCCCTGACCAGTGGTCACTCCCGGAGACGACTTGTCCATATGAGCAAGATTTTTCAGAGCAGGGACAGCGCCGATTTCATTGCCGAGCTTGAGGCCAGCGGCGCGGGTCTCGAGATGCTCGAAATCGCTCCTCAGCCAAGAAGCACTGCCCTCTTCGGGTTTAGCTCGGATATTCTGGGCGGGCGAACGAGCTGGGGGTTCAGAAGAGATAGATCGGCCAGCAGCAACATCCTCGGAGGCCTCGGTGTCTTCATCAATCAAACCAGAAGCAACAGACACCTTCTTCCTCTTTCGACGAGGAGGGTCATCGGACAGAGGCTCGCTAAAAGAGGAACTTGGTCCCTTAGCAGCTCGGGTAGTCCTCTTCTGTGGCTGCTCGGATTGGGGCTGGCTCTCCACAGCGACCGTAGGAACGGCAGTGCCCTCCCCGGCAGCCTCGATGTCCGCCAGAGCAGCAGCGAACTCGGCAACTCGGGCCGTCAAAATCTTCTCCAAAGCATCTGGAGAGGCTAAGAAGTCGTCGATCTGAAACATGGCTGTTGAAAAGAACAAACAGTTAGAAAAACAATGAAAGAAAAACTATGGCATTATCAAAAGCACAGAGGAAAAACTATTACTGGGGTCACAGCCCGCTTCTGTTCATTTCGGGCAGAAAATGCAGTCCTCGGTGAATTGCAAATCTTGATGAAGTGGCCAGCCCGGAAAGCTCTTCACCAGGATCACGGGGCAGATCACCCTCACTTTCGGGAACCTCTTAGCCGACAAACCAGTAATATGCAACAAGGGCTCACTCCTGACAATAGCAACCCAGTCATAGAGGCGAGAGGAGGTCTTGCCCTCGAAGCCGAGATCGTGTTCGATGGCGGCCTTCACCCTCTTCTCGTAAGCTATAAGCTCGTCCGAAGAAGAGTCGGGAACCTTAAAGGCTTGACGAGGAGGGGGAAAACACCATCCTCTCCTACATTCAACCAGGATAACCTTATCCGCCCAGCCACTGACTTTGCTGGGGGTATCTGTGAAAAGCTTGACCCCATAGTTTTGGGTCTTGCAATGGAGCCAACCCTGTGTGTTGTTCACCAGAAAGTAATGACGGAGGAGGTTGATGGTCGGCTCAAACCCGTGAGAACGAACCATAACGACAAAGCTCGAAAGCATCCTCATGGTGTTCAAAGAGAGGTCCAAAGGATGCGCAGACATGTTCTTAAAAAATAGACAGATGAAAGGGTCGAGGGGTAAACGGAGACCGACGTCAAAAAAGCTAACGTAAAAGCCGACCTTATCTTTCCTCTGCCTGAGGTCGGCTAATTGGCTGTCAGCCCGGGGAAGTGTAGCTCCAAAATCATTTGACAAGAACTCAAAGCGAGTTCTCCATGTAGCTAAGTCGGTAATGGTAGCTTGATTCCTCCACTCCTTAATAGCCCTTTGCTTGGGGGCTCCCCGCTCCGAAGGCGCTACTGGGGGAATTGGAGATCAACCTGAAGTAGATGCTCTGCCTTTGGTCCTAGCCATCTGCACAGAAGCAGATTCATTACTCTTGAATACGCGGGTAAACGAAGGACTCGCGGCTTTCCTTTTATATCTCCTATGACCAGAGCGGGCTCTTTCTGCTCTAGCGGCCTGGTAAACTCGGGACCGATTAGCATGAGCTTTTTCGGCCTCAGCAGCCTCATGATCCCTTCTCTCCTTCCTGGCCTTAATTCGGGCTATTATTTTATCAATGGTGAAATAATTGTCCCAGAGCTCGTCTACAACCTCGTGGGGACGGATTACTTGTATGGCAGAAGACAGAGGGAGATCGGGAATGTCATAAAGATCATCAGCGACCACGAAAAAATCTTCTACCTCAATGCCCTGACTCACTAAGAATGCCCTCGCCACACTTGGGGGTACGAAAACCCATCAACCATGATATTGTATATATATATTCTCACCAGTAGGAGAGCGAGCAAAGACGCACGAGGAAGCAGAGCCAGACGAGGACGTCGAGCTCGTAGAAGGAGAGCTCGAAGAAACCGAGCTCGACGAAGATGTCGAGTTCGGAGACTCGATGGGGTTAAAGACAAAATCGACTCCTTCTAGAAACGACATACTAAACTGTTAAAAGAGGGAACCGAGTGATAAATTACCTGAATCGAGGAAAAATTCGGAGCAACGAGGAGAGAAGATGAACAGACCGCCTGAGAATTTGAAGGGCACCGGAGTTAGCACCGGCGGCAAGATTCGAAAAAACTCAGTTTGAAAAATGTGTAAAGCAAATGCGGCTAAAACCGATATCAAAGAAAACACGAAAGAAGTGGAGACAGACTTACAAGATGAACGGGAACTAGAGTGGCCAAAGGAAGTGGTACTGGGTTTTTCATAAACGGTAATGGCGCCGTAAATCTCTTGGAATCGTCGGAGAAGAAAGGTTTTTGAAGGGTTTAGTGAAAAGTGAATGCCGTAACAGTAACTTCTACCTTTTATAGCCTGGATCTTCGGGTCGACCCAGGTCAAAACATGCGGACCCTAGCTTGGCTTCTTCTGGAAGCCAAATGTCGTGGAGACCACGCGCGAGTGAAAGAGCGTCCAATCACGTTCTAAAAAGTGGAAAGGACGTGAAATTAATGCAGAACAGCTCCGTACTTTCACTCATGTCACGAGGATGTCACCCTTCGCATACGTGTCTTCCCCAGACGAGTTTGACGTATAACTTCCAAGATAGCCCGCTGAAATGGCCAGACCGAGCTGGTCTCGTTACCTCTAGCGTGAAAAAGAGCTCGGAGTGTGTATGATGGACTATGGGGTAGATTCCTCTCGCTCAGGATAAATTCATTACACTCGAGGACTCGGGGGCTACTGATGGGATCCTCCCAAATACCTATTCCACGTGTCTTCCACGACAGCCCGAGTAGGCCCCAACTTACGCGACGACCAAGACAGCTCGACATCGAGGTAGCCGAGCATATCAACCGGAGACTATGTCGAGGGCTCATGACGAAGTCCCTGACTAAAGCTCACCGCCGAGGTTACCATCCGAGCTTAACCTCGGCAGATCTCCACAAGTATCCTCGACGACCTCGGCAGATCTCCACAAGTGTCCTCGCCGAACTAGTACAAGAACCTCGACTTCCAGACTATCTATCCTCGGAATGAAGTCAACATCAAGCATTTAATGCTTACGGCGTGTCAGCGTATTCCCTGGAAGAGGCAAGACATTCCAACTAAGAAAAGAGATTTCTTCACAACCAAGCAACAATAGCATTTATGGCTTCTCCTCATTTCCAAGACGAAAACTTCCATTCTATCCCTGCAGACTGACAGAGGAATGGGTTCTCCAATAATCACCAACTCCCTTAAGACCAGGTGACTCACTTAATACCTTCTCAACACGCCATCCTTGGCTATAAAAGGAAGGATATTCCTTCATTAAAACCAAGCTGCATTTACTCCCAAGAACAAACTAAAATACTGGAGAAGCACATTTATTGCTAGTACTAAACACTCCCATATTTATTTCCTGTGACTGAACAGTTAAGCATTGAACACAAAACTACCCATACACTTATTGAGACACTGACTCTCACGCCGGAGGGTGCTAGTCAGGCAAACCCCCGACATCCTTGACGGTGTTTTCATTGTCTTACAACAGGAACTCCATTTACTCACGACGGTTTGGTCCCGATAGGAGACGCCTATTGAGAGCCGGGGCATCCTGACCAGAACCTAGCTGCACACGTGGATCCGACGTGGTCACCAAGATCTTTTTGGCGTGATCACCCTTCAAAAAAATTCAATTGCTCCGGGTTAACATCTCCCTTTGCTGCTACCGGACATCTACCTAAGAAGATGAGCCAATTTTACATTTTCATCCCCTTAAATTTTGGGTTACTGCAAGTAGCTCTACACAAATGGTCCCTTTACTTTTAAACATGAATTGACAATTTTGCCCTTCCTTAAAATGACGTGAGAAGCACGTGTCATAACTTAACAGCCAAAAATTGAGGGAAGGACTAATGGTGTTCTGCATACCAAGGACCAATTTCGAGCAATAAGGACCAATACTAAAAAAGTGGTATAATACGGGGACAATTTGTATAGTTTGCTCTTTTTTAAATTGCTGACCTTTTACAATGCATTTTTTTTTTCAAAATGTAGTTTCTTTTTTTATAAACGAGTTTGGGATATCTTTTCAAATTGCAGATTTTTTTCAGTAACGTTTTAAAAACTGTGTTTCGGGAAAAAATTATAAATTTCAGCGTTTAAAAACGTAGTTGCGTTTTAATAATATAACTTATTCAAACATTGTATTGAAGTGGATAGATAATGAAAACGCCGCATTTTTGGACTGCCTTTTGGTTAAAACGCGCGACCAAATAAGCTCTTATTTTTATTGGCGCGACCAATAAGGAGGTTTCTTTGTTTAGCATGTTCACACCTCAAGTGTTTAGGAAGTATTTTATCAGATCCTTTTGTATTGTTATATACTTTGTACACCCATTTAGACCCTACTGCCTTCTTTCCAGGATACTTTGAGATATTTTACCTGAATAATCTTAATTTAAAACTAAACTAATGTATTCTACGAATTTTTTATTACATGAAATTAGAAAGTATGTAAATTACTTTAAACCACATAATTTAGTATACTTATGAAAAGATATAGGATGTATGTCCATTTTCGAAGATGTTTGAAAAACATATATGGAGTATAAATATATTGCATCGATTTTATATTTGGACAAGTATACAGGTTTTAGCAAAAAAAAAAAATTGGGTGCATTTGATTGTGCCTTTTATTTTTTGTTTTGTAGTTTTTTTTTTCTTTCTATTTTAACTTTATCGATCATTTATTGGTCTCATCGTCTTTCTTTTTATTTTTGTGACGTTTTGTATCATAAAAAATAAACCATGTATCCAAAAGCATTTTTTAGAAACTAACTACTACTCCCTTTGTTCCAAATACTCCACGTTTGAAAAGTTTTATAATTAAGCAATATATGAGTAATATTAGAGTTGGTCATAATTACAAAAATATTTGTGCATAGTTAAGATGTTTATATAATATGTGAAGGGTAAAATTAAAAGGTTTATAGAAAATGTAAGCATAATTTTTTTTAAAGTGGATATAAAATAGTAGACTTTTTGCCTGAAACGGAGAGAGTTCTATAAAGTTTTTTGTTTCTTATATTCAGAGATTTTGTATCACAATGCATGTTGAAACATAGGGACTCACTCGGTATTTCGTGCGTACCAATTAAAATAAAATAGATATAGGCGCTAGAGAATGACATACTACTAAGAGAGATTTAGGAAAGTGATGCTTCTTTATTACTCCACATTACAACGCTTTCTATTTTCAGAAACCCTGCCTGGGGTATAAAAACAAGGCACCATATCCAACACAAATCCCAACACCTCTCTTAGCTTCCTGCAGGTTTCCATTCCATACTCTACGTACGTTACTACGTACATACTTAAAGGTTTGATATTCTTCTTCTTCTTCTTCTTCTTCTTCTTCTTAATTGCTGAATAGTTTCTTGATGATTTCAATATTTCACTTGAAATATATATGTAATTAGTTTTACTCAAAGTCGGATATGCATGCTTGCATATATATATATATATATATATATATATATATATGTAGCTAACTAAATCTTTGGAATAACGACGTTAATTAGTTGTTGATCATGAAACATTACTAGTCTTTAATTAATTTGCAGGCTGCCGGGGGGTTGGGGATTAATTGATGATGGGAAGGTCGCCAAGTAGAGAGGAAAAGGGGCTAAAGAAAGGGCCATGGACAGCAGAAGAAGATAGGATGCTTGTAGATTACATAGAGAGACATGGGCATGGGAGTTGGAGAGCCCTTCCAAAGCTCGCAGGCCTCAACCGTTGCGGTAAGAGTTGCAGACTAAGGTGGACTAACTATCTTCGCCCCGATATCAAGAGAGGAAACTTCACCGAAGATGAAGAAAAACTCATCATCCACCTCCATTCCCTCCTAGGAAACAAGTAATTATTAGTAATTAGTAATTCAATTCAATTTTGATCTTAATTTTAAAATATTGATCTAGTATAATTAATTTACTGATTATGTATATATATATATATATTGGCAATTACTTTAATTTTATAGGTGGTCAGCAATAGCCACCCGTCTTCCCGGGAGGACTGACAATGAAATAAAAAACTTTTGGAATACACACCTCAAGAAAAAGCTTCTCCAAATGGGAATCGACCCAGTGACTCATCAACGAAGAACCGATCATCTGGACCTCCTCGCATATCTACCCCAACTCCTTGCTGCACTCGCCAGCTGCAGTAATATTACCAGTGTGTTGAATCCGCCCTGCAGTTTGTTTGACAATACTAGTACCCAGCTGATCAGCTTGTTACACTCATCATCAGATCCCTGCAGCCAACTTGCACCAAGATCATCCCAAACGGTCATGATGAATAATTTGCTTCTCCAATTCTTAAGTAGCAGCCCTACTAGTACTCCTCCACCCCCGATCATCAACGAAGCAATAACCGGGCTCTTAGGGTCTGCAGTACCATTATATGACCATCATCAGCTTTCCGAATATCTAAGAGTAATGAATACTAGTAGTGCTCCCGAGCACCATGGATTATTAGTGAGTAGTAATGATGATTTACCGCCTTATCCTTGTTCAAATTTTCAAACCTTAGAAGAATTCCTTCAACATGGTGGTAATGCTGCGAATAATAGTTACCAACTACCACCAAGATTGGAGAAATCGACGACTGAGATGGACTCAAAGGGTAAAGAGCAAAATCATCATGTCGGCACTTCATCTAATTGTCCGGCGGCTCCTAGTTTTGATTCAATTCCTGCACTGATCGACTCAGCCTCGCCCTTGCCCATTAAGGGACGTGCCAATATCGATATCATGGACGATCAAATAATGGGATCAAACAAGACAAAATTAGCAGCAGATAACTCCTCCAATCCAACATCCACTACTTCCACGACTTTTGATGGTTGTAACTGGGGAGATCTTATGGATGATGAAGCAAGTGATCATCATCAATCATATTGGAGAGATCTTATAGAGTGAGTACCTACCGTCCTACTCCCAATATTAATTCTTCAATTCCCATAAATATAATTAAATGTATTAATTAATTCCTTGTATCGATCTTATATGCCAAACTTTTTCTTATTTGTTCTTGTTAATAAGATCTGAAATTTAATTTGGTATGATTGCATGCAGCCTGCAGGAAACTCCATCATGGCCAGTTTCGAGATAAATTTAAAGCTGCAGCTTCAGCTTTAGCTTGATCAATTCATTCCACTTAATTTGTAGTATAGTATATCGATCATAATTTTATTATCTACGTAATCATATCTATCATTGTATTTTAATTTGACACAAGAATTGATTTGTGCTGTAAGTATATATATATGTAAATGATTGAATATTATGGAATCGAAGAGTACGTTTATAACCAGCAGCTTGTATAAATTATACATCCAGAAATGGAAATGCATGCAATGCAATCATAATTAAAATAATTATATGGACATATATATATATATATATATTTATATTTATATATATATATATATTTATATATGATTATATGGACATATATATATATATTTATTTATATATATATATTTATATTTATATATATAAATATATATTTATATTTATATATAAGCTCTACCACGACCAACTTCCTCCGCTTTTAACAAACGAGTACGACTACGACTACGACCCCGAAAAGGATGAAATTAGAAAAGAAATGATTAGTTGTAGAGTTTTTGGTACACGAAACAATGACATGTACTATGCCGGCCCCATTTTGAAGTTGAGAGGGTTATTTGACTCTGTTTTGATCACAATGAAAAAGTCAAACATATGCAAACGTTGACAGTCCATAACCAAATGGAAACAGAACCTAGCCCCTCTCTCCTCTGGTTTGGCTGATATTTTTATTGACGTGTTAATTACACCATTAGTCCTTTGATTATTAACCTTTTCACAATTAGTCTCTTAAGAAATTTTTTAAAAATTTCAGTCCCTAAAGTACCAAAATTAGACACGCTTAGTTCCTTTGGTGGATGCCGTTAGGATTTATCCATTAAGTCAGTCATGTGCCCAACATATGACTTTTTTCTGGGCATTATTGAAATTTCATGCTAGGCACATGTCATTATTTAAGGGTATTATAGTAATTCCATTACTTAAGTCAGTCATGTAGATTTATCCCTATATATATATATATATATATATATATATATATATATAAAGTAAACCCAACGAAGAGTAACATAATCAAACAACATACATACTACAAAGAACATTAATTCATATCCGGTGGCCGGCGAGAATTTTAAGCTTTTCGAGGTGCCATCTTAACTCCTAGATCTTCTTCAATAGCTCCTCGGCCGGTGGCGTGGGCGTCGATGCTGCAGCATTATCCATTTTAGCCAATACCCAATTTCAAAAACTAAGTTTAAAATCCCAAAACCTCAACTGGGTATTGATGAATCTTGATTTCTTGTAACGGGTTTGTAGCAGTTGAAGATGAAGTCATGGCATGTCCCTTTCTTTCTTAAAAATCAAGACTTTCTCTCTTTAATTCACCAATCATCATCCATGGCTATCTCTCTCCAATTCAACCATCTTTCCACCTGTACCGATCTCTCCTTACCGGACATCAAGTTCTTCCGTTGCAGTAAACATAACTCACTCCGATGCTCCACCGCCGGCGATTCCTCTTCCTTAGTGGCTGTCGGTTTCGACTTCGACACCAAGGCTTTCAGGCATAATTTGACGAGAAGTGATAATTACAATCGCAAGGGGTTTGGACGTAAAATAGAGACGTTTGAACTCATGAATCGAGAGTACACCAGTATATTCTTGCGAAGAAATTGAATCAATTTCCTGCTCAGTTTAACTACTGTTCATTTTTACTCCAAACGTTAATTCTCAGCCTCAATTGAATCATATTATTTCTCTCTCTAAAACTCTCTGTTTCCGTGGCTGAAGGCTTCCATGGAAGCCGAATTCGAAGCTGTCAAAGAAGAGGCCCAGCAAGTTTTCAAAGTATTGGGGATGAACTTGCCGGTACGTGTACCCAGCAGATCTGCTTGAAATCGATGGACAACAATGGTCGTTGGATTCTGATTACTATAATCAATAGGAGTTGAATTTGATTATTGGCAATTAACAAAGAAAAAAACTGGGGATTCAATGCTTTTACTATGTTTGTGTGTACATGTGTGTGGAGAGAGTGAGAGAGTTCCAACTTTGTCGTTAGAGATCTCGCCGGAGAAGACAGCTAGGAGCGAGGGTTGAAGACGAAGTTGTCTTCTAATTTCACAATTGCACCCTTAGAGTTATTAATTTAACCTTTTTTGCTATTATAGCGAAGTACAGAGACGGTTGGTTCATACATGATAAGAATGGTGAAGAAGATAAGTAAATTCTAATTTTGCCTTTACCCAAATGCACGTGGGAGGCATATGGGTCACTTAACAGAATTTTACTAACGACATCCATTAAAAGGACTACTTGCATAACTTTTTGAAACTCTTGGGACTGAAATTTATAAAAAATAAATTTAAGCGACTAAAAGTTAAAAAATTAATAGTCAAAGAATTAACGGTGTAATTAACCATTGACTAAGAGTGGACCCCACCCCAACTGACGAAATTACTTACAGGATTAGTTATTGAAAAAAGCTAGTATTAAAAAAAAGTGAAATTTGAAAAATATAGTACGTATTTAGGTAATTAACTTGATATTTTTATCACCATGTAGACAAAAGTCAAGACTATTTGTTACTAATTAGGTGAGACCCCTTTCTGAAAGACAACACAGTTACACAACACCTTGATGCAAAAGCAACCCCTCTCTCTCTCTCTCTCTCTCTCTCTCTCTCTCTCTCTCTCTCTCTCTCTCTCTCACACACACACACACACATTCTTCTAGAACATGCTTCTTATTAATTTACTCAAGAAAAATAAAATAAAAACATGTTGATAATATATTAATCCCTCCCTCCGTTACTAGATATATATATATATATATATATATATATATTAAGATTTGGTACACAGGTTTAAAAATTTTAATTATTTGTATAACAATATTAGTAGTATCATCTAAAAGAAAATTTAATAAGTAGATATGTTTCTAAAACGGCCTAAAATGTCGGACTATTTATTAGGAACGAATGGAGGCCTTTTTTTTTTTTTTTTCCAAGCGAACAATATACTCCATTCATTCCAAAATACGTATATTCTTTTGATTTTACACAAATTTTATCAAAGTATTTAGTTCTAATCGACATCTTGATTTATTTATTTTTGGTTCCTGGTCTTTTTCATAGTTTTTACTTTCGCTCTCATTGGTCTCACTTATCTGAAACGTATCAATCTCTTACTTTTTCATCTAATCATTAAAAAAAAAATTATAAAACACAAAACCAGTTAGCCTTATCTTTTAATATGAATGCCAAAACACAATCACTTCTCCTTGCAAAATTTAGTGAATTGATTTGACATTTTAGATTTTCTCTCTTCGGTCTCATCAATTTTCTTTTTATCTCTTTTTTTTCACATTATAAATAAAAATTCAAAACTCATAATAAAGTCACTAGATCGCAAAGTACTCTAACACAAACCAACCAATATGTGTGTGTGTGTGTGTGTGTGTGTGTGTGTGTGTGTGTGTGTGTGGTGATGGAACAAGGTACATGTTGACGTTTCCTAAAGAGGATGGAGGCGATGAGGAGTGAGGAGGGAGAAATAAATGTCCAAGTGTGCCTTGAGTTATTGAAGAAAATACGACAGGGTTTCTTTGAGCATATTTTGAAAGTGAGTTAGTCATATTTATCATTAATTTAAAGATCAGTTCAATGATAAAAGAGAACCTTTAGACAAAGTTTGCTAGTTAATTATATATATATTTATAAATCATTTTGTTTCAATTAAGTTTGTTTTTCATTTTATTAGTGAGAAGTTTTGAATGAAAGACGATAGAGATTTTTTAACATAGAGTTGGGATATATTATCCTTAATTATAAGATTTTGGGATTTTAATTTTTGATTTTTGACTTCTTTTCTTGGCTCCACCAATTTCGCTATCTATCTTACCTTTTTTTTAATTATTAAAACAAAAATCTTTGCATTCGTAATGTTAGAAATGAGAAAATCCAAACATACAAGCTATAAACATATTTGGAAAAAAATTCAATGGTTGCTTTCAATAGTAACCATTGATGGTACTATTATTATTATTATTATTATTATTATTATTATTATTATTATTATTATTATTCATTAGATTAAAAATTAAATGTTAAAATTTATTGTGTAGTTGAAAAATGCGTGTAATTAATGGTTAAGTAGGTGAGTCATTTAATGCAATTAATTCCAACTTTTGATTTTTGACAATGAATAACAATAATAGTAACTATAAATGTTATTAATATATATATATATATATATATATTTATATAGCCCTGTCCAAGAAAGGCTCCTCATCTCGGCATCTCCAATATGCATGGTGACATCTATAGTTGGTAAACCGTTGACCTTCGTAAACAACTAACCAAACCTACCTTTGCCAAATCTGTTGCGACCCCAACCTCTTGTAACCTGCACATTGTCCTATATTTTCTCCATCTTCAACACTGAGAGATTAACTCATTGTTTTTAAACATTATTGCGAGACAATATACTACTCCTTCCGTCCCAGATAAATATTTTTAATTGGCAAAACATATGAATTAAGAAACGTAATTAATGATGTACTGTAAAATATCTTCTGACGATAATACCCATAAACATTAATTGAGTTCTACTATTCAAAATAAATGGGTTTTCTAGGATGTCTTATATTAAATGAAGTTTTAGGGTATATTGAAAAGAATGATAAAGAATTTGTATAACAAAAGTCATTAGGAATATTAGTTGGAACATCCCAAAATAAAAAATAGGAACATTTTTTTCGGAACGGAAGGAGTAGTATAATTTTGAAGATTGGATGTAAAAAAATCTAAATTTAATATAAATTGTTTACCTACATATAAAGGGGATCATATATGGCCTATTTGATTTGACTATTTGGGATGTATTTATAATTTATGATTTATTATAAGTTACGGAGTATTTTTTAAGTGTTTGATTTGGTTTATGTGATAATAAATCATAAGTCATGTACAAGGTAATTAAAGCACGTTTAAGGTAATAAAATGCAAACACTAAAGGCATGTTTGTTAAAACTGAAAATTAAGCTTTGAAAACTGATGTCTGAAAAAGTAGAGCTTAAAACATTAAAGCATCCTCTTTTGACTTAAAATTTGGCTATTTTTAAGAGATACTTAATTTATTAAGTGATATAACATTGCATTATTAAACAATTTTATTTTTAATATCACTTAAAATTTTTCTAATTAAGCTCTTAATTGGTTAACGAACATGTCTTAAGTCTTGTGTTTATTTCTATTTTTCAAAAACATGGAAGCTCTCTTCTTTAATACAACTTTCTATATTCCAATATTACCCTTATTTGCAAGTTAAGATTCTTTTCATTCCTTTCATGTCCAAGATTACCATTATTTACAATAAATCAAACGGCTAATTAATCAATCAACACTAGTTTATGAGCTAATTAGTCATGGTCATCTGTTATAAGTTATTAATGATCAGCTACAAATTTTAGCTAAATCAAATAGGGCCCATAATATGAGCATCACGATGTTTGGTGAGTAAAACTTATTTTTGAGTGTAAAATATCTGAATTAATAATTGTAAGGCATGAGATTGCCTAAACAAAGTACACTTTTTTCATTGGTGTTTTCACGACAACTTCATGCCCCATTGGATGTGTCATAATTCCGTTCATTTGACATTTTGCACTTTGCATATTATTTTCAGTTTTCATAAGAATAAAGATGTGCATTTAAATGTGCTATTTTCAGTTTGTGGTTTGCAACATAGTTAGTAAATTTGCATATAGTACGCATATAATATATGTACGTATAAATACTTCTATTTATCATACTTAAATCAAACTTAATTAAAAATATTCGTATTTTTAGGTTGAATTGTATAGTGCACGTATAGAACTTCAAACGTATTGTACCTCACGTATAAAACTCGTCATATACCAAATTTTGATATAATTTTATTATTTCAATTATTCGATTTATATTATTATTCTTGTTTGAATCGATCAAATAAGATATTGAACATTAAAATATTTATTATGAACAAGATATATTCTTTGTTACTACTCATACTTCTTGAATTACACATATAAGATTATATATGGTTAATCATGTTTTCCTTTAATTAGCTATTAACACATAGTTATTTTGTGATAAATAGGTAATATGAAAATAATAGCTTTGAAGGTGTAAAAATATGAAAATATTAAGATATTTAAACTTAAAAATGATGAAAATATAAAGAATTTCATATAGAATATGACGTATTTTTAGTCTCATACATTTCAATTATATTTGTATTATATCTGTACAAGCATATAAAAGTATTTTTACCATTTACATATTATTATGCCGAATTTTTCGCCATAACTTTGAATTTTTTTTATATAAAACGTGTACGTTTATTTTAACGTATTATACACGTCTTGTAGTGTACTAACTATGGTTTGCAACAATTAGGGGGGAAACAAAAGTATGAGAGAGAGAGAGAGAGAGAGAGAGAGAGAGAAGAGAGAGTGAGAGAGAAATATGGTAGTGATGAAAGTGTAAATGCCTGACGAGTAATGCTAGGGCCACTCAAAGTGTACTCAAATTTTTACACTTAATGATGTGGCATGGGTTAGAATCTAATTAATCATGGTTATAATTTGGGTTAGTGAGTAAAAACATAGGGTCAATTAGGGTTACAACCCATGCCACATCATTGAGTGTAAAAATTTGAGTACACTTTGAGTGGCCCTAGCATTACTCTGGACTAAATGCAAACATTAGTAATTAGTTTGAAAAATGGAAAATGGAATAATCTAGTTTTTCGGTTTAAGAATGTGCAAATTAAAATGGCCGACAACCCCAAAATGGAACAGGCCTCTCATTCATATATATATATATATATATATATATATATATATATATGTTTTCACTCACAACAATGAAAAAAAAGTAATTTGTGAATTTAAGTTTATGTTGGTGGTGGATCTGATCTTATTGCATTGATTTTCACTAAAGAAAAATGTTTTTATTAGAAAGTTGCATGCGCGCATTTCTTTCTAGAAAGAAAATTAGTTGATCAAGATGATGCATATATATTGTTGTGGGTCTGTTCCAGCCTTGCGAACAAGATCGTGACACAACCTCACCGAATGTTATTACAAAATGGGAGACCTAATACATTAAGACTAGGAGATCCTCACAAGACGCTCGACTATTACAATAAAACAGGGGAGGGGGTAACAGATCGTTTATGGCCTAAGGGAAAAAATAACAGTAAACCTAAAACAATAGATTTACACAAGATCAGAACACCAACCTGCAAGTAAACAGAGAGTTAGACCAAGAACAGAAACAAAAATGGTAAAGGAAACAAACTGAGTCTAAGAAGAGCTTATCCCGCCAGTGTCAAGTCACCGACTCGCCGTCACGGGTGCTAAACACCTCGGCTATTGCTTTTACTTAGGCTCAGTAACCCTTTTGTTTTCTAGTCCACCAATCGAGTCCCTAACAGTCCCCAACCCTCCACTCACAGCTCCAGCGAAGACTACCCCCTAAACCCAATACCGGTGACCAAACTGAATAATCGACAGACTCTACACCCCGAAACCCCCCCATACCCAAAACCAGATTCTCACCAAAGGCACGCCTTCAAAGAACCTCATCGTGTATAGCTATGTGAATAGCTCTCTCTCTCTCTCTCACTCACAAACTTATACCAAGGAACACAGGTTAAGCAAAGAAGAGAAGAGAAGAGAAAACAACATTCACACACACAGTCACTAAGGGCGACAGACAGGTTGACCAAGGGAGGACCGGCGGTGACAGAGCAGGTGAATCAAATCTAACCCTAGATTTGTTATATTCTCTCTCTCTACCCTACAGTGACGCCAAGGGAGAATAAGGGAGTATATATATGACGGCTATGAAGGGGCGCACACACTGCTAAGGTGTGAGTATGTGTGTTAAGGGGGGGTGAAAACGGGAAAGGTCTAGAAGACCTTCCGGTTTTACGCAAGTGAGTGGGCGGGCCGCCAAGGTGTTGGACTGGGGTTGGGCTTTCTGTTTGGGCTGCCACTTGGGCCAAGCCAACAAACATATAATATATACATAAATCTTTCGATCGTATTGAAAATGAGGGAAGCACCTTAATTATTCCAATTGCATGGGAATTGAATAACCCACCCATGCAGTTGTCTTCCTTAATTAATTTACATGCATCATTCTTACTTTTTTCTTTTACGTACCTCTTCTGATCATGAGTTTCTTTCTTTCTTCCAGCAACTCTCTGCTCCCTGACTAGGCAAGTAATTAAACAATGTCAGCACCCTTATAATTTGAAATTGTATGTTCTAAAAAAATTACTATCAAATCATTAAATAAAGGAATTAATATGCATGCATGCATGGGCAACACTCATAAATATATTGTTACAAATTATGTTACTCCGTACGTAAATGAATACATACAACGCCTCTAATTTATAGATTATCAAATTACTAGATAGCTATAACAAAGTTTAGAGATAAATAATTGGTGCCCGAGTCTCAGGCCTTTTTGTTAACCATTTCTGTTTCGCTTTTTTTTTTTTTTCTTCTAACTTTTGGTGAAATTAAAATGGAAACAGAAATGGTTTTGACAAACCTGAGATTCCAAAATCAGTTTCGAAACTTGTTGATGATCCTCTTGATTTTTCCTCTGTCTTGATGCAGATTTAATCTCATATTTTCTTGATTTTGAGTGGTTCCGATCCCCACTAATTTCATTTCACGAACCGGACAACAAATTCATTCAACTAGAGGTAGAGCTCTACCAAAAGGGAGGCGCTAAACGCAGCCCCCCACGAAATTATTAACTTGTCCTTTTTTCTATTTTCTTTTCCTTATTTTAAAAAATTAACATAAAATTACAGTTGCCCCCCTGGCTTTTAAAATTTTACAGCCACCCCTAGATTTTAATTAAAAAATTACAGCTGGCCCCCATGACTTTTTAATAATTACAGTCGCCCCTTACGCCTTCCCCCTACAAAATTACATTTAGGCTCCCTACTTTTTATATTTTGCACCATCCCCCTATAAATTACACTTAGGCCCCCTAAAATATTACCCTTAGCCCCTTGACTTTTTTATATTTAAAGCTACCCCTATAATATTTACACCCTCCCCCGTATTTTTATATTTTACACCTCCCCTATAAATTACACTAAGGTCCCCTAAATATTACACTTAGCCCCTTAACTTTTTTATATTTAAAGTTGCCCCCTATAATATTTACACCCTCCCATAAAATTACACTTAGGCCCTTATAAAATTACAGTTAGGCCCCCGAAAATATTACACTTTACCCCCTTAATTTTTTTTATAGAAAGGAATGGATGAGGGGAGGGTGTAAAACAACTGGGGGCTAAGTGTAACATTTTAGGGAGACTAAGTGTAATTTTATAGGGGGAGGGTGTAAATATTATAGTGGGCGGCTATAAATATAAAA
This sequence comes from Platycodon grandiflorus, assembly GCA_016624345.1. NCBI lineage: Eukaryota > Viridiplantae > Streptophyta > Magnoliopsida > Asterales > Campanulaceae > Platycodon > Platycodon grandiflorus. The sequence continues at coordinate 910,369 of CM028364.1, read as the reverse complement.
AATTTAGGGGCTAAGTGTAATATTTTAAGGTGTCAAAGTATAATTTATAGGGGGAGGGTGTAAAATATAAAAAGTAGGGAGGAGGGTGTAAATATTTTAGGGAGTGTCTTTAAATATAAAAAAGTTAAGGGGCTAAATGTGATATTATAGGGGGTCTAAGTGTAATTTATAGGTGAGGGTGCAAAATATAAAAAATAGGGGGCCTAAATATAATTTTATAGGGGAGGGTGTAAGGGGCAACTGTAATTATTAAAAAGTTAAGGGTCCCCTGTAAATTTAGACAATGGGCAGCTATAAATTTTTAAAAGTTAGGGGGACAACTGTAATTTTAAGTTGATTTGATTAATTTTTTTACAATAATAAAAAATAGAGAATTACTATTTGAACCCATTAATTTACTGAGTATACCCAATTACTTAATACACACTACCCTAATATTTTTCACCACTTAAAAAACTAAGTACACCCCCCCTCAATTTCCTATTATACCCTTACAATATTTTCCCCAAAATTAACCATCTACTAAGTACACCCCACCCTGCTTCTTCCACCTTCCCCCCTCCCACTGCCGGTACACCTCACCCCCTTCTCCCTCCCAGCAACCCACCCCTTCCTCCCTCTTTCCCTCCCCACCACCCACACACACCGCTCAACCCACCCCTTCCTCCCTCCTTTCCCGCCTCCCCCTCCCCTCCCTCCCTCCCCACCACCAGGCAACCCGCCTCTCCCTCCATCCTTCCTCCTCCACCTTTCTCCCCCCCACACCCGCCAACCCACCCCTTCCTCCTTCCTCCCTCCTTTCTAGCCTCCCCTTCCCTCCTTCCCCACCACCACCCCACCACCACCACCACTACTTCCCCTCCCTCCATCCTCCTCCTCCTCCTCCTTCCCCCCACCACATCAATCAAGCCCACCCCCTTCCTCCCTCCTTTCTTGCCTCCCCGCCTCCTTCTTCATCCTCTTCCTTCCCCCCTCCCCCACCCACACCAGTCAATTCCGCCTCCATAACAGAGTATGTTAAGCTTTTTTTTTTTTTTTAAATTGTTCGGTACCCTTACCGAACACCCATAATGGTGTTCGACACCCTTTCCGAACAGCACTATGGTTGTTTGGCACCCTTACCGAACATCCATAGTGCTGTTCGGCATCCTTACCGGATAAATATGAGTATTTAAGTCAAAATTTATAATAATATTTTAATAATATATGACATAGAATGTACTCAACAATTGTGTGGGTAAATAACAACTGTCTAAAAAAAAATAACTAAGTTAGTAATTTAGCCGAAAGTGCAACCTGCGTTTAGCGCTTGCGGCGTACCAAAATAATCCACAATTTCGGCGTAAGAAATTCCGGGTACCTTTGAGTGCGAATCCACCGACCTGACCTGACCTGACCCACTCACTCTATCCAACACTTGTACGTACATCGACTTTGTTCGATTGGATTCCGGCCAGTTGCGCAGAACCGGTGGGACTGCGGGGGCAATTAGCCGGAACCTAGATTCGCTAAGAGAAGACTTAAATTTGGGCATCAATCAGTTCGGGATCGTCAATTTTTCCAATCTCGCTCTGAAATATTCCTCCAAAAGTCGGTGGCCTTTCATTTCTACCGGACGACCTCTCCATCTCGAATCTCGTACCCCGAAGATTCCCCACCCACTACCTGCCTCTGCCTGCAATTAGTATCTATATATTCTCTACTAGTAATAGTATTAAGGTAAAATCACCGCCTCCGCTGAAGAAAATTCATTGGAAAAATGTCGGAAATACTAGCAGAAAGGTTTCGCATAGGCTACGCTCTTGCGCCGAAGAAAGTGGAGAGCGTCATACTCCCTTGTTTGATCGACACTGCCAAGGAGCGAGGTATAGACCTTATCCCAATCGACGTCGCCAAGCCACTGACCGACCAAGCTCCCTTGGCCTTGGATTGCATCCTTCACAAACTCTACGACGACGATTGGAAGAAGCAATTGGACGATATCTCACTGACCAACCCTAGCCTGGTAATTATCGACCCCCCTTACGCTATTGAAAAGCTTCACAACCGCGTTACCATGCTCCAAGTCGTCACCCTACTCCAAATCCCCCCTCAATTCACCCAATCTTGCGGCATACCTAAACAGCTGGTTCTTCATGATTTAGCATCTGATTCTGATCCCGAGAAGTTGACTTTTCCTGTTATAGCTAAGCCGCTGGTGGCTAACGGGAGCTTGAGTTCCCACAAGATGTCGCTGGTGTTGAATAAGGAGGGATTGAAAAGGCTGGAGGTTACCCACCCAATTGTGTTGCAGGAGTTTGTCAACCATGGTGGACTCCTCTTCAAGGTGTATGTTGCTGGTAAACACGTACAATGTGTAAAGCGCCCTTCTTTACCTGACATACCCGACTCTAACTCTGGGGGTTTAGATTTACCAGCCATTATATCCTTTGCCCAGATTTCAAATTTGGCAGTAGCTGCTACTGAAGAAGATAAGAACAAGAGTGATGACAAATTAGAGGCAGAGATGCCTGCGTCGAGTTTTGTTCTTCTCATAGCTAAAGGGCTGCGGCAGGCTTTGGGACTTAATCTGTTTAACTTTGACATGATCAGGGACGCCAGGGACCCTAATCGCTATCTTGTGATTGACATCAATTATTTTCCAGGTTATGCAAAGTTACCTTCATATGAAAAATTCTTGACTGATTTCTTCTGGGACATTGCTACTGCCCACCAGAAGATGCAAAAGCTTGATTGACATGTAAGAGTTCCCAACTCACATTAGAGTGAATTTTCATAAATAAAGAAAAAAGGCCATGTAATAAATCATTCCAATCTTCATTTTAGTAAAGCCTTTTCTTTTATATTATCTCTGTTTTCGTCAAGGCTCAATTTTATTTTGCGTCAATCTATCTATTGCCTAATGGGGTAGGTATCAATTGGTTTTGAAGCTAATCAATCTGGCTTTTCAGTGGTATATTTGCCATTGGCTTTGTGCTGTTGCCTGTTTTCAGCCCCCGCACACCCCAAACAAACACACATACACTACTGTTTTTAGGTTTTGGCACTAATTTCAGTCATCTTTATCAGCGAAGAACATACTATAATTTCGGCTCTATGATGCCATCCTTTTTTCTAGGCCAAAATCTGACCATAGACAACCCCCCACCTCACCCATCCCCACCCCCAAATTAGAGATGCCAGAATTAGGGACTCTGAGTTACAGTAGTTATGTTGCAATTTTGCCACTTTTAAGGCTGCTTCTGAAGTGAAGGTTTATATTTAAAGGCATTTCAAGTTCTGTGCTTAGGATGGTCCTTCTGAGAGAAGTACATGCTAATGAAAGGCCCAAAGGCAGTCCAATCTTTCAGACTAATAGACTGAGATGCGTATCAGTATGTGTACGAGATGATTTTATTGGACCTGCTCAGTAGAAAAATTCATTGCCCTTTTTTTTTTTTGTGTGTGTGTGTGTGTGGCTCAAGCCAGAAATCAATGACTCATTATCTAAGTCTAACTTGATTCTAAGCAATTGGATATAAGTCAACAAGGATCTGCCATGGTCTTGCACCCAAATCCATTTTCACTAGTTAACTTTTTGTTGTTGTTGGGGGTGGGACGGAGGGTGGGGGGTGTTGACGAGTTTCTAGTAAAGGTTCTACTTAAAACTTTCAAGATACTTGTTAAGAATTCCAAGTACGAAATGTCCCCACCTCCCCCCCTCCCCCCAATACATTGGTTAATAGTTTTAATGCACTGATAATTGTCGTCTAGAAAAAGTAATTACGTTTATATCTTCATATAACAAGTCCAAGGGGCATTTGTTAACAACAACCTTGTTAAATAGCCTCAATTCTAAAATTAGGTTTAGGTTTACATGTTATATTAAGTTGAACGCTCATTTATCATGCACACAAATTAGAATCTTATATATATATATATATTCAAAAGCCTTGAAAGCCATGTCCAGCTGTGCAGGTTTTGGAAACCAGCAACTACTATACCCCATATAGTTTCACATAAGAGCTTAACCCTTTTGAGTACATATAACTGTTGGTACTCTCAAAGTTTCCATCTTTGTCTTGGCAACCAAACCAATGGCTTTGAGGTAGGCTTCTTGTTGTCCGAATTGAGACTTCATTAATGTGTTGACCCAAGTACCAGAATAAGGGATATGGCTATGAAGACCTGCAGATACAGTATTGTTGGAAACATTAGAAGCATAAAGAAGAGGAGAAAATATGTACTGGAGAAGTGAATGGGGGAGGGGATAATAAGGTCAAACAGACAAACACAACAGAAGGAATCCCACTCCCTTGCAAATAACAGAATAAAGATTTATCACGTCATACAGATAAGGCACTTACGAAGCAAGCTTCAACATACAAGAAGGTCGACTATGTTAAGGACATGATGTAAGTATTACTCCACATATTAGATTTTCATATTTAATTTTCACGAAGATTCTATCTATATGTCTCAACATATCTGACTGATTCACTAGAACATCGTTTCCTTTTTCTTTTTCCTTTTTTTTAAGTAGGAAAGAGTACAATTTTCTCCTCCTGTAAAGAAAAAACAACTACTCAGCTCCAGACAGAAGAGCAGATGCGCTAGGAGAATTGCAACCAACGATCGAATAGAAATTTCAATGACTGCATTCGCTATAGACAACGAAACCCCTCTCTTTAAACACTTATTATAATTACTAGCCCGACTCCCTGGTGGAGAGTATAACCAAATTTCACATTAAACCTTCATTGATCATCAACATTAGATAATCCCAAAAATCAAACACCAACGGTAATCTTCAGCTTAAATCCAGTTACTACATCAACTAATCCCAAAAAGTATAAGTATGTATTTGCATCACCTAAAAGTATCCCCCCGAAGGCAATTCCATGGAAAAATTCTAGCAATTGGTATTAATGTTCTTTGCCATAAGAAGGATTCTCAGTAGACAGTAGTAGCATTGATATATCATGGCCTTGGTGTTCAAATAGATTTGCAGTATGCAGTTTATAAATATAAACAGAGGCAAATAGCTTTGCAGACTGCTTGACAAAACATGCTTGATGTGTATCAAGCATGGTGACCTATTGGAGTTAATGACCTAGAAGATGAATCATAAAAGTAAAGGGAGCATTTTCTCTGATTTTTGGGTTCTTTCTTGAGTTTGCTTTGATATCTTTTATGTTTTAAGTTCATGACAGTCAGGGGGTTAGGTCTGATGCATGAGTATTTATTGTTTTATGTCGGATTAACTAATTCTTTGGTCCGTGTAATTATTGTTTTTCCTATAATGGTCCCCGTTCTTGAAAACTTTCTAATCGTGTTACTGGACTTGACTTTCTGTCCTGTTCTAGTACTCGCCGGTCCCCGGCCCCGCTCATGACATTTAAGTATAATTTTACTGCACAAAAAGCAAATAAAATGATAATACCAATTGGTGAATGAAAATTATTAAAAGTATATTATTAACATTCAAAATAGGTGTTTTTTTTTATCTTTTAAAAAATATACATAATTAATTGATCATGCATGTTATTTAAGCATACTATTGTTATTCACTTTGATTAATAACTAATTAGGATATTGTTTTATATAATTGTATTAACAAAATTAAAACAAATGAAATAGAGTAGCCTAGTCTTTCTCTTCCTGCACCCCTCCTCTGCTCTCTATCTAATTATTCGCTCTCTCCTCAGGTTCTACCATTGACCAATAACAAAATTTCCAGGACAACACCCCCCCAACCATCCACGCACCCACCCTAAAAGGATTGCAGCTAGGGTAATTTAAATAAAAATATTAAAAATAGTAAAAGCACTGAACTGACCAATGAGTTCATGGCAGTGAGCTCATTGGAGAACTCATTGAGAAATAGCAGCGAAATTCAAAATAAAGTAAAATACAAAATAGACACTGAGGTTTAAAATATTTAATCAACAAGTAAACACTTGTTGATGTGCCAGTATGGCGAAACTTTCACTAGGTAAAAATTTGTAGTTTAATACAAATACGAAAACCTAACACTAGTGAAAATCATACGAAAAGCTCTATACGTAGCTCATGTATACATCTTAGAATAGCTCACCCAAAAAATAAGAAAGATATAAACTATATGCTCTAATAAACAGAAGATAGGGTGAAAACAAAAACACTGCGCTGGAAACACTATGAATGATTCCTTGGATGAAAGGTTCATTGAGGAGTTCGTACGAGACAGCGGCAGTAGACTTTAAAATCTCTCTCTAAACACTTTGTGTATTCTCTCTTTAAGCTCTGGAATCCGTGTCTTTGTAAAGGCTAAGTCCTCCACAATATATAGGCTTCAAGGAAACCTAGAAACCTTGTACAACAAGAATTCAACTTACCATAAAAGCATTAATAGGTTAGTGAATAAAACAATGACTCAACTTAAGAAACTAGAGACATATCATAACTCTATGAATCATATTCCTACATAGATTAAGGTCAGCCGTTTCCTTTAAGGAATCGTACGGCACAAATACAAACCCTAGAATTTAAACAATTCATAAAACCCTAATAACTTTAATCTCCCAAAACTATCCTTTCTATAAAAGGATTAAAACAAATAAATGATAATTAACAATTAGTAAAAACCAACTAACATTAAATCAAATAATCCTTTCTATAAATAATTAATTCCTACACACGTAAAATAACATTAATCAATTAAACAAAGTAAATACCAAGAAAGGCAAAACCAATAATTAATTAATTAAACTTTAAAATATTTAAACTCTAAATATCATACTCCAACACACCCGCTACTAACCACATGAACCACCCCTTCTATTTGCGCCTCCCCTCCTCTTGCATTCTCTTTCTCTCATCCTCTCTGCAAATAGCATATTTGCTACCTTTGTCTAACAACGATGGGGTGGGGTGGGGTGGAGCTAACTGGTTCAAACATTGAGAAAAGAATGCAGAAGGGCAAAATGGTTATTTTCAAAATAATTAGCTGTCTTTATGGAAAAATGCCAACTGCAAGTACTAAAATAGCAAAAAGTCAAGCCTAGCAACCCGATTAAAAAGTTTTCAAGAACGGGGACTATTACTGGAAAAATGGATAGGGACCAGATAATTATTTAATTTTTTTGAGTCAAATATTATGTTAGTTTGCTGGTGTCCTCCCCAGACAGATCCTCCCCCCAGAGAACACTCAAACATAGATAAAAATTAATAATAATAAACAAAAACAATTAATACAAACAAACACCAAAACTGCATTTTACACAAAAGAAAAGCAGTAGTAGTTCACAAAGAAATTCATCCGATAATCATTATCTTTAACCTGAAACAAGCAGGTGCATCACATTTCAAAAACAGAAATCAAAGTCTTACAACGGTTCCAAGTGTGAAAAACAAGTAGAATAAATACTCAACCTAATAAATATTTAGCATAATAAGAACTTTGCATGGGTACACCACAGTACCTCCAATAGACAGAAAATTGCAGAGATGACGAAAATTGTCTTTGACAACTTGTTCTTTAGTGCTTTAATTGTCAGGGAGGTACAGCTCAGCCTAGAAGTTAAAACTGAGAGCATTTAAGCCTTGTAGAATTTCAGCAGAGTGTTATTTAAACTCAAAGTTATGTGTAACTAAAGAAAGTTTACCTTCTCAAATGCCACAGTGGATTTGCCGATGATATAGTCCCGTATTTGAATACTTGGCAAAACCAAACGGAATCCGGTCATTGTTTACATGTACTGACCCACCACATACAGATTATCTAGATACAGGAAGCCCCAGTCAGCGAATCTTTTCCTTTGAATTTTCCACTTACAATAATGTCATAAGTTTTGTCATCAGGTACAAGACCTCTTTCTAGCATCTGATCATGCAATCCAAAAGCCTCTTACAAATTTCGTTCCCTTAAGTGTCGAGCAATCAAAAAAAATATAAATAAGAACATTGGGAGTCACACTCTTCCTATCCATCTCATCCAAGACCTTTTGTGCGTTCTCAAGCTGTCCCTTATTACAAACACCGTTAACTAAGGCACCATATGTGATGACATCAGGGACAACATTTTTGGCAAGCATCTCCGTATACAGATCTGAAGCAAGCACAAGTTTTCCTACTTTCAGCAGCCCATGAATTAATGCTGTGTATGTTGACGTATCTAACGGAATCCCCTAGTCAATCATCCTCTTATGCAAGGCCAGTGCTTCGTCCATGTTATCTACATTCCTAAAGCCTTTATCGAATTATAAACAGCTTTATTTGGAGACAATCCTAATTGATAAAGTTCATCAAAAAGCTCACACGCGATTTTCATCTCTCTGATTTTGCAAAATCCATCAATGAGTGCACAATATCCAGTAACATCCAATTCAAGACCGTTGCTTCTCATTTCATCCCGCATTTTCAAAGTGAAATATGTGTTATTGCTTCTGCATAATCCATGAATCATACAGGTACAAGTCACAACATTTGGAGAAAACCCATTTGCCCTCATCTCGGTATAAACGGTCAATGCGGAATTCATGGTGCCTTCCCTGACAAATCCATCTATAATGGTATTGTATGTCACACAGGTAGGAATGAAACCCTTATCTACAAACTTCTTCAGCATATCCTCCGCCTCATATGTCCGGCCATCCATGCATAAACCTTTGAGTATTATATTAAAGGTGTAATCAGAAGGGGAAACCCCTACACCTGCCATTTGGTCAAAAAGCTCGAACGCCTTTTCACTCTCACCACTACAGAAATAACCATTAATCAAATTACTGTATGTGATTACGTTAGGTTTTAAACCCCTTTCCTGCGTTTCAGAAAACAAAGATGATGCTAAGTCCATGTTCCCTTTCTTGCAGTGACCAAATATCATGATGTTATATGAAACCTGAGTTGGAACCACCCCATTTTTCACCATCCTATCCCAAACATTGCAAGCTTCGATCACCTTATCCTGTTTACAAAGCCCTGAAATAAGAACATTGTACATGAAACCATTTGCAATACCCATCTTAACTGCCTCATCAACTGCTTGAATGCCTCTTCCAAGAGTCCTACCTTTATCAATCCCTGTATCAAGGAATTCAGATCATAGGCACTTGGTATGAACCATCAAGTCTCATCCGTGTATATAGTTCACGCAACTTTTCAATATTTCATCCCTGGAGCACCCTTCAATCATAACAGAGTAGGTGACACTGTTTGGACGAACTCCATCCTTGACAATCTTATCGAACAAATCCAAAGCACAACTAAGATTATTGTGAAGACAATATCCCTTCAAAAAGCAAGTCTCAACCACCACATTCACAGGAATCCCGTTACTAATCATTTCTTCCTTGAGTTTTAATGCGTCCACCAAATTCCCCAATTCCACACAAGCCCCAATTACATTCATATATGTGCCTTCAGAAGTAACCCATCCTTTTTTCGTCATCTCAATCAACAACTCACACGCAGATTTCATATCCGGTTTCCTGCAAACAGTGTGAATAGCAGTAGTATAAGTCATTGGACTAAGCTCAACTCCACTATTTGCTTCCCTAAAACGCCTATCCGCCTCCTCAAACTCATCTTCGATCAAACAACCGCACATCATCAAATGTACAGTCTCAGAATTATACTGAATTCCTTTTCTCAGGATATCATCATACAAAGCACGCATTTCCGCAATCATATTATTCCTAACCAATGCAGTCAAAATAATGTCTATAGTTGTAGTCCATGGATTCAGCACTTTCTCAAGCATTCGATTGTAACAATCAATTGAATCACTATATCGACGTGATTTGACATAACTAATCAACAAATAATTAAAAACCTGGGAATCGAAATCAAATTCAAATCTTTTTGCAGAATCAACAACTGGTCAAGAAGCAAACCTGGGTCATGATCGTAATCTATCGACACGAACTCTTCAAGTAGCTTCTCAGCCTTTATTTGGTAAGAAGGAGAACCCATTAAGATATGTAGCAAAAGAAGAGATGGGTGGGCAGTTTGAGGAAGGAAACCCCTTTCTATCCTGGCCCATTTGAAGTACTTATAAGCTGAATCTGGGTCATTTCTATGGCTTAAAAGAACTTCAGTGAAATGGGTATCCATCAAAACTGTGTCTTGTGAAATGGGTTGGGGAAATTCCCCAGATTTTCGGTTTTTAAAATGGTGTTCAAAATGAGTGTATTGGGAAGAGCTAGATTTGTGCCAAGAAATGGAGACGGCGAGGGGGGGCGGGGATTCTGTGTTTAAGGGTGTGTTTGGGTGTGGGAAATCCAGAGCGGAAAAGGTTGTGGCTGAGCAAAGGGATCTTTGAGAAGCGGCAGAACAAAGCAGGAGGCGAGTGATTGAAGAAGAAGTGAGCCGCTAAGTTATCATGTTTGTGTTTTTTTCTGCATGGAACCCTATATCTCAGCCGCCATTGAAGGAATCTCCAAGCTCTCTTCTCTGTTGCTTGATTGGGTGTTGACTGGGCGACGATGGAGGGTGAAGGGGTGAGTTCGTTAGCCGAATCGGAATAGGACGGCGCCGTCGTTTTTCTCAAATTACAAAGCAGGGGGGCTCGTTTGCTTCATTTCTTGTTTGTTTATCGCAGGTATTAACCGTTGCACGTGAAAATGCTAAACGCCCCGCAAGTTAAAGTTGGACTTTTATAATTTATAATAATAATTACTTTTTGTTTTTTTTTTTGCCCTCATCTCATTTTTTAAAGAAAATTATTATGTTGCCCTTGACTTAAATTTAATAAAAATAGTTAATTATGAATTAAATATTTAGTACAAAATACCTATGTTCATTTGCGGTGTCTACATTTTTGTTGAAAGTGACTAAGAGCCCGTTTGGTGCAACGTTTACAAAATGCAGGTCTTTTTTTATAAATACGTTTGCCGTTTACAAAACGCATGTCTTTTTTTATAAATACGTTTGGGATATCACTTCAATACAAAGCTTTGTTTCCTAACAGTGTTTTAAAACCTACATTTTGAAAAAAAACTGGGAATTCCAGCATTTTAAAATGCAGTTGCGTTTTGAAAACGCTGTTTTTTCTACCGCAGTATTGAAACACAATATTTGCAAATAAGCTGTATTTTGGCCAAAACGTTCGACCAAACGGGCTCTAATACTTTTCTATTTAAATAACAGCGTAAAATTCTCACTTTTACAAAACATATACATTCATTTGCAGTGTTGCATTTTTGTTCAATATCTCACTTTTAATGTTGGTATTATTTTACAAAAAAAGGAAAAATTTCCAATTGATTTAATGAGAATGGTCGGACCGGCCATCCTTGGCTAAGCTGAGGGCGGCCTGATCGACCGGCCATCCTTGGTAGAGTACAAGGCAACCAGACCGGCCATCCTCCCACATTAATTTTTGATTTTTTTAATTTATTGTTTTTATTTATAATTCGTTAGTAATTATTTATAATTTATCAATAATTGTTTATAATTTTTTTAATAATTATCACCTTTCTATTTAAAGAATAGCAAGTTCATAGTTTAGGAAAAATGAAAAAGAAAATTTTCACTTTTACATATTTTAATGTTCAATTTCTCACTTTTGATGTTAATATTTTTTTACAAAAAAAAATAAAAAAAAAATTTAGATTTAATGAGCATGGCCAGACAAGCCATCCTTCACTAAGTTGAGGCCGACCAGATCGGCCATCCTTGGTAAAGCATAGGGCGGCTCGCGGCTAGAACGCCCACCCTCCCACATAAATTTCAGATTTTTTTTAAATATATTGTTATTATTTGGTATTAATTGTTAAAAATTATTATTTATTGTTAGTAACTATTTATAATTTGTTAATAATTGTTTAGAATTTGTTAATAATCTTTCATAATTATTTATAATTTTTTAATAATTTTTATTAATTGTTAGTAAGTTTTTAATAATTGTCAATAACCATGGGGGGCATAGGGTGGCCAAACCGGACACCTATGGGAGAGAGTGGGAGGCTAGATTGGCCATCCTTGGCTAAGCTAAGGGCGGCCAGACCGGCCATCCCAAACACAAATTTTAGATCTTTTTAAATAATAATTATTAAATTAATTGTTAAAAATGTTATTATTTGTTAATAATATAGTATTTATTTGGTAATAATAAATGGACAAAGGGCAAAATAGTCATTTCATTTTTTTAAGGTGTAAGGACAAAATTGGCATTAAAATAAACAGCTTAAAAGGGTGTGACGTTAGTATTTTTGGGTGAGACGTTCAGTATCACTCGTTTTTTTTATTTTTTATTTGGAATCACTTAACTCTGGAGAAAGTAAAAAAAATATATATTTATATTAAAAATTGAAAATTTTCATTATTATTTATGGGTCTAATTTTATTTTTGATAATTCGTACTTAGGTTCTAATACCTTATTAACCGTCCTTTTTTATTGTTCTTTATGTCATTCTACAAAAATTTCTCTTTTTATTTTTTAACATTGTACTTATTTTCAAAATTATTTTAATCCTCGTTAGTTTCTCTAATTTAAAATGAGCATTTATTTTTTCAGTTTTTTTCTTTGACAAAAATTTAAGAAAGTGGGCAAAAAGTGAGAGCACCTCCATCAAGGGAGCAAATGGGGAGTTTATGGGGAGCATTGGAAACAACAAGGTAGCATTGTGGAATCAAAATAAGCCAAAAGACGTTTGGGGAACAAAATAAGCTCCCGTAACTTAGCCAAACATGGAGACACCAAAATGACGTCATATCAACCAAGAAGGGACCGAAACGACGTTGTTTTGGCTAGTAGTTTTTGAAAAATATATATATATATACAACGGTCTGACATGCCCTTACACATGTCGCGCTCTGGATTTTCTACCAAATTTTTTCCCCCTCTCCGGTTTTTGGTCATTTTTCACTCAAAAAAATGTTTTTTTTTTATTAAAGTACACATTTTTCTCTATAAATAGAGATTTTGTTTGTTTCATTTCGATATCAAATGAATTTTCTACAAAGTTTTGAAGTTTTTATCCATTTTCATTTCTTCTCTATCTTTAAATTTATTGGGTTTTAAATTTATTGTAGTTTGTGTCATTGTTAAAAGAGTATTTTTGTGTGAGTAGCTTAATGGATAGTTTAAGGACATTTTTGTAATAAAATTGGCCAAAAAGCCATTTAAGTTACCCATCTTAAGCTCCCTTGTTGGACTCGCTCTAAAAACTATTTTTAGCCTAAGGGCATATGGTAAGCACTCTTTATGTAGTAACTTTTATTTGTTCAATAACTTTTATATAGTTTCTAAGATCCACTAAAGTGAATGTCAATGCAAAATCTTCTACAAGTAAAAACTATTGACGTGCCCTTTAGACATATATTAATCAAATGTTTTTATATCAGGATATGCTGACCAAGTTATGAATGATCCTCCCAGATTCTTTGTGAAATTCCAGGAGCTAAGAGTTGCGTCTTGATTGTAAAATGAGTTTTAATGCCTTGCAATCACTTAACATCTTCGATCACCCATGCCTAATATTTGAATCTCCGTGAGTACCAATTTAAGCCTTTATAGGGAGTCGATGAGATGTCGTTACATTAAATTGAGTAATCTACATTATCCTTAAACTGTTTGAAACTCAACAAAAGCAAATGTCTGAATAATGGCAACGCATCAAGCTAAGAAAAATTTTAAGCGTGTTATGAAGCTAGCGTATAGTTTACTTCAGTGAGTTTCATTTGATTTTTGTTAGTAATAGCATGTTTAAATGATGGAAAATAGTATGACCAAATGGTATATATATATATATATATATATATATATATATATATATATTGTCTATGTAGGTTTGGTGCCATTGGTAATCTAAAAAACGGACACCTCGTCTAAATAGATGGTATTGTTTTTAGTGTTCTTTGACTGTTGCACCAAGTTTTTGTTGTAGGTCTTGATGATGATCTTTTGATACCCTTTTGAGATTGCTCATTTGATGTCTTCTAACAGTACTGTTAAATCTGCCAACCAAATAGGAGTATGAGTGATTACTGATTTTGCTTGACCTGTTATCCTTTGATTGAAGTTATTTTTCGCAATCCGTACTTTACCACTCTAATGAAGTCTTTTTTTCCCATACTCCATCACACCATATACTGACTTGACTCAAATTGTGGTTTAGGTTTAAAGGAGTATTTTATGGTTGTGGTGAAGAAAGTTGTTGGTTAGGGACTGGGATTGTGATGTTGTTTGAGTGGGTTATATTTTGTTGGTTTTGCATGTGGTTGTTTTTGGTGTGGTTGAGGTTAGGTCTTGGTTTTCTTATTTTGGTGAAGAAGGTGTGCTAGGAGGGCCTCTGTAGTTTTTTATTGTTTGGATTAGGGATGGGTTTTCAAAAGATTTTTTATTTAGGGTTAAATGCACCAGTGATCCTTGTATTTTACAATTTTTTAGCATTAGTTCCTGATTTTAAAAAGTGAAAATTTGGATCCAAAATACGCTATTTTTGTTTGCCAGTAGTCCTTTCGTTACGCCTGTTAGAAAATCAGCCGTTAACGGCCCATGTGAAAAGCATGTGAAATTTTAAGGGGGCAAATTGGTAACTTCCTCCAAGCCTAAAAAACAAATCAGTTGTGTAAAAGCCGACGACCATTGCCTTAACTGCATCTGAGTTGTCCTCCAATGGCCTCCTTCCTCGAATCCCCCACAATCTCAACATAACGCCCATATCTTTCTTATATAAATCCACAATGTCCTCTGTGAACTCACATCTTGAAAGCCTTCTTCGAATCTCAGCGGCATCCAAGAATCAATCCCAATTCGAAGATTTCTTGCCCATCCTGGCAATAAGCTGGGTGGGAATGGTCTCATCGGAGAACTGTGCAATGGGTTTCAACTCCTGATGGACAACGATAAAGGGGTTATCACTTTCGACATCCTCAAGAAAAACTCCTCACTTTTGGGCTTACAAGATTTGACCAACGATCATCTCTTACGTATGTTGAAAGTAGGCGATTTTGACGACGACGGAGTCTTCAATCAGATGGAATTTTGCGTTCTTATGTTCAGACTAAGCCTTGATTTGATGGAGCATTCTCAGTTTTTGTTAGAAGAAGTTCTAGAGCAAGAGCTTAAGCAATACCATTGATTGTAAATTTTCCTTGACCCTCTTTTGTTTCAACTAAGCGTTGACTTATCAATTGATGATTGTACAATCGAAATCAAAATCTACACTGACATTATTGAGCAATTTGGAAATAATTACTGTGTGTGTATGCTCTAATAACTTTGCGTTATAATCATATGAAATGGGTTAAGAAGGAAGTGGGAGACAGCCTGGAGGGAAACTACCAATTTGCTTCCTTAAAATCTCACATGCTTTGCACATGGGTCGTTAACGACTAATTTTCTAATGGCCGTTAACGGAAGGACCACGGGCAAATAAAATACAGCGTACTTTGGATCCAAATTTTTATTTTTAAAAATTAGGGACTAATGCTAGAAAATTGTAAAGTACAAGAACCATTAGTGCATTCAATCCTTTTATTTATAGCTTTTCAAATTGACCATGCAAAGAACCAAATAACAAAGGCCATAGAGATAGATAGAGTTTCCCCACTCAAAGTGTCTAATCCTCCAAAATAACTTGTGTTTGGCATTTGAAAAAAAAGAAAAAAAGTATTTAATGATTAATTTCAGGTTCCCCAAGAACAGAACACAACACAGGTCATCTCTCCACTTACTATTAATTTTGTGTCCTCTATCATAATACTCCATTACATTAGGGAGCTGCTGCAGCTGGGTCATATGGAGGGGAAGAATGAAGCCAAATCTAACAACATATACTTATTACCAGTGGAGTATCAAATTAACTTCTAATGTTTTTATATATATTTTAGCTAACTATAACTATAACTATTTGTTTTCTTCTCAATTTTTCTACTCCAATTGCTTATATATACCCTAAAGGAAAAAATAAATAATAATAATAATAAAAAATATTAAAGAAGGAAATCATAAGTACAATTAATTTCAAGAAGGAATCATGCCAACCAACCATGCATGATTGCTGATCAAATTATTATTGTTTATTGTAAACATTTAGAACATATAATAATATTGTTGTATTTAATTATTCATATATATAGGTAATTAATTAATGATCCGTTTTGTACGTCTATGCATTAATTATTTAATTAATCATTTGGTAATTAATTTGATGAGATAAGAGAAGAAAACATCTTTAATTAATGGACTGATCATGGAATGAAACACATACTACTAGTTAGTTTTATGTAATTAATTTTACAAAATGCATGCCAAGCAATTGCAGATCGATCGATACCATAATATATAATATTTCATTTAATTTGGACCTCTTCAGAAACAAAATACTTACTGCACACCTAAATCATAAAATTAATACATGATGATTAACGTACCAAAGTACGTACGTACTCACTCTTGCTTTCACAAAATATATATATATATATATATATTTTGCTAGCTAGCTAGGGTAACTAACTAACTATATTTTTTTGAACATGAAAGTCTTAATTTGTCAAACATTGCCATGACCCATCATTAATGTCAAAAGCATTTTCTTTCAAGAAAGATTCAATGCATAATAGAATTATGAAATAAATATATAGTTTGAGTATCTTCCTTTAATATATATCAATCAATCGTTTGAAAACAAAATTAATAGACTAATAAAATTAAGTTGGAAGAAATTAATAAGAAAGATCATAATAATCTAGCTAGCAATCATTAATTTCCTCTATCCTAGCTAATATCTTCGCGCGCAATCTTCAAACTTGTTTGTTATGATCATATATAATTCTACTTATCCGATATATTGCCTGCCTTCTTCAATTCAATCTCTGAAGCAAAGCAAGCAATAATAATTTGTTTAATGTTCCTCGATCTCTAATTTATAAATCACTGCCCCAAAGACACACATATTGTTAATTTCAACTCCTACGGAATATTCACAAGTGGTACGTCTTTGTATTTTTAACAGTAAAATAAGCATTTTGCTCCTAAGAGGGATGCTAAATGACGCACAACTACATGCTAAATGTCGCACCCATTAAAGTCATAATTACAATAATACCCTTTCATCCTTTTTTTTTTTTAAAAAAAAAAAACTAAACTGGCCTTGTTTTAATAATTAATTATAATTAATCATAACATAATAAATAATTATTTGTGGATAGAACTACAAAAAAATAAAATAAAATAAAGGTCGGCCCGACGCTTTTGGATATAGCCGGTCCACCCCAAACTTGAATCATGCATCCAAGCCGGCCACCTTCAGCACTCTACAAATCCATGCATCCAAGCCACCTTCAGTACTCTACACATCCATGCATCCAAGGCACCTTAGCAAGTTGAAAATTGTATTCATAAGATACTAAAAAGCTGACTCTATTTGAAGGTGATATAAGCCAGACTCTATTTAATTTTAATAGAGTTAGCCCAGCTATATCTAAAAGCTTGATATATATATATATATATATATATATATATATTTGTAGTTTTATCCACAAATAATTAGTTATTATATTTTAATTCATTAGAATTAATTATTAAAAAATTATGTTCTAATTAATTAAAATTAATTATTAAATTTTATTTTAATTAATTGATAGCTAGCTTCCAAAGCTAGTTTGTTAGAGTAAGTTTTGAGATTATATTTTTTCTTAATATTGACTTGTCATTAATTCTAATTCTAATTACCTCTAATAAAGAGCAAGGGCATTTTTATCATATTTTAAAAAAATCACTTAAAAGGTGGGTCGTTTAGCATATAGGTGTGCGGCATATTATTATATAGCGTGTGTGAAAAATGAAGTTGATCAAAAAATTAAGCGTATTAGAATTTACCTTTTTAATTTCCGTACATGGACAAATTTGAAAAAAGCTAAAATTATAGGGACTAATTCGTAATTTGCTTAAAGTCATAAACCCTAACTTGGTCGTCCGCCCTAGCCTTAAAACCCTATCAACACTGAAAAACCCAACCGAGCTCGCAAGATTCATCATCATCAACACTGAAAATCACAACCGAGCTCTTTAAGTATCCATACCTGAGTCGGGAAGAGTATACTTAACTGAGCCAGTACAATGGCTTCAGTGA
The DNA here is from genome assembly GCA_016624345.1 of Platycodon grandiflorus. Classification (NCBI taxonomy): domain Eukaryota; kingdom Viridiplantae; phylum Streptophyta; class Magnoliopsida; order Asterales; family Campanulaceae; genus Platycodon; species Platycodon grandiflorus. The sequence continues at coordinate 892,327 of CM028364.1, read as the reverse complement.
CGTTGAAGAAGAACTATCGCTGCTTCCAATCTTTGCAAAAATTCTACTCCGGTGGACCATACGCCGTCTCTTCGGACGGTTCTTTCATCGCATGTGCCTGCGACGATACAATTAAGATTGTGGACTCTTCTAATGCTTCCATAAAATCCACCATTGAAGGCGATTCCGAGATTGTTACTGCTCTCGCTGTCAGCCCTAACGACAAATTGCTCTTCTCTTACAGCCACAGTCGCCAAATTAGGGTCTGGGACCTCTCATCTCTCAAATGCTTGCGCTCTTGGAAGGTGTTTGCGATTTGAATTTTATTTGTTTTGTTTTATTTTTCTTTTTTTTAGTACGAACCTCTTTGCATTTTATTCGTATTATGAAGTGTTTACAATTCCTTGGCATTGTGCAGGGACACGAAGGGCCTGTAATGGGCATGGCTTGTCATGCATCTGGTGGATTGCTGGCAACTGCTGGTGCTGATAGAAAAGTACTCGTCTGGGACGTCGATGGTGGATTCTGTACCCATTACTTTAAGGGACACAAAGGGGTTGTCAATAGTATTATGTTCCATTCCGATCCTAGTCAACTGCTTGTAAGTTTCCTGTAAGTTTCATCTAAGATACACGTAGGCCATAAGCATGGTGGTCTGTTATAATTGTTATTTATCCATCTCTTGTTTTCACCTAATAGATAATTATAAACTTTTATCTATATTGATTGTCCAAAGCCCTTTCAAAGTGGGTGGAGCAAGAGCTGTTAACATTAAAACTATGAGATGTTTCAAATATATATTTAATCAGAATTACATGTATTCATAAATCTTGAGCAGTTCAGTTAGCAAACAGACTAAACTGCCTGGTGTTAAGCATGTAGACACTCTGACTAGACAAATCATATTTGCATTCAACGTTCCATGCTTATTGCTTCATAACTTAACCTTATTCATAAACGAATGCAAGTGAAATGCCAGAAACGAAGTGTGCTGGTGACTTATTAGGTCAGACACAATAATGACTATTAATTCAAAGTAGTACATGTAGATGCTTGTGTGCTTAGAAGATTAATGAATGCTGAGGAAGAAGGTAAGCATATTCCTGTCTGCATCTAGGTAGAGGCAGAAATTCGGTAATGTGATACTCGAATCACTGGAAGATTCCTACACATCAGGAAGAAGTATAAACACATTCCTGCCTCTGCTTTCAGACATGCTTACGTGTTTATTGGAAGTCGATAGCAAAGATCTTTAGCAGTTTTTAAATTGCAAGTGTAACTTTTATATCACGTGCTAGATGCATGAAATGCTACACTGAATCAGCCTGAGATTTTTCCCTGGTATTGCGCATAAATAAGATCTTAAGAGTGTAGTATTGAATATTGATTTCCTTAAAGGAGAAAGAAAAATTGTGAAAATACATGAAGTGCTAAGCTGAAGGGCCTATATGCAAGTAGGCCTCCCTATTTGTTTGATCCAGCTTACAAGCATAGATTTGAGTACTTGAGTTAGACTTGGTGTCCCTGTTTAAAAATAAAGGAGCTTGTTTCTTGCATATCTCTTGCTGCTATTCCTTCAGTGCATTTAGAAGAGATGTAAAGAAGGAATACCCCCATATTGGCAGCCTGATTTCTGGACTAATTTCAAAGGAATTGATTTGATATTTTTGTGTCGAGCTTCAGCAAACAGGATTCATGAGTGGAAGCAGTTGGGTATAGGTGTGTTTAATCATGTTAATGAACAGCGCTAGGTTAACTCTTGCTTGGTAGATAATGGTTAAAAGATGCGATATGAAAACGATAACACCTGATTAGAGTACTTGTAGCACTTTCTCTTGGAAATGATGCTGTGAAATCAGTGGAGGCATGTCTATTAATGTGCTTGATATGGTTTCTTTATGATTAAGAAAAATGTGAAGATAAGTTGCTCACTCAACAGTAAAGGTAGTCTGCAATGATTGATCCTGACAATGGTCATTGTTTCGTAGTTAAATTCATTTCTTCCTCTGATTTTCTAAACAATACATCTAGTATGCTGCTCACGTGTTGGCCAAATACCAGGTGTAGTTGTTAACGGGTATGAGAAGTAGTATCTATCACGCATTTACCTTCGAATATAGCAATTTTCAAATGCTATTTTGGATTGGCATTGGGAGTTAAGGTTTACTGGGACTTTTGCTCCGGTCGCGGCCGTGAACAGAAAGAAAGAAACAAAATTTTCACATCATCACAATTATGATTACTAACAATATAAAAAGAAAAGGAAAGTTTGTTACTAAAATGGTGATTAGCAAATGTGCAATACTTGTTGCTTGTTGGATCGAACAAGTAATTACTATAATATGTTGCATATTAAATTTTTTTTTTTACTATTATAAAAAATTGTTCCAAACAAACCTTTCGTTTGCATTATAACTTTGTAATGCTTTTGTTTGTTGAGCTATGCGCACAAATTATGTTTGAGCTCTTATATAGTTGATTTTGATTGCCGCTCCTCATTTGAAGTACTCCTGCAAGTTTTTTGTGATAAGTTACTCATACAAATATGGGTATTTTAGTTGAACTTTGTTTATTTACTTATTCATTTTAGTTTTTTCTCCTACTAAACTGACTTCTACCTAACTACTTTGCTTGATGATTGTAGCTTCTTTCTGGAAGTGACGATGCAACTGTTCGAGTTTGGGATCTTACAAGTAAGAAGTGCGTTGCAACATTAGAGAAGCATCTTTCAGCGGTGACTTCCATGGGAATAACTGAAGATGGATGGACCTTGCTGACTGCTGGTAGAGATCAGGCATGTTCCACCTTTTCTTCATGTGGCGTTGCTGCATCAATTCACCATCAGCATGCTATTTGAAATATTTTTGCTAATAGCTACCATTTGATTTGGGCAGCCAGTTAGTCTGCCAATGAATTAAAAAAAAAAAAATTTAGTGATGGAAGCAGCTACTTTCAGGTTTTCCTGGCCTGAGTATGTTCTGACTACGTCCTCTCATCTAGTTTGTAAAACTAGTTTGATTTCTACGTTCAGATTTATGCTTGAAATTGCTTATTAGTGATTCAGAAATGTACTCTGACTTCTGAACTTCTATTGAACTCTTGACAAGCGCAGTTTTGTGAGTCATATTGGGGGCATACTGGTTGTTTAACCCTTTTCAGACCAGCTTCATAACTCTAATTAACTTGTTGCAATGGAATTCATAACTCGAAGTTAACTTGTTGAAATGGAAGTGAATATTTTCATGTCTAGATTGTTGTTCAGTGTAATTTTATTGATGGAGGTTTTGGAGGTTTTCATTGTGCTTTCAAAATCCGTCTAGCAAAATTCTGAAGGAAGTGTTTTCTCTAGCTCGAATCAAGTTATACTAGTTGCATTCTCCACTTCTTAGCTCTTTATCATCAGCATGTCTCAGTCGTCAGTCACCAACTCATTTGCAAATTCATTTCAGGTTGTTAACGTTTGGGACCTTCATGACTACAGCTTCAAGATAGGTGTACTTACGAGTGAGGCTGTTGAAGCTGTGTGTGTCATTGGTCCTGAGTCCCCCTTTGCTTCAATTCTGGCTTCGCGTATAAGACAGCAAGGGAAGAAAAATGGAGATTCATCAGCAGCCCAGTTTGTTACTGTTGGTGAACGTGGTATTGTGCGGATATGGAATACTCAAGGGTAAGACATTACTGATAATCGGTAATATTTCTTAGGATAAGTAATGTAACAAATTGCACTTTATAAATAGGGGTTAGTAAAAAGGACAAAGAGAAGTGATTTTCTGCAAGTGAGTTAAGCTAGTTGGGTGTTATCTCATTGTCCCCCCACCCAACCCAATAATTAAGTCGTACTCTACACATATATGGCTTTAGGTAGCATACACATCTAAAGGGGAAATTCGATGGGAAACTAGAACCCATTTGGTGATGGGTGTACTTATATCAGCAAAACATTACTAATTTTCTATGCATGTATTGTATTGCTGTAAATTTGTTTTTTGTGATTCTGCAGCAAAACAAAATGCCTATTTGAGCAAACGTCTTCAGATCTTACTGTTGGCTCAGGCGAGGAAGAAGCAAAAAGAGGCTTCACTTCCGCTGTGATGTTGCCCTCTGGTCAAGGATTGCTGTGTGTCAGTGCTGACCAGGAATTTCTTTTTTATTCTCCAACAGAATATCCAGAAACTTATTTGAAGTTAGTTCTCAGCAGAAGGCTTGTGGGATACAATGAAGAGATTGTGGATATGAAATTCTTGGGCGACGAAGAACAGTTTCTTGCCGTTGCTACTAGTGTTGAACAGGCAAGTTGCTAAAACTTATGTCTTGTTAAATTTCCTGCTTTTCACATGCCAGAATCCTCGTCATTTATATGACTCTAATCATTTTGAGGGTTCTATTCTGGCATCTTTGTACATAGGTCACAACTAGATAAAGCATCCAAACTTATGTTGCAGACTTGAATCTTTGGAGCTTCAGACTAGAAAGCTTCCTACACCTTTTGGCAATGTAAGTAGGTGTAGGATTGGCTTCATCGCAAGGATGGAAAGGGATTAACGGTGTGATTCTTCACCTTTCTGTCCTCATGCCAGACAACATCTGAAATTAGAGAATTCGTGAAAGAAACTAAAGAGAGAAATTTGAATTCTTTCTTATTTTCTGTTACAAGCCGTAGAAAAAGAATAGCCAAAATAAGTAGAAGGCTAACAATCCTAACTTTCCCTAACTTTCTCCTCAAATCAAGGAGAATCACAAAAAATTAGGAAACTAAAAAGTAACAGTAATTACCCCTAATTTAGGCAGCTAATTACCCCTAATTTAGGGAGCAAATCATCCCTAATATAGGCAGCAAATTATCCCTAATTTATGCAACTATTTATTCCTGAATTACCGACACTCCCCCTCAAGTTGGTGCATAAATATTGATCATGCCCAACTTGCTTACAAAGGAGTCAAAATTCTGCCTAAGTAACCCTTTGGTGAATACATCTGCAATCTGTTGTGTTGAGGGCACAAATGAAATACAAATAACTTTATCTTCACCTTTTCTTTTATAAAATGTCTTTGAATCTCTACATGCTTGGTTCGGTCATGTTGAACACGATTATTAGCAATGCTAACAACTTCATAGTAAGCTTAACAACTTCATAGGAAGCTCTACTGACCTACCAAGTTCCTTTAAAATTCTCTTTAATAAGAGTATTTCATACACTCCATGGGCCATTGTTCTGTATTCTGCATCGGCACTGCCATAGCTAGGACACTTAGCTTTTTACTTCTCCACGTCACCAAATATTTCCACAAAAAGGTACAATACCCAATAGTGGATTTTCTATCAGTAACAAATCCACAACCTAGACATCAATGTAAACTTCAATTCCACGCTAATCACTTTTTTTGAAAAATAAACCTTTACCTGGGTTTCCTTTAAGTACATCAAAATCATGTTGACAGCTTCCATGTGTTCTTCACAAGGAGAATGCATGAATTCTCTTACCATACTAACATCAAAAGAAATATCTGGTCGGGTATGGGATAGGTAAATCAGTTCTCCCACCAAACGTTGATATCGGCCTATGTCCACACGAATTCCTTCCTTAACCTCTCCAAGCTTGGAGTTAAATTCCATAGGAGCATTTGAAGGTTTGCATTAGTCATCCCCCGTTTCTTCTAGGAGATCTAGAATATATATTTTCGTTGTGAAACCACTATTCCTTTCTTTAATCTAGCAATCCCCATTCCAAGAAAACATCTCTGTTGTCCAAAATCTTTAATCTCAAACTCGGATTACAAACTCTTCTTCAACTTTTCTATTTCCTCAACATCATCATCATTGAGGATAATAACATTAACATAAACAATCAGTATAACAATATTTCCTTCTCTTGAGACCTTCATAAACAATGTGTGGTCCGAGTGTCCTTGTGACAAACCTTGGGTTTTTACAAATTTTGTAAATCTCTCAAACTAGGCTTTGAGAGATTATTTGAGCCCATATAAAGACTTTCTTAATCCAAATTTTCTTTCCAGACTTGTCAGTCAACCCTGGAGAAGGTTCCATGTACACCTCTTCTTCTATATCACCATTCAAGAAGACATTTTTAACATCCAACTGAAGTAATGACCAATCCAAATTAAATGCAAGAGATAGTAATACCCTCACTGTGTTCATCTCAGCAACGGGAGAAAATGTGTTCGAATAATCGATACCATAAGGTTGTGTAAAACCTTTGGCAACCAACCGAGCATTGTTTCTTTCAAGAGAACCATCCGAATTGTACTTTACTGGAAACACCCACTTGCATTCGACTCGAGTCTTTCCTTTTGGAAGGTCAACCTTTTCTCAGGTCCTATCATTTTCAAAGCTCTCGTCTCCCATGAACCGCCTCCCTCCATTCAGGAACTTCTAGAGCCTCCTGTATATTCTTTGGAATAACAACACATGACAACTTTGAGGTAAATGCCTGAATGTCTGGTGTAGATTCTAGTACCTTTCCTAAGAGCAGTCGGCATTTCTAGAGTTTTATCTAACTCTAATTCAGACATCTTTTGAGTTCTATCGAACTCAAATCCAGAAATCTCTTGAGCTTTATCTACTCTATTGTGGATTATGGACTAGGAATTGAATTTACAGGACTAAAGTAGGACTAAACTTGGACTGAGATTTACCTAATTGGTGCTCAAACTCTTGATTTGTCCTTGGTTCAGGTTCTCGGCCATGCTCCAAGTTTTTGGTTCTCTTCTCCCGTTCTTGATATTTCCTTACATAAACTTTCCCTTTATTTTGAATACCACCTTGTCTCGCACACATTTCTTCTCCTTTCCGAGTTTCATCGAATAATGGCATGGATATTTGATCCAAATTTTCATTATTTGAGACAATCTCAATTGATTTGTGAATTACATCCATATATTTTTCAGCATTGTCCATAATCTCAGACTCCTTGTGTTTTTGTTGAAAAACATTGTCAAATTCACTAGTTTCCTTATGACTTTGACTCTTTTTAGCAACAAGATAGTCAGGTGAAAAATCATTAATGAACCAACCAAAAATTGAATCTTCATTAGATTTCTCCCCCTAAAGATGAGTAGATGGAAAAAAAGGTTTGTTTTCAAAGAAGGTGACATCCATGGAGATAAAAAATATCTTAGTTATTGGATCATAACATTTGTACCCTTTTTGGTTTGAAGGATAGCCAACAAAGACACACTTCCTTGCCCTAGGGTCCAATTTCCCTCTATTATTATCATGAACACGCGCAAAAGCAACACATCCAAACACTTTAAGTGGAAGGTCATTTGAGAGCCTAGTGGAAGGAAAGCACTTCTTAAAGCAGTTTAATGGGGTTTGAAACTTCAAAACTTTTGAAGGCATCCTATTGGTTAAATAAGTAGCTATAAGAATAGCCTCACCCCACAAATATTTTGGTACCTTAGTTGAAAACATTAAGAACCTAGCAACTTCTCAGAGATGTTTGTTCTTTCTCTCTGCGATTCCATTTTGTTGTGGAGTATCATTGCAAGAACTTTGATGAACAATACCTTTTTCAACAACAAAAAATCCTAAAATCTTGTTAAAATATTCTAAGCCATTGTCACTCCGAAAAACCCGAATCTTTGTTTGAAACTGTGTTTGAATCATATTATAGAAATTTTGAACACAGGCACCTTCAGATTTTTTCAGAAAGTAAGAATACCCTAGCCAATCGATTATGGTCATCAATAAAGTTATGAACCATTTTCTTTCAGATGTTTTAACCCGTGAAGGACCCACACATCATTATGAATGACAGTGAATGGCTTTGAGAGACCGCGGCATAGCCCATGAGAGATTGAAAAGACTGAAAATCAGACCCAACAGTTCTGTCGCCATCGGACAATGAAGCAGCAGATGATTTACACTCTCCCCACTCCTCTTACACATGAAGCACCAGGTCACGTAAATTTTAGTAATATAAAATTGGAAACCATAAAACGGAGCATTCTAATTAACCACCAGTAATCATCACATGTTTCCATATCAATTGATGCGCTCAATGAGTATCTGACCGCTGTGCATCGGCTGGATTGCCTTGGATTATTGTTATGGAAAGTTTCCCTCTGTGTCTTCATAATGTGTTTATATGCCTAGTTGCTATTTCCAACTTTTAAAAAGCTTAAGCAATGCATTCAGCTTTTAACTGTAGTTTGCTTAAACTTAAAGCCCTTTGTAGTAAGATTCATGTTGCTTCTACGTTCATAACGATACTACTTCTTATGAATGGCACAAGGAGCTCTATTTGTGCGTTAGAAGCATAATGTTATATTTGAAGTTCCATTTTCCGATCTTAATCTAATGTTATATGCATGCAGGTACGAGTGTATGATCTTGCCTCCATGTCATGTTCTTATGTATTGGCGGGTCACACTGACATAGTTCTCTGTCTCGATACCTGTGTAACTCTTAATGGAACAGCACTTATTGTGACAGGAAGCAAGGATAACAGTGTAAGTTTTCTTACTTCCTGACCTTTATTTATGTCTTCTTTATTTTGGGTGTGTTTTCTTTAGCTTCCACCATCCCCCAGGGCAGCAGATGTTAGATGCATCTTCTTGTTACACAGCCAGGCTTTCTATCCTGGTCTGCAGCATTTTGGGTGCTCCACTGAAGAACCATGTGGATGTGGATGCCATAAATTTTGATTCAATATACCTACAACTTTCCATATAAAAAAAACAAAACGAAAACTGACTTAAATTCTCGTGATATGTTTTCAGTGTTCTGTGCATGGATTTCGTATGGTGGTGTACAATTTACCTACTGTTTGTATCCACGTGTCTGATTCCAATATTTTCATAGGTTAGGTTATGGGAAGCCAGTAGAAGATGTTGCATAGGAGTTGGCATAGGTCACATGGGAGCTGTTGGAGCAGTTGCTTTTTCAAAGAGATCGCGGAACTTCTTTGTTAGCGGTAGTAGGTAAGCTCTAAATGTATGCAGTAGGGTTACACTTTGACCAGGAATCTATATTTTCATTGATGTTTGGCGTTGAATCCACTCCTTTCATTTAAAGTACGTCCTCTATGTGTGGGGTTAATCATCTTTACCTCAATTTTCTCTTTTAACGTTACAAACTATTAAGAGCTTCCTTGAGGGTGCCTAAAGGGGCCAGGCACTATTAATGATGAGCTGTCATTGTGCCTGGTACCAACCTCGTTACTCCAAGTGATTTTAGAGTTGATATAGGTCATCTGTAGGAGATGCTGCTTTCTTTATTGCTATATGTATTTTTTTTTATGATTATCTTGCTTGGAGATATTGGAGGTTTTTAACTTTTTTATAGTACTAAGTTAGTGTCCTTCCTTTTGTCAAAAGAGGTTCTCGGATGTACTTTTGAGATTACTTATGCCCATAACCCTAGAAATTAAGGGGAAAATGAAATCTATAGAGCAGTTTTATAACTTAAATTTCATCTATTTTAAATAACAGTCCTGCACCACTGGTGGTTCACTTCTAGTAAATAGGAAAGCACAAATAGTACTAATAGGGATTTGTTTGTTATTCTTTTTATTAAGGCACTATGACCAGACAGAAATTTCTATCCACCCCCGCCCCCCCTTTTTTAATCTGTTCAAGGAGTCTCAAGTAAACATTCTTTTTCCTGTTTGATAACTTTTTGGTCTAATTCTTGGTGTATTTCGTTATATGATTGTAGGTAAGTGCGTCTTCTATTTGCATTGGGATACCCACTACTTTCATATTGTGACCTGATTTAGTGTTTTTTCTGTGGACCATTTAGTCATTAATGTTCACTACTCATTTTGGCTAGTCCTGGTGTTGGATAGCAGTAGTTTCTTGTCACTTTGATGAAGCTTGTTTTGTCTATAAATATCATTTCAAATTTTGTGTTTTATTTTGCTTAGTGATCGCACGCTGAAGGTGTGGAGCTTGGATGGTCTCGCGGGTGACGTGGACGAGGCATCTAATTTAAAAGCAAAAGCAATTGTATCTGCCCATGATAAAGATATAAATGCTCTAGCTATTGCACCGAATGACAGTCTAGTTTGTAGTGGTTCGCAGGTTGGTTGATTGGTATCCATTACACATTTTGTATCCATCTCCAATTTGTATGGTCATAGTTTTTACTTTGATATGGAGAAGAAACCAAGATATAAGAGACATAGTTTTCTTGATGCTTAATCGGTTCTCTTGTCTCGTAATTACTAATTTCTTGCGTTCTTTCCGACATTATCAGGACCGCACTGCCAGCCTGTGGAGGCTTCCAACTCTAGCTTTGGTTGTAACACTGAAAGGGCACAAAAGAGGGATCTGGTCTGTAGAGTTTTCTCCGGTAGATCAATGTGTAATAACAGCCTCTGGAGATAAAACTATAAAGATATGGGCTATATCAGATGGTTCATGTCTTAAAACGTTTGAAGGGCACACATCAAGTGTATTTAAAGTATCATTTCTTACTCGTGGGACTCAGTTTGCTTCTTGTGGTAATGTAGCATGCTGTTACCTGATATGCAATTTTAGGATTTTGATTTATTAATTTACCTTGTTTTAACTATGGAAAAATGGTTTTTGTTTAGGTGCTGATGGGTTGGTAAAGCTGTGGACCGTTCAGACTAATGAATGTATTGCTACGTATGATCAACACGAGGACAAGGTTCTAAGTAGCTTAAGACTTATTAGTATTATTCTTCTAAGCATATGCTCTCTGTTTGCTCTATCTTTGGCCAGTTAGGTCTATTTTGGATAATCTAACATTTCTTATTTTGATGGGTATATATTTTTTGATTGGATATGTAACAAAATTGGTTTAGTGATACGCTACATGATATGTACCCAAAAAGATTGTAGGGAGTGGTTTAGGTTGCTGAAGAGGAGGGAGACAAGGTTTGTGTGGGAAGGTTGGAGTCACTTGACAATATGGATTTATTACGTGTTCAGCTGTGATTCATGGTGATCTGGCAGTGACATTGGTGGCTGTGATGCAAAACAGTTTTTAAGGTCCAACCCTTAAAATCGTTGGCAAGGACAGATGTAACCATATTTGACCAACGGAATCAACCAAAGGAAACCAAAATTTAATTAGTTAAACTTAATTGTTCTCTCTTACAAAGGAAGCCTTTATATCAGCATGTAAGTACTTAATCCGGAGTTGCATTAGAGCCAAGCTAAAGGAAAATACTAATAAACATCCAATACTAAACAATGCTCGTCTTTTTTGCTCTCATATCAGAGTGGTGGGACGGTTGTCTCTATTCCTTCCTTGTCTAAGGAGCGTATATGTGTGTCTATGGGTGGGAGAGGGGACTGATATGTGTTAAATGGGGAAGACAAAATTGAGTGACAAACAAAATAAAAAAAGGAAAGAAGGCTATACGGCACTGAGCTAACTTTGCAAAATCAGGAATTATGGTCGGTTTGACGTGTCTTTAACGCGCAAAACAAGTTTTTCAACTTGCAGATAAGCAGAGTGTATTTCTTGCACATTGCATTAGGATGGATCCATGTATTAGGGTCGACAATGGAGTTTTCATTTGAATTATTCTGTGTGTACTTATTAGTATTCTCTTTTTTTCCTCTTCTAGCTGCTGCCTACCCAAGTTGACCTCTGTTTTATCTCACGATTATAATGGCATCATCTTGTTTTGCTCTCACATTTCTGATCTGCAGGTTTGGGCCTTGGCTGTTGGTAAGAAAACGGAGATGCTGGCAACCGGTGGTAGCGATGCATTTATCAATTTGTGGCATGATTCCACTGCTTTGGATAAGGAGGAAGCTTTTAGGAAAGAAGTGAGGCATCATACCTTTACTTCACTTTTGGCGCGCTATTTTTGTTTCTTAAAAGCCCAATATAATAAACTAGTATGCTACGACCTGATTTGGAGCAATAGTTATATAGTTGTTATATGACACCAAGATTTGGAAATGGAAATGATGCATGAAACTACTTTCACTCTCGAATGTAATAATTATGTTAAAATTACAATAGGATTTTTACTTTCGTTATTCGGGCATTTGTGTTGGTGGGTTAAATACAAATGGAAAAGTTTAAGTAACTGGTGCCGTATCGTCCTCTGTCAGTTTAGTTTATATGAAAACAACATTGTGTGTCTTTGCCTTTTCTCAGAGTATTCCATATGTGAACACAAATGGAACACGTGATAGGGTTTTACCTGCAAAAGCACTTCCTTGGTGTCTGTATGTGTAGGATGCCCATTTAACAACAAGGTGATATGGTGCATGTTGTCACGGACTTCAGTTTTTCAAGCTACCCTAAGGCTTTGTATTGCCCTAGAGAGCTTAACAAGGAACTTTGGATGGCTAGATCAAAGGTCTAGATTGAGTTTCCAAGTATCCAGAACTATCCTTTAAAATATCTAGGATATTTACAAGTATAATTTTACTTATTTCTAACTCTAGAAAATAGTAGAGGTTTCCAGAAATATCTAGCGTTCCCCAGAAAACTTGTGCAGAGTAATTGAACCTCTAGGTGGGACGTCACAATGCACTCTGTTCTATAAAAGACAAAATTTGGATAAAAAATAGACTAGAGGACCAATTGGAACATGGATGATGACGTTTGTTAAGGAAATTGTGGAATATCTACGAGGGTACCACATATAAATCAATCACTTCCTTGTAAAACATTACATATATATCATTATTGCAAATACTAATTCATACATTATTCAAGGAGAGAAGAACCACAATAAATCATCTTGTTTGGTAGATTCCAACTTGAGACATAACCCTTCTCTCTAATGATAGAGCATTAGAGACGTTGATAATTTTTTTAAGATGCTTCATATAATGCATAGCTGATTATTTTGTGCATAAATACGACCTATATGATGAGGGATTTCCATCCTGATAGATCAGCAACACATAGGGTGCACACCGGAACTTGCACACTGTTTCTCTCAGTTCCCTTCTTTGACTTGGTTGATGACCGTGGTTTGATTTCTATACTAGTCTCTCATGGCTAGCCTTTAAGACATATGAGCATATAGCAATTACAAATTATCTGATACTAATTATTGTATTCCTGATGCAGGAGGAAGGTGTTTTGAGAGGCCAAGAGCTGGAAAATGCTCTGTCCGATGCTGATTATACAAAGGCAATCCAACTTGCTTTTGAGCTTCGCAGACCACATAAACTTTTTGAATTATTTGCTGAACTCTGCAGGTAATAGAAGTATTTCTTTTTCCCCTCCTCTTGCTGTCTGTTTGCAATATTTTCATCTCAAACTGAGGCCTATTGCAGGAAGAGAGATGCTGAAGATAAGATTCAGATGGCTCTTGGTGCTCTTGGCAAGGAAGAGTTCCATCTGTTGTTGGAATATGTCAGAGAATGGAATACAAAGCCAAAGCTGTGTCATGTCGCACAGTTTGTGCTTTTTCGGGTTTTCAGTATCCTTGCACCAACAGAGATAATTGAGGTATTTCCTAAGACTTCTCTAGATTACCAGTAGCATGGTAAAAATATAAACTACGAGGACAAAAGTTGCTGGTAAATTTTTTTTTTTTATTTTATGGTTTCCTCGAAGGGACTATATAGTTGGTCCATGAGCATGTAACCGTCCATATATAGGAGAGTTATTTAACAAGGGCTTGATGAACTAAAGCTAAGATCTGCTCTTGAAACAGACCTCTCAAAATCATAGATCAGAAAACCTAAGATACATCTTTGCACACCTGTAATTTGGGTCATTATATTGGTCATCGCTGCATACTTGATCATTTTAACTTGTTTTAGTATAGCAATACTTTTTTGGGAATCAGTGATATTTGCATGGTGCATCGATGTAGTGTTTGGTATAGAGGGAAATCTGAGAGATGGAAAATGGGGGAGGAAAGAGTGGAGGGATGGATGAGTTTTCTTATGGTAGAGGGAAAAGTTGGTTGGGGGCGTGGGAGGGAATGAACTATTGGAGGGACGGGGAATCTCGGCTATTAACAAGCCCCTCACCACCACCACCATACCAAAATTGGGCGTAAAATGGAGAGAATAGTGAAACACGCTAGAGATTGAATGAATCCTTCCTACCTATTATATCTCATTGTAGTATACCAATTTTTTTTTTTTTTTATTTCTCATTGTTTGCATTTTCAAAAATGGAAAATGAAATTTTCCTAGTTTTCCTCATTTCAAGCAATCAATTTAAGGGAAAGATGGTTTCCATACTGTCATTTTCCGTCCTCTCAATTCTCCGTCACTCCTACCAAACGAAGCACGAGTCTGATTACATAGTTCAGGGATAAGGTCAGGCATTACTTTCCCTGGCGGCTTTGAGAACAATGGCCTGAAATGGAAGTGAGATGTTTTAGTATACCACCTATCTGTCCTTCCGGTATTCCCCCAAACCAACTATCCCCCACTGGTGCACATCTCAGAGAAATGTACTAAAAGTAATAGTTAATGGGCTCGTACTATTGGATTTAATTAATTAATAAAGTACTTTTTGATACTCGAGCAGCTCTAACTAAGCAGAATAAAGAAATTGGTCAAATTTGTGATTTGTTGAATTTTTGAATAATGGCTTGTTGAATTAATGTTTGTTTCAGGTAAAAGGTGTTGGAGAGCTTCTTGAAGGACTTATCCCATATTCCCAGAGGCACTTCAGTAGGATAGACAGGCTGCAAAGAAGTACATACTTGTTGGATTACACTCTAGCAGGAATGTCGGTTATTGAACCAGAAACGGGAGAGATTGGATCGTCCAAGGATAAGCATGTGGAGAGTTCTTGGGGTGCAGATGGAGAGCAATTAGCAGAAACTGCAGCCGAGGAGCAGAAACTGGACATGGAAGAACACATAAAGGATACTTGTTCAAGGAAACGGAAATCAAGCAAGTCGGGGCATCTAGGACATAAGAAAGTTAAGGGACTGTCTTCGATGAACAGTTTGGGTATTTCAACAAAAGCCTAGTGCAAGTTTAGATGCCGTGAAGACAGCAACAGTTTTGGTAGTCTTATCTGTTGTTATGTCATGTCATGAGAGTGGGGGTTGTTGCTCTGCAAGTGCATCATTTGTACCATGCAATTTTGGACATACTCTTTATTGTAAAGAACACCGTTAGTCAAATTGTTACTGCTGTACTAATGATTTAGTTTTCTGTAAAGAAAGTTTCCTACTGGTAATGATTTTGACAGATAATTAGAAAGTTACGATACTTATGTTTCAAGGAGTAAATGACCAAGGTTAGGAGGAGGGGTTGCTACACTAAAATAAGTTGCATTGTTGGATAACCTTTCTTGTCAATGCGATGCATTAACCGAGTGCCCCCCCCGTGATAGGCAACAACAATCATATCATTAATTCATTCGCTTCAATTCAACTCTCGGCCGGGCGCAAATGCTCTGATTCCGATCCAAACAAACAGCCTCCTGTGTATACAGATAAATTCGACCTAAGGTTAAGTTTACCCAACATAGATAGATTTACCAAAATTATTAAACCTAAGAGATAAAGCTCGGTGAGACAGAGAGACTATCAAATAAGCTTGCTTGAGCTGGCTAAGTTGGACTATTATCAAACATGAGTATGCAGCTTAACTGACTCGGCTCTAATAAGCGCAGACCATACCTTACCTGCCAATCGCCAATTTTCCCTTTTTTTTTTTTCTCTTCCAAGAGGTTTAAGCAGAGACTCGGTAGCTGCTAGTGTTAATGATGAATCGATTGCTAAAACTTTGGGCCATTCCATCTCCTAAGTGGCGTCAAGGGTTTGCAGCTCCGGCGACCACGACGGCAATTGCAACTGTAAGCTACTATTGTCTTCCTTCCTCGTTAGTGTCTTCTCTACGCGTCAGTCTCCCCCCGCTGCTTTTTGGGATTGCTCCGTCCTGTAGAATCGCCTCTTTTTTTTTTGTTTTTTGTATGCAGAAATCAGTTTGTTTGCCATTAAAATCCTTAATTATAGCTAATTCAGTACTTACATACCGAGTTTTCAGATAGCTGTGAGCATTGTTTGTTAATGTGCTGCGACTGTAAATTGAATTTTATGTTTTCAATTATATCAGCATCAATTGCGGATTGATGATTTACCAAACTCATACCGATAGACCATGATTCATTTTAGTTAATCTAATTAACACGCCCATAAGGTGAAGATTCCACATCGTGGAACATTATACAGTATCTCAATTAATAGACTTACACGTTTGAGGTAAAGACTACAATGTGGTCAACATGTTGCTGGAAATTAGAAGGGAAAATTCTATATGCTGGTGGTTACACCAGCTATACTTTATGGTGCTGAATGATGAGCAATTGGGAAGAAGCATGTTCAGATAATGAATTTGACATAGATGAGACTGTTATTATGCATCTAAATGGTATACAAAAGAGTAGAAATGATAAAATTCAAAAATTTGAGGTAGTTCCAGCAGAGTATAAGTCAAGAGAAAATGGCTAAAGATGGTCTGGACGTATACAATGTAAGTGTGCGAGTTAGGTAGAAATACTAGAAGGATACGATCAATTTTAATGACAATGCTCCTCGATTGGTACCACCACCTGTTTATAATGCAGCAATCTGGTGTTTGAGCATTGTACTTATGACTGGTTTACTGATTTATTACAAAAAAGGGCATGCCAAAGGTGGTGGAACTGTGGAAATTAAAATGGACAGAAGGATATGATAGGTTGCATTTTAACTGTTTAACAGTGGATATTGCTTTGGGATTCAAATTTAAGAATTCGCATTTTAATCTTCAATTTACTGTTATGTAAAATTTGCATGAATTGTTTCTGTTGGGAAATTGGAACAAGATTTCATACGATTTCACTGCAAGGGTTTCAGATTTTCCGTTTTCAAGGTGACTGAAAAAATCAAAATATGACCATTTTTGCTGAAACAGACAATGAATATGACTCCAGTTTAGAATTCCACGAAAATTTCTGCAGAAGATGACTCCAGTATAAATTTCCAGCAATAAATTTGACAGCTGCTTCTAACATTATGTGGAAAAATGTATTGCAATTTAAATATTTACAAGGTCGCACAAGAGGAGAATTCTTGGAGAAAATTCTGTTCCACTTGAAGATTTTCTGCTACTGCAGATTTTTAAAGATGTAATCCAGTCCTGGCACTGCAAAATTTGAATTACTGTTCCATTGCTCATTTCTCAATACAATGCTTGATTACCCCTCCTGCTTGTTATTTGTATCTTCATAAGATTGCTTTAGGAACTGCTGAAAAGTTAATGATAGCCTCCTCCTGTTGAATTTTGCAGTATGCAGTTTCTGCTCCATCTGTTGAGGGGGAAACTGAAAAGACAGCTTTCTTAAGGTGACGCTCTAACGATACATCTTCCATAATTATAATGGTTCTGTTTAAGTTTATTCCCCTTTTGATTTTGTTTTAGCTTTTATATTTCATTAACGTAGTAATAGTTTGCAGCACTTAAAAAGATAAATGTAAAAAGTTGGATATTTAATATATTTCTATTTCTTCTATTCATAGTCTAATGAAAAGCAGGATGAGGACATTCAGTGTGCAAAGTTGAATTCACAGTTCTTAGTTAACCCTGACAAGCTACATGCAACTTGCTTGATCTCATTGACTAATTTTTCATTACATCAAAACACTTGCAACCATTGCATACTTAGTGATTATGGTCAATTAAAGTCTGAACAAATATGGAGTCAATTAATGTCTAAACAAATATGGAGAACATGTATCAACTAAGTGCAAAAGACACTATGCAAGTAACAGCGTATGAAGCACAAGAATGTGTAGTAGGATGTCTTGCGGTTTTGTGTGAAAAGTTACCGTAACTAATGCTTTTATTTTTTTTCGTGGTGTGGGGTTGTGGTGTGGGAGGATGGGGGGTGGGGGACTACATACATTGCAGACACTATAATTAACTCTAGTTTCTTATTCAACTGAAATGAAACTTTCAGGAAAGGCACTGGAATATCTTACGGTCTGAACTCGGCTCTGGCTAGAAAAGGTGTGATTGTACAGGAAAAAGCTTTTCTAAACCTGACGCCTTCTGAGCTACAACAGAAAGGTGCAACCACTGCAGGTATCTGAGTTTTCATACTTAGGGGATTTCAAATGGGATGCTTTTTTAAGGTTTAAAAGTCCATCAACCGGTTGAAGAATTTGGACAACTATAGTGCCAGTTGAGGTGGTATAAACCGGTTGGTATGCACCAACCGGTTGGAAAATTGTCTTTCCTTTAAAAGTGATGGAGCCCACCACACCAACAATGAACAAAGTTGTTTCAGAGAGTTGTTTCACAATACATAGAACTGTGATGATTGGATAATGGATTAAAAATATATTTTTCAAAATAAATAAATAAATAATTTTGTGGATATAATATGTTTTCTCTAAAATTAATTAATTAATTTTAAAATAATATATTTAATTTTTAAAACGAATATATTATTTTTAAATGTGTATTGTTAAAGAATAAATATTTAATAGTGAGTCCATGCTATAAAGCTTTTATAAGTCTATCTATAGTGGAGAAAATGTTTATAGATAAAAGGTTTATAAACTGATCACGTGACATGTTTAAAGGTTTATCCACCGGAAATGCTCTTATTTGTAGTGCTATTTTCTTATTTTTAATTCTGATATTTTTTCAATTTTTGAATGCTTAGAGCCTTTGTTGGGGCTTCCAGTTTATGTTAGAGGAAATTTTCTTGGAGGAAGTTCAGAAATTTCCAAGGCACAGTTTAGTTATCTTTTAAAACAGGCACGTCTCTCTTCTCTCTTTGCACATATTGTAGTGTACCTGAGAGTGCAAATCTGCATATCTTCAGGAATTTCAATAGTTTCGTGTACTTCTCATGTTGACAGTAAACATTATGGTTAAAACTATTGGGATTGGCATATTGAGTCATTATTGAGTGATATACAATATTAGGAATTACCAGGATTGGCATATTGGGTTTCTGTCATTTTAGCTGTCTTGCGCAGTTGCATGGAATGGATGGAGAAACCTGCAAAATCTGAGAGCACAGGGTTGTGTTTCCTAATAGTTGTGAAAAAGGTGGTGTCTAGCTTCCTCATGTGCTTCCTCTTTAGATCTTTTCTTGGAATTCCCATTCCGAATGCTCGGAGGGATTGGAGACCGGTGCTTCACTTATGTGGGTTTCTTTTTATTTGTATCTTTTCACAATGTGCTTGTCTTCTCTTTCAGCTGAACTGCTTCTCTCTCTGTTTTCCAGGAAATCCCATTCCATACTTCATCCTGATTTTTTGTGATGCTCATCGTAGTTGCTGACTGAGTTCTGTAAACAGAGATGTGATTATCATCCTTTTCAAATTTGGAACTTGATGTAAAAACTTTACTTCAACTGCAGATCATTGCTAGACTGAGTTATGCATATTAAGGGAACCAAACAGTCATCAGATAACGAACATAAATGAAAAAGATGAATGGAAGATGCCTAAGGAAATGATATTAACAGTTATTCAGGCCCAGGTGTTTTTCTTTTGTCCTGGATATTTTGTGGCGTATAGTTCAGTAGTGCATGCATATATTTTTGCTCCCTAGTATCTCGCAGAAACTAGTTTCTCTGGCTTCATTGACCATAAGCGAATTTTTGTGTGCATTACATTCATTAAAAAGGGTCTCTTTTGTTTCCTGTGCCTGCCATCATGCTTTGTCTTATGCCGGCATCTTATTCCCAGGTAACGACCCACATATCGTCCATCTCAGATATTTTTGTTCATGACGGTGCTATTGGTTCCTTCCCAAAAATTGATGCAAAAGTTCGCGTAATAAGTGATAGCTCTTCTGCTGTGTATCCATTTTCCGATATCCTTTGGAAAACCTCCAGTCGTTCAGTTTCTCATGATACCTGTCCTATTACAGTTTATGCTGCTTCATCAATAAGGTGTTGTCAAAGTTATATCTTAGTGTAATTCATTTACTGATTCAGGCACCTATTCCCTGTGGCTTGAATTTTTTAACTCTATGTATGTTTGTTGGAGATCTGGATTTATCTAGGCTATTTTAAGATATGGAAGCTTGGAATTAGCCCCTCGTTAGTACTTAATGTGTACACTGTGCACGAAGTTCCTTCTGCATGGTGCAGATGCTTAATTTTTGTTTAGGCACAAGGAGAATGCTATAATATACAAGACAGTCAAATCATTTAAAAAGAGACGTGATATTTTACAGAGTAGAATTTACCAGGAAATCATATTTGGTTAGAAAGAGCGCAAGTTAAATTTTGTAGTTTCTTTTTACTTGGACTTGCGGCTCTTTTTTTTTTTTTTCCGTTTTTTCTTTTTGCGTGTCCACATGTTCCGTCATGTTATTTTTCAAATGCTTATATGAATGCTCTGCTTGATGCAGTGTTACAGTTCTCTTCATTCTTGGTTAATACTGCAGTTTGTGCACTATAGTTTTGAAGCATGCCCTATTTCCAAAAGATAACACATATTTACTGTGACAAAGGCAACTGAAGTGTGGTACCAATTCTCATATTTTATTGTGTTTTATCTCAATATGATAAAAGTAGCTCCTGATTGTACTCCCTCCATCCCCAAATAAGTGTCCCCGATTCCATTTTGGTACGTCTCAAAATAAATGCAGCATTTATCTTTTTGGGAAGTTTTTTCAAACTAATGTGTATATACCCGTTTTAATTGTGATAGAAAACGATATGGGTCTCAATAGTTTGACACCACTAAAGGATCACTTGAGCTATCAAAGGAAAAACACCTGAAGTCAAATATTTTCTTAAACTTGTCTAAAATCAACAGGGGTCTTAGTGCAATTTAAAGGAGCTATAAAGAAGCAAAAGTACGGTATCTTGTCAAATGCGACTCCTTTTTTGGGATGGAGGGAGTATTCATTACATATTTGATTACCTCGAGCTGAAAGGTCAAGTGGGAGAGAATTGATATAAAGGAAGCTCCTGTATAATACATGTAAATAAATATAAATAAAGAAAAAGACTATTTTGTTTTTATTTCTTGAGGCCCATGGACGTCCTTTTGCCTGTGGATTGGGATATCTTAACTCTCTAAAACCTTGGCTCAATAGTAAGGTTGCTCCACAATCAGCCTCTCTGCTTGTAGCGGTTACTGGTAAGGCTGTATATATTAAACCCTTGCCAACCACGAAGGAGCCCTGTGCACAGTCTGTTATTTTCCTCAAATTATATCTTTTTGATGCTTGATGAAAAGAAAACTGAAAAAAGGGATAGACCCATGGATACTTATATACTTGGAGTGATTTTCAGTGCATCTATTCTACTTGAGAAAAACCTCATAGAATGATAAGTCAGTATTCTTTCTATTCCCTGCCTTCCTATTCTGGCTTGTAGTTCGGTAATTGTTGGTATTTTGAAAAATATAAGAAATTGAGTTATATTTTCAGTTCAAGTGCTGCGGAAGCTCTTGGTCTTGGAAACCAAGGACATGATGGGTTTATCGCTGCTGATGCTGAGCGATCATCTTTAATATTATGTGGTAAAGCCTTTGCTGATGCACACAATATGAAAGAAGCCCTAGCTGCTTTAGCTGGACCCATAATATCTTCAAGGGGAGGCCTCCTTCTATCTGCTAGGTAAATTTCCTGTGGCTGCATCCTTGTTGCACTATAATGATTGTGTACTTACAGCAGATATCTCTGAGTTTCAGAATACTAGGCTGCTGCGACTCTGTGGTTCTTTTGTTTGCTACAGAAGATACCATCCGATGCTCTGATCTATTGGTTTCACCTGATTCTGGTGTTGTTCTTTCTCCTCATGGTGTTTCTCCACTGTTTCAAAATGGGAATCCTGGAGGCCCACATCTATCGAAATTGCCAGCTGCCGTCATCCTTGTATCTTCTGATAGGTAATGAAACTGAGCCGAGGTGTCTCAAATGTTGATTGTGATACGTGATATAAAATGCAGCAATCTGCACCAAATCTGGTTGTAGGCCTGTTTGTTGTGATGTAATATTTCAACTAGTATCTCTGGAATACGGACTTTGAATTTGAATCATTCAAGCCGTTGGCTTACATTTTCTTTTTTGAGGATAACTTGGAGTACTTGCAAGATGGAATTGGTGTTAAACGTTTTGATGTTTCTGAAAATTGATTTCTTTGTTAATTTATTGGTTTAGTGCTCTTTTTCATAGGATTTCTTTCCTCAATTCTATTACGCCCAGGAAAATTTTGAATCCTTGCATTTTTGGTACTCACGAGTCCTTATTTGTTCAGGGTTTTCCTTTGCTCATTTTAGGCTTCCTGTTGTGAATTGGCCTGCCTATTCACTGGTGTCTTGTTTTGTTGAACCAGTTCTAGAGTAATCCCTCCCGTTTCAAAGCTCTCTTCTGGTCAAGTAGCTTATCACTTCCTGGCCGGCTATCAGAACGGAAAGTTCATACCTGCATATGGCATGGGCTTGTCTTGCATTGATCCGGTGGAGCTTGCAAAGTCCCTTTTCTCCAAGGTGAAGTGTATTTCCTTGCTTGAGAGAACTGACACATTCATTTGATTATTAAACTGGATTTCCCAATTAAAATTTACGATTACTTTTTGACACTTCTGTTATGTGGATGTCTTTGCTTGCCTATCTTTTACTGTAGTTGAAAGACAACCAAATTCCGTCGTTCCTTATAAATGCAAATGAAGGAGAGAAACGGAAAACTGGTAAGGATTATAAACTTGGCTAGTTGAGATAAATAACCTTATGACTTGTATTTCCGTGAAGTTCTTAATCCCTGTTGTCAAATTTACAAGAAAATTCTGCGGGGAAAGGAGAACAACAAACTGCACCTCCTTGATCTTCTTTTTCTTGCTGAGAGATTAGATGATTACGAGTAAATTGAGGTTCTGGGTGAGCATTATCCAGACCTTGAGGTTTTGTAAGACTGAATTTCTCTTTCTGTGTGGAGATTAGCATGTTCCATGCCAAAAGTATGGGAATACAGCAAACTCACACGAGCAATAGATTTTAATGTGCGCTATCTGATGCAAGGAAGCCAATGAAAAACAAATTCTGGAGATTGTTGACACCTTTTTGCCTCTTCAGAAAGCAAAGGCTTTCGGATGCCCCCAACTGACTCCCGAATGGAACAAGTATGAATATGGAATAGAAAAGAAACCAAATCCGAAACACTTAAGCAGGTGCATTATCTGTGTGTGATAATCACGTCAGCATCTGCCATTACAGCTTCAAGTCTCCCTTGCTACTAAATACTTATATGTTGCCTCAAATTAGCTTAGTATTGTTTACAATCTTTCACTTGTTACCTATGATCTTTAGGGGATGATCTAGTCAAATTGGTGGAATCCACCCTGAAGGAGAATATTCAACCATTTAAAGTGAAAGGTAAAACCAGTAATCAATCTTACCCCTTTATAGATGGCGGGAACTATTTTATTTTATTGGGGGTATTAAAATATGGTTTGTACTTTGTAGGAGGAGATCTCCGAAGAAGGTACAAGAATTTCTTATCAGGCATGTATCAGAAACTACCTGAAGAGTTGTCGTTCTAGTGTGGTACGACAGTAGATGGGGTGTACAGTACAGTAGTTATAACCAACAAGGTGTGAAGAAGAAGATGTTGTTAAGTTTTTTTCTGAAGTAATAATGGTTGAGGACTTTTTTGTAGTTATAAGCATGATTGTATGCATATTTACAAAAGACTTATTGTAGTTAAAGAAGAGAGTTGTCTCTTGTCTTGTTCGTGTTGGGGCTTTTGTGAGTTTGGCTTGGCTTGGCTGGTGAGATAGATGGATGGATCATCAATCTGGATGATTTCCCTACCTCCTAGACAAAAGTAAAAGATGGTTAGTATGGTATGGTGTATCCCGAGTGGAGTGGAGTGGCAAGATGTTGGTCTAATAGGCAGGAGGCACCCCTTAGGGAATGAATGGTTGTTTATCATGACATATTCACATGTGTCTGGTAATTTTAGTTAGATAAATTTGTGGGAGTAAAGAGTGTAAATATATTATTGGAAAATTGAATTAAGAAAAATGAAGAAAAAGAGATGGGGGTTGATGATGAATATTGAGTTTTGATCCTTTGTAGAACGCAGAGAGAGCATTCCTAGTAGTAGTAGTTATGGGCACCGCACAAACACAATAGATAAGTGTGTTAGTTGGCAAGTTTGTAAATGTAAATGATGATTTGTGGATATCCTCAATTGATGTGGATGTGCGTGCGCTAGTTGAACACATAACTGTGAAAGAAGCCGTTGGTTGTAAGGGAGGGAGGGAGGAGGAGGGTTAGGTAAGTGGTTAGCCAGAGACAAGTAAGTAGTAGCCTACCTACCAAACCAAATCAAACCAAACTAAACTAAACTAAACTAAACTATCTAGTAAGTAAGAAGACTAGGTCGACCATAATATTTTTTTAGTAGTTAAATCAGACCGAACTAAGTAAGTAAAATTGGACCTACCGAACCCTAATGCAGAGCCCCCCACCATTTGGACTAGTGGTTGTTTTGTTTGATGCCTCCTGTGATTCATCTTTCCATTTACACCCAACCTTCTTTTACCCTTACATTTGGGAATGTCTGGTGTAGCCGCCAGCCATGCTTTCTTTCTTTGGGAGTTAAAAAGTTTTAAGTTATTTAAAGGGGTTACTTTTGTCATTGTACAACAACATAGACAAGCTGAGGGTATTTTTTTTTTGTAACTGTTGAAATTAGATCGTTAGAGTTTGTTACTACTTTGTATATAACAACAAATTTGTTTTGTTGTATTCTCTGAATCATTATTTTGAAAAACATCAATGGAGCTATAGATTTACCCTCTCAATTCCTCCATAATTTATTCTTGAATCACTATAAACATAGATTACACTTAGAAAATGACAAATTTAATACATCTAAGTAAGTTTAAACTAACTACTCTTAACACTAAAATTTATAATAATATTACAATCTCAAATTCGTTATTATATTATACGTACCTTTATTTTTAATATTAACAATCACTCAACTTTTTCTTATAGAGTAACGAAAATGGTGGGCATGAAAAAGAAAACCCTTTCTCTCCAACTTTTTTATATTTGGAGTTTCTAGGCTAACTACCACGGCTCACCCCACCACCCAAAAAAAAAAAAAAGAGACAGACTCTTTTGGTAATACTAAATAAATGTTCATACTTTTTTTTATTTTAAGATATTTCAATTAATATTTTATAAGACTTTTGATCTACTTATTCTCAACTATTCTTTTAATATACTTTTAAAATTTTATTTAATATAACATGTTTTAAAGAAATTTAAATATTTAAAATAGTTAAATTCAAATAATATTTATAAATATTATTATCAAAATATATTTTATAATACATTATTAATTATATTTTTTAATTTTTATAATTTATCAACCAAAAATATTTATTCAGGATGGTCAGTGAGAATATAGGGGAGTATATCTAAATCTTGCTAAAGCCACACACGCTCTTTCAATGCTCTCTCTCTCGCTCTCACTTTGTCTGTGTGTGTTGTTTAAATTTAATAACTCCGTACTAAAGTGGGGGAGTTGGGACTAGCGTATTGCACGAAAAAGCCCAAGCCCATTTCTCCTCTCCCCTTCCCCTTCCCCCGCGTCCTCTCTCTGTCTCTCTGGTGTGGGTCAAATAGTAAAATGGCACCGGCACCGGCAGTATCAGCTACTTCAGCTTTAAATTTGTTGTTGGATGAATCGTCATCGTCATCGTCATCATGGAAGAGGGTGTGCGTGATGGATGCGTCAGGTCGAGTTGGGTCGAGCTTGGTCCACCGTCTCCTTCAACGCGACTACACCGTTCACGCCTCTTTCCACACCCTTGGTTCGTTTCTTAATATCCTTCTCCCTTGGCCTTGCCATCATCATCATCATCTATTCCTTTAGATTGGATTTTTGGCTCTTATTAACAAGAGTCTTTTCACTATTCACTCCCCTGTTCCCCTCTAATTAATTACTCCATCCGTTCCAAACTAATGGAGTAATTTATGTTTAAAAAGTCTAGTAATCAAGAACTGACATTAGAGTTGGTCATAATTATGATAATGATTGAGCATAGTAAAGATGATTATATCGCATGCATATTTGAGGGTAAAGTTGAATACTGTAATTTCGAAAATTGTAGTAGGGCATAATTTTTGCCCAAACAAAGGAAGTAGTAAGTAATTACACTATTATTGCTACAACTTCCAGATCATGAGATAATTAGTTACTCCAGATAGAGACCACTAACTGTACTACAACACCCACCTCATTACCCTTAATTAAATTCATTTTTCCTTTATCTTATTATTATCTCAACAATTACTACAAGGGAGTAACATTTTTGTTATGACAAAGTACTATACGTTAAAATACTCTCTAAAAGTTTATTACTTTATCATTTTTAGGTCATTCTGAACAATAGGTTTACTTTCTGATATTTTATTTTCAGATGTTATGTTGTTTTTTGGTTTACTCTTGATTTGCTTCCTTCTGCGATCCCACTCCCACCCTTGTATGGATGGGTATTGTTGAATTTGCTTTATATGCACCACCCTAGGTATTTGAATCAACCGCTCTCTAGTTTTAACATCGTCAAAGTACGCAAATAGATTGTGGCTTTATACACTTGACACTGGTTTATTCAATAACCGTCATTCCATTTTGTACTTCTTAATCTTTCCTTCTTTTCTTAATACCTGTTCTAGAGATTCGTTGTTGTATTTTCCATTGTATCTTTTAAGTGATTTTAACGGATTTTCTTGGGCATTCAGCTGAAATGCAATCTTTCAAGAGAATGTGCGGCGAAAACAGCAAGTTGAAAGTGTTTCACTCGGACCCATTGGATTACCACAGTATAATGGACGCACTAAAAGGATGTTGTGGCTTGTTTTACTCCTTTGAGCCTCCCTCAGACCAGCCTTCTTATGATGTAACAACTCTCTCTCTCTCTCTCTCTCTCTCTCTCTCTCTCTCTCTCTCTCTCTTTCCCCTGGAGTTACTCAGTTTATTGCATTTTGGGATTTTCGTACCTAATGCTTGTAGGGTTTGGACCAGGAGTTCATGGCTGATATGGAGGTAAGAGCAGCACATAACGTGTTGGAAGCATGTGCTCAAACAGACACAATGGACAAGGTGGTGTTCACTTCTTCAGCTACTGCTGTCATCTGGAGAGACAGAAATGATTCTATGCCATCTGATGTTGATGAAAGAAATTGGAGCAATGTAAATTTTTGCAAGAAATTTAAGGTACCTAAAGTTTGGATTTCATATCTGCTGTAGTGTAGTGCTAATAATTGGTGTATTTTCGTTTTTCCTCTCTTTGCTGGCCTACACGTACGAACTAGGATTGAAAATGTTGCGTACTCTTATCAAATATCATGAGTAGCTCATAAACATGTGGCATACTATGTTCATAGATTGGTTGTAATAGTGGTAGTTGTTGAAATAGTTGAAGGGTATGGAGGAATTAATGAAATGAATGTGGGTGACACAGTTATGGCATGGGCTGTCAAAAACACTGGCAGAGAGAACGGCTTGGGCACTAGCAATGGACAGAGGGGTAAACATGGTTTCCATAAATGGAGGGCTGCTAATGAGTCCAGATCTCAGCATCACCAGTCCTTACTTGAAAGGAGCGGCAGAGATGTACGAAGATGGGGTGTTTGTTACTGTGGACCTCAGGTTCTTGGTGGATTCCCACATCTGCGTGTTCGAGGACATCTCTGCTTACGGTCGTTACCTATGCTTCAACCACGTTATCAACTGCAATGAGGAAGCTGTTAAACTTGCTCAAATGCTATTGCCGGCCTCTGGATCTTCAACTCAAGACAGGTCAGTTTGGTCTAATTTATTAAATGTCAATTTACGACCTTCACATGAAGATAAAAAAAAAAAAATGAAATGACAAAAGATTAATTGGGCAGTGGGGCCTTGTATTTTTGTCCATGAATGCAGTAGTAGTGATTGGGAGGAAAGCAAGGAGTTCCAGCAACAGAGGATAAGCAACAAGAAGCTGAACAAACTACTGGTTGACTTTGACAGTAGTCGAGTCCCAAGTTGATTTTTTGGAGTTCCAGAGTTGGATTGCGTTACACAAACATCATCCCCTCAGGGGCCAACATAGATATCATCATCAGAAGAGGATATAAAGAAAGAAATACTACTAGTAACAAAATGAAGGTGCATTGTATATTTGTTTTTTTTTTTTTTAATAAATAAAAAGAGTAGGTTATGCCCTTCCCCCAACGCCATCAAGGTTATCATATACGGCAATTCTTTTTTTGTAATGATTGATTAAGTGGATGTAGGAAGATGATCATTGATATTATTTAAATTCATTCGCCTCCACTTGTGTATTAATATTGTAAACACTTGTGTTAGCAAGTTGTGGTAATTAGGGAGGGCCATTGCATTTCTCTAGTTTAATTTCCTTTCATGGCACACTGTCTTTTACTCCTACCAGCATTGAATTGGCTTTGGACTTGGGGATCAAAGTTGGCCTAGTCGGTTTTTGCCAAAAGCTCCCGCCTTACAAGCCAACAGGCAGCCGCATTCGCAAGCAAGCTATGCCGGAGGGCATGGAGAATCCCGTATTCAATTTTCTTTTATCCAAATTTACCAATGTTCTGCCCTTTCGAGGAAATTATCTCATCATCCTTCTTTGATCATGATGACAACTTCACCCATTCTATCTTTGCTGATGCTCTCTTGAAGAAACCACATGGATCGCAGACTCGTGTTGATCTTGAGGTGGATGTTACGGCCCAAATCCATACAATGTCATTTGGTTTTCATGATCTTTTTTTTAAAGAGGATCAATAGTAATTTCCTCACTTATTCCCGACCGATGACTAAAATACACTATCTATCAGTTGTAGATGAAACATTTTACTAACTAAATTGCACGCACTTGTTTTCGTGAAGTGAAGTTCACTATCCATTTATTTTGGATTGTAATTCATTTATTTATCCATAAAAAAACTTCCCCTTTATTTGAGACAGTTAATACGGAGTATGTGTTTTTGATTGGAAATAAAATGTTAAGGTATACTCACTCCTGTACTGTACTGTACTGTACGTCTCAAAATTAAAAGGTATAGAAAGAAAGGCATGTCAGTCAGTCGGTCAGTCAGACCGCATCATCAAATAATAATAAGATGAGGAGGAGAATGCCAACGCCAGAAGAAGAAAAGTAAATTAAGCATTAATTCTTCTGAAATGGGACCAGCACCAGCACCATTGTTTCCTTTCCATTGCCATAATAAAACTTCATCATCCATCATAGTACTACACTCTATATTTCTTCTGGAGAGGAGGAGAAAACAAAAGCCTTTGATTCATCTCCCGTCCTACATTTTCTCACTTAACTTACAAATTATTTTGCATCCAAATTTAAGCATAACAAACAAATGGGTTTTAATTCAAGGCACCCACCTTAATAAGCAATATATCCCTCCTGCATATTCCAAAATTGGTATACCCAGCTAGAACCCCCCGTCCATAACTTCATGCACTTAGCGACATGGAAATGATCGAAGACAGCTTGAATTTCCGTACTTTGGCAGAATCTTGGGGCTGAAACAAGGCCTCTGTACTTGATCTAACCGTTACTTCCGTCCATTCCGAAGATGCAGCCCCTTCACTTCTGTAGTCTCGAGGAGAGTAAAGAACTTGAAGTTTGGAATGAGCTGCATGGTGCACCGCACATTTTGCATAGAATGTTAATGACCAAAACATAAACAGGGAGAAGAAACACATATATTTGTGGTCATAGATGTGTCTTTTATCAGACAAGCATATCGAATGAGGAAAGAACACTCATGTTTAAGTATTTTGGGGTAAAAGATTTGTGCCTTTTATCAAACAACCATAACAAGCAAGGAAAATGATATGATAAAGATGTACCCAAACCAAACATGCTTGTTCTTTGGATGACCAATCGGCTAACTTTGGATCTCCTGATATTTCTCAAAGCCTGAGTATCATCTTGCTTTCCTTTGAATTCCACAAATTCTCCTAGGAGATACTTGTTACCTTTAAGCTCTAACCTGCACGCAAATAATTAACTTACTTTTTCAGCCAAAAGTACCTAACATGAGAGATTGAAAACGGCTGAATGCTTATAACAAGTAACTGACCATGTCATCATCGTGAAACTGCTCACATGCCCCAATGCCCCTCACTGCTGTTATCTTCTCTCACAACACTGCTCACAGTTGTTTGTCTTTATTCTTTTTCACAAGAAATTTTTATTTCTTGTGTCAGGAACTGTCAATTTCTACCATCTGCTTAAACTACATTCAAAACTTCCCTCACCCTATAATGACCACCAATTTCCTGTAGCTAAGTAAATCGCATCTAATTCTTACTGTTACCATCTTTTGTATATCTATCACCAGCTATGTTATATGGACTCGGTCACGAGGATCATATACAGGTGCAGATCCGGGTGTCCAACCTGCCAAAATTTTAAGATTTTACGCTAAATGGAGATGTCCAACTGCCACACCACACCAATGTCATCTCGTGTTGACACGGGTATTTTGGCAAAACCGAAGACTCCATGTAAGACAGGTCACTATCATTCACAATAGAAGCTTTAGTCTCTAGTTATGTAAATCTCTATTTATGTAAATCTTCTTGTATGGCAATATTTCTTGCTTATGTATAAAGCAAGCTGTTGAAACATTTAGGGAAGAGCGTCTACACTATCCACTAACAGAACAGCTTACAGAAACAGGATGCAGTAGTATCTCTGAATAAAAGCAAATAAAATAACTTCAACAGACCTATCCCACATTGGAGCAGTGCTGAGGATGAAACCAAGGTTTTGCTGTATAGATTCTTGCATTTCTTTCTTTGTACTGCGAAAAGCACCCTTGATCCAGCCAGAAAATATGTTCTTTTGTTCTGGCTTCAATTGTATCCACTGTTCATGAGTGACAACTTCAGACGGAAAATAGCTCGGATCAATGGTACTGCAAGAATAAACATAAAATTCGAGGTAACTGATATACTGCAAAATGGAAGTCAGACTACTAAATAACTAACATAAACTATAACTCCAATAGTTAGTTCCAAGTTGGGCTGATACTAACCACCTCTCGCAACCCCTCAACTGGATTAAACCATTTGGAGTTTTACATGGAAACCTCCTAAATAAAATAAAATCCTTTTTCCTTCTCAAAAACAACTTTCGTACAAGTACTTTTATTTACTGATAGCAAAGCAGTAAAACAAACATCAACTATTGAAGATAAATAAACTTCCAATTATGCCTTAAAAAGAAATCATAAGCAAAAGCTGAAATCAACAAACTTGTCCATCAGCAGAATGGCTGCATAGTCATTAAATAATTGTTTGACCTGATTGCCTAGATATGATGCCACCAGAATAACTACGAACGCCAAATGTTTTAGCATTATACTTAATTAGTTTGCATCCCTTGACTTCCTAAGTGAACAGCGGCACCAGGAACTTTCTTTACCAAAGCAGCTGAAAAATTAAATCTTCGTGAAATGAGTATATCCTGTAGGATAAGCAATATCAAGCATGTAATGACCAATGTGGACTGAGTTAGCAAAAGTCATGTTCAGCAGAACCACAGAACTTGGCTATTCAGGCCATATTTATATATTCACTAAAAAGCATGAACTTCTCAGCCAGCTAAAAGAATATCAATACTTTGTACACCCCAAACAGTCAAAACTTCTTGAAACCCTCCAAGCTTACGTTAATCACCATTGCCAGGATGTGTAAATTCTAGGGGTGCACAAAATCATGCCATCATTTAGAGAAGAAGCGAATGTTACAGACTAAGCCAAAAAGGAACATTATGACGCATACCGGAAATTTGGGCTAGGACATACAACTTTGCAGGACAAAAACCCTTCTGGAAGAGCAACTCCCCTTTGTTCAAGATATGCTTCAAGAATCGCAACTTGCCTTTTGGCCTCAGCCACCTGATACAGAATAATCACAGCCATGACATAGAACTAAAAATCAGAAAGAAGACGAAAAAAACGCATTCCAGTTAATTCCTATTTTTGGCCTGGAACATAGATCCAATAAAATGGTTGATTATTTGAAAAAAATTCTTGGGCTTTCAGATTTATCCAAATTTCAAGGTTTGCTTTCACTCCGTGGTTCACTTTTCAGTCAGGTTTTCTCTAAGACTTTTTCCAGCTCGTGGAAGGACTTTTTCATTTCGAAATGGAATGTAGCCCAAAGACCAGAAAGTGCCATATCTCTCGAAAGAAAGGATCACCCAGGATAGCGAAAGCGCAGTAAGAATAAACTGCTCAACTGGAAGAAAGAAATTGAAAGAAGAAGAAGTCGATATAAAGTAGCCCTAAGGGCAAATACATTACCATTACTGTCATGTAAATGAGGATACTTCCAACACATACCAATTACAATATTACTTGACCTCGATGAGATTAGAAGTGATCAGAATCTTAACATATGATGTTCATAGAAGTAAATTAACCTTAACTATGGAAAAAGAAAAAGAAGCAACACGAAAAAAGTTGGCAATTATTAATGATAGAGAGCAAGCTAAAGTCCATTACCTTAAACACCATAGAGAAACAAGAAAAATAAACTTTCCACTGCCTGATTTAGGAGTTGAAAACAGAGGCCCAAATTTCAAAGTTAAACTAGAATCCAGCAGTTCTGTAGTTAGGTAATAAGGATTTTGAGAATGGGTATATCTTCTTACTCATTGTCATAGCAAGTAGGTCTGTAGGCGAGCTTGGTTGACAAGCCGAGCTTTTAGGAAAGGTGAAAAGCTTGGCTCATGAGCTACTCGCGAGTAGCTCTCGAGCCTGAATTCACGAGTTGAGTCGACTCGAGGTTGTTCGGCTCACTTCGCCTCTAGGCCCAATGAAAGAAAATCATTTGTTTAGGCCAGATTAAAGTATTCTCATTATTATCTACATATTGGGCTTTATGAGTTCCCCACCATGGACCCTGTATATTATATATATCACATTGGCCCACAAAAGGAGATGCAAGAATACATTTTAAGCCAATTTTCATGTTCTTTGATAAAAAAGAAAAAGAAAAAAGAAAAGAAGAGAAGAAGTCAATGTTGATTAACACGCAGAGACAGTCAGACACTAATACACAGTTCATACTAACCCAAGCCCAAATCTCAAAATGAAGATCCGCTGGCCACTTCAACCTTCTCTCTCTCTCTCTCTCTCTAGCCTCGACAATTGACAGAATTTGTTCGCCCACTTACACCATTCTTCTTCTTCTTCTTCTCCGGTCACGTCTCCCCTCCCTATCTATTCTGCAATGATGAAATCATGGAAGGTCAAAATCAACTCACTCCTACACTACTTGAGTCGACTCGAGCTAACTCATGAACCACACGAATCAAGCACACCTTAGCTCGGGCTCGGCTAGACAAAATTGACGAACATCTTTTGCACGCTTGGCTTGGCTCATTTAAGGGTGACGAGTTGAGCTGAGTCAGGCTCATTCGAGTCGAAGGTAAAGTTGTCGAGTTGACTCGGCTCACCTAGAGCTCTAATCATATGCTCTCCCTATGACCAGGCAACATGGTAGTCCACCATACTAGCCCCAAAACCGTATGAATTTCCATTTTTGTTGATAAAAGAATAATTTTATAGGTCAAGAGAAGAGTGTACAAAACACAACCAACAGGCCGTCCCCCGAGCATAAGAGAGTGGAACAAAAATGGGGAAAAACAGAAAAAGTAACGTGGAAAAAGGTGGAAAAAGGAAAAGCAGAAGCTAGTGAAGAGCCACCCTCCAATCTCTTGAAAGATCTGCAACGGGCTCTCTTGTAAAAGCCCCAATGCTGAAGCCCAAAGAGAGGCAAAAAAGAAGGGAATTTCGCCCGTCGGAAGAGAAAAAGTAAGCGCATGAAAAATCTGAGCATTCTTCTCGGTCCAAATGCACCAGAAAGTTCCAAAAACCTCACACTGCCATAAGATCTGTGCATCCTGTTGACCCCAAAACCACTATAACTGATCATGAACTCATCCTCCATTGAATCAAGGCAAAACCAATTCTGAGGGAAAAACCAACTCTGACTGCTCAGCGGAGAAAAGGTGCTCATCAGTCTCGTTCTGGTTCCTGCAAGTGACACATAGTCTGCGAAAAGGACCACTATTGGACATCTGCAACGCCAATTATTGTGGTCTTGGATTTCCAAATGAAGGTGACTATTGCAAAAGAATGAGGATTTCTAGATCGAGTTAGGGTTCTCAAGGGAGACTCAACGCAGAAAAGACAGCCAGATCTGAATCCGTGACAAGCAAGCAGAGGGATGGAAGAAGTTGCGAAATTGCAACATCCCCACAGTCGATTATTGAGATTTCTAAGAAAGTGGAAGTTCCAAGAGAATGCATTGTTCTCCCACATGAGAAAACTACAGATAGGGGAATCATGGATTGAAGAGAGTCCAAACAAACAAGGAAAGACAACCAGGTGATATGTACCAACCCAATGGTCTTCCCAAAATCGAACCTTATTCCCATTCCCAGTAACACAGAAAATTTGAGATCAGAAGAGGTGAAATGATCTATGAATTTGCAAGGGCTCCCATAGGTAAGAGGGGCCGATTTTCGCATCCAACCATTTGTGTTCATCCTCTTAACACACAACTTGCTGCCTAAAACTCTTATAACTTTATGCCAGAGGGAATATTTCTAACCGTCTTCCTCCTTAGACATACACACACATCCCAGGCCAGATGGTACTTCCTCTCTCACCCGTTCAACACCAAAGGAACATAATTCCTTCCAACTTCTCTGCAACTCCTGCAGTAGCTTGAAATGAGACAAGTAGTTAAAAGACAGGCACGACTAATCAATGTGAGCTCACACCTAAAGCTTAAGCTACTAGGTAGGTGCCCAACAATGTATGTATATCAAGCCAAAAAGATGCCTCGTGGGGACATCACAAACCAACCACAGTGCCAACATGTGCACTCACAATATTATGGCAAGCAAAATGACTTGAACCGAGGACCTTGCTAAACAAGAGCTCTCATGCTATGTTAAGTTACCAACTCATCTAAGAACTTAAGGTACTCGAAGGCCCAACAATGTACATCAAGCTTATAACTTTAGACATGTAGGTCTTTCTTAAGTAAAGCTCTAACCTATCTACCTGGAGGCTGGGACCTCCAATCACGATAGTAACAAGAAATTAGTAAAAAGATGAAAACACAATTAGCAGGTGATTTGGAAGATATTTAAAGGAAAATTTCTTTTGTGAAACAGTCTACAAGTGTGCACCAATACCCATTATCATACTCCAATAAGAAAATAAAGTAAAGTAATATAAAGAAACTTAACCTTGTGATCATGTGTTTCTACAAGCTCAGGGTGCCTACTTACTGTGGAAAATCTGTTTGGTAACACATCGCCAGGTTTCTTCTGATTAGGGGTGGCAATTTGAGGCACGAATTGACCGACACAGCACAAAATTATAGGGTTTGGGCCGAGGCATACAGGGTTCGGGCTGTTATTGGGCCGGCACGATAAGGCCCATTAAACATCGGGATTTTATTGGGCCGGCCCAATAACTAAAAAAAATGTTCTTAAATTTCATTTTTTGAATTTGCTAGGATTTGTTGTTTGTTGTTCACTTGTAGTCTTGAGTCTTGACTTCTCCCCACTGTCATTCCTCATTTCCACTCCCAAGCTACTCTGCGCTCCCTACTTTTATTTAGTTGGATAAATAAAATTTGAAAAAAATCATACGTTTTATTGGGCCTAACAGGCCTGGAGAAATAAATCTAACAATTTGCTTATCGTGCCGTGCTTTTTGTGTTTTTATTGTGTCATTGTTTGGGGTTTAATTTTAGGCCCGTGTTCGTGTTTGGGCTTACCGTGTCGGGCTGTTATCGTGCCGGCTCGATAACAGCCCGAGACAACCTATTTGCCACCCCTACTTTTGATGTGTGTCACAATTTCAATAGGACAATGATGCTAGATTGTTGTGGTAGTGTAGGGTGTTTGCTATCTTATGCGGGGATCTGGACATAGAGGAACTCTTGGATCTTAGGGATCAGGATACCTCTTCTTTGGGAGTTGGGACAGAGTGGTTTATATGGCTTCTTTGTGGGCTTCGGCTAGGGGTGCTTTTCGAGGCAAGCCGATTTCGGTCTTGCAGATATACTGAAGGGCTTTAGTATCTTGATTGTTTCTTTGCAGTTTTACGCGTTTGTATTTCTTTATCTTTTGATGGATGTCTCATTCATCCTCTTTGTACTTCTTTTCTTTCTAATATAATTTTCTTTTCATGTCAAAAAAGAAAAAAAAAATTTAAAGGAGGAAGTGAGATATGAAATGGCAGAAAGAAGTGGGAATGGGTAAGCATTGGAAGATATGACCCCGTTTGTTTAAGCATTTTCAAAACAGCTATGCCTATCAGATATACTGTCCATTGCAAAATGTGAGTAAATTTAAAAAAAACAAAACATTTAAGCAACCAATTTTTAGAAATGAAAGTCATTATGATATGACATCATGAAATGGAAGCCAACCAGATACTTAGACACGTAAAGAGTAAATTAGCACATCATGAACTGTGCAAAATGGAGTACAATGTGATATGATTGTGAAGAAGGAACGAACCAGGTGACAAACAAAAATAATTAAAAATATAAGTGTAGCTTACAGGATCAGGAAGGCGCTGTGTTTTGTGCTTACTAGTACTTGAACCTGTGCAAACCCAACTTCCATCTCCATCCACCGAAACAAATCCGGACAAATTTTTCACGGAAATGACCAGAGCCTCCCTTTAAGATATGCAGTAAATAAATGGGTAAGAAATTGCTTCTCAAGGTTTCATGCATAAGCCGAGGAGAATCACAACCAAAAGTGGAAAATTAACTAGATCAAGGTAAAAAGATGAAGGATGATAGGGACTAGGGAGTGAATGAGTAATCTTTAGTGCTGGTTTGGTAGTAGGAATCAATGGTGATTCGATTTGAACTATCATGGAATGAGGATTGTTGGGTAGCAAACGTAGGTGTTAGTCCAACAAACATACCCTTTGGTGAGGAGAACCAAATCAATATTCTGACGGGAACCGGTATCAGCGTCTGGAATTCGAAGCCCTACGAAGGCTTTGCCCCCATATAGCTTCTCCAGCCTAACAAGAGGAGACCTTGGTAAGTTTCTATAAAGGATGATTCGATATATATATATATATATATATATATATATATATACGTCAATATTAGTGAGGAGGAAGAAATGGAAAGTAAGAGGAGGGCAAGTACCGATCGGCGACGGAGAAGAGAGCAGTGGAGTCGGAGGAGACGAAATCGGAAAAGTGGTCGGAATCATCATCGTAGAAGAAACGACGAACCAACCGGTAGATTACAAGACCACATATCAGCTCTACCCACATCACTATTAAAGACTAGCCGCGTCGAATCTCCAAATTTCTGTAGTAGTAAGAAATTGAAACCCAACTTGTCTGAAATGATTTGATGTCTGAACAACCCTAAAACAATTTTGAAAACCCCAATTTGAGAAGAAGCTACTTCTTCTTTTGGAAAAGTAAAATATTGCATGGGAAGTAGAATTAGATATATAGATAGATAGATGGGTTACTTATTAGGCTCCGTTTGTTTCACGGAAAATGATTTTCGGAAAACGTTTTTCTTATTTTCCGATGTTTGGTAACATTTGGAAAATATAGTCAATGTAAGATGTTTTCAGTCAACGAATTTCTTTTCGAAAATGACTTGATTCATTTTCCGTAAGTCATTTTTCAAAACTTGTTCATTTTAATTTTCTCCTAATATCACCTTTGCACATATGTTTTCCGTAAAAATTTCATGAGTTTGCCAAACACCGGAAAATGTTTTCCGACATATTTTCAAAAGATTTACCAAACGCCTGAAAATAGAACATTTTCATTTTCCGAAAACCATTTTCTAGAAATCATTTTTCGAAAGTTATTTTCCTTAAAACAAACGGAGCCTTAGTCTTATCTACTGATTACAGGAATAGTTGAATGAATGCATTCAACTCAGAGTTACTCCATTAAAATATGGAACAATATATATATATATATATATATATATATATTAATTAATTACTCCAACCAAATACTCAACTTTATTATTTTTTGAATATTTTATTTAAAAAAATTATGTTTACAATTTTTATAATTTTTTATCTTTATCATTTATTTGTGTTATAATCATCTTAATTTTGTTTTAAATATTTTTGTAAAGGTAATGATATACATAGTAATAAATTAATCATAATTTTTAAAGCCTACCCATGTGACACAAGAAGATCATTACTTTGGGTAGAACGAAAAGAGTAATTATGAAGCCTACAACTCGAGACAAGGGTGAATGCACTTGACAGACGCTAGTAAATTTTATTCGAATAGATTAAAAAACAAATTATTTAATACTACCCTACTAGGCTAGCATGACAAAAGTTTATAGAAGAGTAAATGATGGACAACGAATATATTAAAGAAGAGTTGTTTAATTATATACATACATACATACATACATACAAACTTGATCAAAATTTTAATTAATATATTTAAAATAAATGCATGCATTACTATACTATATATGATCCTTAATTCATCATCATTGCTTCCTTCATTCCATTTCCTGCAACAAAACTACGTACTCGTACAAACAATATGGAGGGAGTATAATTTAGATACAAAATAGTAGTAGTAGTAGTAGTTTAGTATGAAATTGATCACAATTACTAATTAATGGACCCACCCTAGCTAGCTAGATATAACCATTATCGTTATATATAAACAACAATATTCGACTCTACTCTACTCTGATATGTATGTATAATGATTAATGGATGAATATGTACATATATCCGTTGAACCAGAAGAATGTCACAATATTCAACATTTAAAATAATATGGAGTACAATTCTAAAGATCTCAAAATGATACATACTAACTATACTACTATAAAAGTGCATTTAAGGGTAAGGGAGACACTTAATTGAACGGCTTAATTTGGACCATATTGAAATGCCGACAGCAGCAGCAGCAACTCAAACCATGCCCTGCTGCTCTGCTACTTGAGGATGGATGCATCCATCCCTCCCAATAATATGTACGTATATTATTTATTATTGCCTTCTGCAAATTGTTTACTGCCGTACAGTATCTAATACTAGCAAAACTTTGTCTTTGCTTGCTAAATGGAGACCTCCCATTCATTTATGGTTTAATTCCTTAATTTTATTATTCTATTATCGAAAAATGTCTCATAAGTTCACCTTATAAGTCACCGTCTGCTTTGTTGTTAGGAAAGCTCTTTTTTTTTTGAAAACCCAAAATTGTCCTTAGTATTACTATGTGCTAGTCACGTACTCTCTTTCCCTAACACCCCCAAATCAATTGATCTTTCTTTCTTTTTCCACCTCTTTCTTTCTCTCTCTAAAATTCCAATCTTTCATCTCTCTATCTCCCTCTCAATCTTCCAATTAATTTGATTTTTTATCAAATTCCTTCATTTTCTCTCTTCATTTCATCACTTTCTCAGTATAATCTGTCATTTCTGTGTTGTTTTCCCGGGGTTCCCTTTCATCACTTCTTCAAAGCTTGAAGCGGGTTCATTTTCAATTACAACTAGCTTTTTTGAACACTTAAAATGCCATAAGCAAGAACAACTCCTAGCGCATGGTGAGC
The DNA here is from genome assembly GCA_016624345.1 of Platycodon grandiflorus. NCBI lineage: Eukaryota > Viridiplantae > Streptophyta > Magnoliopsida > Asterales > Campanulaceae > Platycodon > Platycodon grandiflorus. The sequence continues at coordinate 852,776 of CM028364.1, read as the reverse complement.
TCACAACCTCCAAAAAGCAGTTAAGGTTTGGCATCTCGAATCCCAATCAGGTTGTGACCTCAAATCCCAAATAGGGTGTAACATGTTGAGACCCAGTTGGGTTTGCAACCTTGAAACACAAATTGCATTTGCAATGGAGAGGAGATAGAGAGAAGACAAAAGAATAGACATGATGTCACCGGCGCACATCTCTATCCCGTACAAGTTTTTAACAACACAAGAGAAAGATATGAAGGAGACGAATTGGTAGGCAATTCGGTCACCTAAGCCAGTTTTGATGAAGCCTCTAACAAAGAAGAAGGCCAAGGCAATAAGCCACGGGATGGGGTTGCCAAATCGACGGCGAAGGTTAGGGTTTTGGTTAAAACATAGGCACCTAAGCCCATTAAGGCGACGACACCGAGGGGGAGAGGTTGGGTGATGATTCTGACGATGGTTGCGAAGAAAATTGAGAGCAATTACCAGGCCTATTTAGTGATGCCGGCCGGTGTGGGTATAAACCAGAGGATAATTCCTATGGCTATGGAGGCTAGTAGTGGCTTCATGGCAGCGCCTTGCCATGGTTGTGGGACCGGGTCTGGTTTGGCCGGGACTACGTTGGTGGTGGAGGAGGCTTTGACCCTTGGATCTGTGGTTTAACGGTGGGGATTGTTTGAAGAGACGGGGTTGAGTCCAATTTCTGGGATCCGTAGAATTTCTCTTTGAGCAACCAAAGGAAGAAAGTGCAAAATTGTAGGAGAGAGATTGTGGTTACTATTTGGTGTGAGAAAAGTTGGGAAAGGGATGAAGATGAAAGATTTTGGGTTTTGTAAGGGGCATTTAAGTCCTTTCGCGACATTCCATCCAAAAAAATCAACGGCTTTCATTTTAAGTATCAAATTGACATTTTTTGTAAAATATAGTAATTAATCAATAAAAAAAATTGTTGGGTGAACTTATCAGACCTTTTTCAACAGTAGAACGATGAAATTGAGAACTAAGCCGTCATTCATTCACCCAACCACTTCAGGATTATTAGCTGCTGCACTTTTACCAGCTGACCAAGACAAAACCACACCCAACAAATATGTATCGTACTTCCTGCTGACATGCAAACACATATTAATAGTAATGATTCAAATAGCAAACCTCCCGGCCAGGTACCATCATCGTCTGTAACTGTAACAAGGATCCTCCAAGCTTTCCACATCTTTCTGAGACTCCCCCATCCACTAGAAAATTTTCACCAAACTGAAATACTATACACTTCTCACAAAAGAGACAATATTATTACATGCACCGTAGTGCTGCAATGTTGGCACTCTTTCTCACAAACACCCTAAAATAATTCAAGGGCTACAACTGAAAGCATCTCTACCAGCTCACAGACAGTGATAGACCAACAGGGGCATTCCACGCTAGTGTCCGATCACATTTATATACTTCCTTTTGAAACATATTATATTGGTACTAATAACCTTCATGTGCAGCAATCAGGTAGACGCAAAGAAACTCACACCAGGCAATAACCAATTTAACTTTCACATCTACAAGGTACCAGAACTGAAGTAATAGACAATGATTTACCCATTCCAAATCGTGAAAACATACCAAGCTATAATTTTTTCAAAAATATCACTCCTTCCATGAACTTGAGATAAGAAGGGACTAAAATGAAGAACAACGGAATGACAAAAAGAAATATTCATCACATACATGACATTCCCAAGCATTGGGGTAGCATTAAAAAAATAAAAAATTAAAGAAAAATCTAAGAATGGTACAGGTCTCTCATTTAATTTCTCACTATTCAGAACAGTAGATGAAAAAATAGCACAGAAGCAAACACATTGTTGGTGCTAAATTGAACATAAGCATACCTCACAACTACTAGGACACCAGCAAGGCCACAACTGATATATGTTACTTTTGGTTGCTAGTACCCTTCTTCTTGAGCAGGCTTCCAAACTTACGAAGCAAAGGCTTTTTCTTCTTCAGTTGCTGCTGCTTTGATGGTGAAGTGCCACCATTCTGAGTGTTTCCTGTAGATGATAACCCATTTATCTGGTCATAGCCTTCACCTCCCTCTGTCTTTGAGTCAAGTTCCTCCTCAAAGGATTCCTCCTGCTCTGGCTCCCTCTCAGGTGAGAAGTCTTTGTCTTCAATCTTGCAGCTCTCCCACATTTTAAATTCCCCTTCTACAGAATCATCATTTTCTCTTCCCGATTTCTCATCCTCTTTTTTTACACCATTAAGATGTCCAACCTCGGTATCCTTTTGCACTGCCTCCTCATGCAAGACACTATTCTCCTCCTGAGGATTTTCCTTCGAAGGATGCTCAAACTGCTGTGGTGGTATCTCCATTTTGGGCTTCTCTTCCCTCCCACCACCATTTTGCTCAGAGAACTCTACAACCTTAGGAAGCATGTCATAATCTTTTTCACTATCTGTGACGTCACCGTTTTCCTCAGCTTCCCTTTTTGCCATGGCATCTTCCAGCAACTTAGACAACTCGCCAATCTTCTTGAGAGACGCCTCTTCTCTTGTTCGAAGCTCTTCATTCTCCTGAATAATACTTTGCAACTCATTTTCTTTGTCCAATAAACTCTCCTTCATTTTCATGCTCTCAGCTTTCGCCTCTCCAAGAATCTCCTTAAGATAAATCACCTCAGTTTCAGCTTCCTTGACAGTGTTCTTCAGCTGAGCTTCTTCCTCTTTTGTGGCACAAGCTTCTTCCTCAGCTTCTTTAAGCAAATTAACCATCCTAGTTATTTCTCTTTCCATTGAGGCATTCTCTTCTTCAGATTTCTTAACACGATCCATCAAAAGGATCTCCTTCTCTTTCCATTCAGCCTCAGAATCCTGGTAGTCATGCTTTGCTTGTTCGATTGAATGCATTAGCATATCAATTTCATGTTTGGAAACGTCAAGCATGTTCTCATACTTTTCGGTTGTTGCTTTCAGTACATGCTTCAAATCATCTAATTGGGTCCCGTAACTTTCATGCTCGGCGTGACTAGACAAAAGCTTTTCTTTGGCTTCTCTTGCTTCTGAAGAAACTTCATGCAAGGCCGAAGCTAGACTTTCCATGGCTTTCTTACTTTTTTCCTCTTCATCCCTGGAACTTTCCAACTCGCTTATGAGTTTGTTTTTTTCTTCCAACAAGGTCTGAACACTGGTAGCTGCAAGCTTCTCATTGTTCAATGCCTGTGTTTTCTCCTCCTTCACAGATTCAAGCTCAGACTTGAGTGATTCAACCTTTTTCGACATTTCAGAAGCTTCTTCTTTCATAATCCCAAGATTACGCTCCGACTCCTCCAGATCTCCTCTCTGCCTTCCAATTGACATTTCCAACAAACCCACCTTCTCCTTAAGAGAAGCTATTTCAGATTCCGCTTCATGCAACATATCATTACTCCCCTCTAGTTGCTTCATCACCGATTCGAGAGACTCAGATGCAGATCTCTCCAACCGCTTAGCTTCCTCAGCCTGAACATCTAATTCTTCGACCCTTGTTTTCCACTCCTCCATTAAGCTGTGTGCATACGATTCAGCCATTCTCGCAGCTTCCAGTTCCATATTGAGTTCCTCTATGATAGCCTCTCTTTCCAGTAACTTCTCCTCATAAGCTTTTGCTTTCTCTAGCTCTTCGTTCAGAGTGTCTGTCAGTAATTTCAGCTCATCCTCACTAGCTTTTGCTTTCTCTAATTCTTCGTTCAAAGTCTCCGTCTGTAATTTCAGCTCATCCTCATTAGCTTTTGCTTTATCTAGTTCTTTGTTCAGAGTCTCTGCCTGCAATTTCAGCTTGTCCTCGTTAGCTTTTACTTTCTCTAGTTCTTCGTTCAGAGTCTCTGTCTGTAATTTCAGCTTGTCCTCATTAGCTTTTGTTTTCTCTAGTTCTTCGTTCAAGGTCTTTGTCTGTAATTTCAGCTCGTCCTCGTATGCTTTTGCTTTCTCTAGTTCTTGCTTCAGAGTTTCTGTCTTTAATTTCAGCTCAGACACCAATTCGTCATTCTCATTAGCCTCCTTATTAGAGGCCGAATCGAGCAATGCCCTCAAGCGGACCAATTCAGCGGATAGAGTCTCTACCTTCTCCACATGAATCTCAGCAATCTTAGTTGCATCATCAGCATGGCTAAGAGCCTGATTTTTTGCGTCGCAAGTCATGGCCAGCTCTTGCTTAACCCTTTGGAGTTCTTGAGAGGAAGAGAGAAGAGCAGCCACATCTACGGCATGCTGGTTCCTCACATCTTCAAGCTCTTTCTGCCACCCCTCTTCCTTCTTCTGAGCAGCCTCAATGCCCGCCTGTTCCATCTCAACAGCTCGGAATTTCTCAATCTCAGAACTTTCCTCGGCTCGCTTTTGAGCCACCACAGCATCCCTGAGCTTTTCATTGGCTTCCTCTGACAATTTCTGTGCTTCTTTCAATTCGTTGATGGCCTTTGCTTTTTCTTTCTCAACCAAATTCAACTTCTCCTTTGCCTTCTTAAGATCTTCCTGAAGAGCAGTCAGTTGAGCCTGTAATTCTGGTCCCTTCAAAACCCTTGGAGATTGTTTCTGAGAAAAAAAAAACAAAAGCAAATACATAAAAGAGATCAAACCTGAACTAGTTTTAGAAGAGTAGTAGTCCTGTTTGATGACAGATAGCTCTACCTTGTGGAGTCTATTACCATATCCTTCAATAGAGAAACTCTTTTACCACACTTTCACCCATGCTGATTTTTATCTCTGCATATACCACTCTCTACCCAAAAGCGGAAAGGAAAAAAAGGAAGTACACATCTACAAGTCAAACTCTTAGCAGAAATCTTGTGTCCAACATTATCCTCCCACCTACAACCCTTACAGATTGTATGAGGATTTTACCCGTTTTTCTTTACTATTTTACAACGAAAAGTTGGAAGGTCATTAGAGTTATAAGCTTAAGTTAAAAAAAGTGTGCACGTAAATAAGGACATCCCAATGGATGTTTTTGCAGGAATAGAGGAAGTGATTGGTATATCTGGTAATGGTCATCCCAATTTGACAATTTACTTCTTCTATTTTTTTTATTTTTTTAAAGCTACTTACAAGCATAGAAGGACTGGAATGCTGTCACAGCCAAGCCAAGACAAAACAATAACGTACGAAGAAAGATACTCCCTCCGTCACGGATAAATGTTCCTTCTTTTTATTTTGTTACGTCCCAACTAATGTTCCTAAAACTTTTGATCTACCTATTCTCTATCATTCTTCCTAATATACCCTTAAAACTTCATTTAATATAATACATCCAAAAAAAAAAAAAACCAATTATTTAGAATAGTTAATCTCAATTAATGTTCATGGTAACTGAGGGAGTATAATTTTCAATAAAACAAAAAACTAAAAAAAAGAAAGGGAGAAAATTGAGGGAACTTACATCCGGTGGTGGAGTCGAGAGCTTAGGGGAACGCCGATCAAGGGCAGGCTTAGAAGTGAGGGTGCGAGGAGAACGATCAACAGAAGCACGGGGGTTTGGGGAATCAGTATCAGATTTAGGCACTCCGCGGCTGATTTTACTAACTTTAGGAGTTGCTGGGGACGATTTGCTGTTGGGAGTTTCGGATAAAGCAGATCTGTTCAAGTTAGAAAATGGTGAGAATTACACATGAAATGAAAGATTAAAATGCACACATATATTTGATTTGATTTTGGGGGACAACGCAATAGAATCTATCTTCTGAGTCCAAAGATGCCAACTTGAACACAAATAAACCCAATAATAATAATAATAATTAAAAATTAGGGGAAGAGCGAGCTAGGTAGGAATAGACCCACCAATAATCAATCCATGGTTAGATCCGCACCGACAAAATAGAGAAAAAGATTACAACTTTGGAAGAAAGAGAATCTAAAACCAAGTGAGGGGAGGGAATGCAGAAACCCACCAGAGTGGGTTCTAGGAAGTGAAGCAGAGACGACGGTCGATATATTACTCGCAGAAGCAGTGTAATTTCTTTCTTTCTTTTTGTGTGTGTGTGTGTGTGTGTTTTGTGGAAAAAAGAGAGAGAAGAAACAAACATAGAGCAGAGAGAGAGAGGGAGACGATCGGGAGAAAAAAGTGAAGGACGATGGATATAGCGTATAGAGAAATGTAGAAATTGGAAAGCAAAGAGAAAACCAGATCCAGGGAGGGAGAGAGAGAACTTACTTGGATTTGGAAGACATGATGATGATGGGTGATGGAGTTGCTGGAAATGGGAATTAGAAAGAGGGCTAAGTTGCTGGTTCTATAATGAAGACATTTTTGCTCTGCTGCTCAGACATGTGTGTTTTTGTGTGTGTGTGTGTGTGAGAGAGGGTTGGAAATGAAATCAAAAACTGTCTGTCGGGGGGTGGGATCGTGGGAGGGTAGAAAAAGCAAGTAGCTGTAGAAGTAGAAGCTGCAAATTTAGAGGGAGGGAGGGAGGAAGGTGAGATCATACAATAGAAGAGAGTGGAGGGTGTGGCCGTAAATTGTAAATTGTGTGTGTGTGTGTGTGTGTGTCCCTCTCTCTGATCTCTCTCTCCGCCGGCTGGGGTGGGGCGGATGGCTGTCTCTTTTAAGACTTGAGTGTGTGAGACTATAAACTTCTTGACTGACCACCAGACCACACAACCAATCCCAACAAACTCTCTCTCTCTCTCTCTCTCTCTCTCTCTCTCACTAGATTACAAACTGCTTTGTATTCGTTTTTACCTTTCAGATTTTTTTATTTTTTATTTATTTGTTGTAGAGGAAAACAATAGAAACGACCTAAATGCACCATCAATTACAATATTAGTAGTATATGGGTCTACTCAATAAGTAGCAAGTATTGTATTATTTAATTTTAGGGAGACTCTATTTTCACTACAAACTTTGTTAATTTATTACATTCATTCATTTATGGTAATTAAATACTTCCTCTGTTTCACCTAAATAGTTAACGTTTAAAAAATTTATTAAAAAGTTATATAAATAGTATTGGAGTTGGTCATAATTTTAAAAATATTTTAACACAGTTAATATGTTTGTACCACATGTGGAGGGTAAAGTTGAAAAAAAAATTTATAAAATTTGTAGGCATAAATTATAATTTTTCTAGAAAATTTAATTTAACGTCAAATTCAAAAACTAAAAGATGTTTTACAATTGTCAACTAATTATAAATTTCTTTTAAGTAACCGCTAAACATTCTCATTAATTAATTTTCATTCAAGTTATTTATTTAAAATTTATAATATATACTTCATAGTTTAATACTATATAACTCATGTCACTCTATTGTTTAATCTATCATGTCATTTTTATTGTTTATTAGTAAGCGAAAAAATTACACGTGTATTATTTTCTTTTTAATTGTCTCATTTACTTTTTTTTATTTTTTGCATATAACATTATTTATTTTCTCATGCAAGATTAAATATAATATTATTTGAAAAAACAAATGACGGATAAAAATAACTTAATTGGGTTTAAATGGCAATTATGTCAAGACATTGATTAACCTATTAAATTTTAGTAAATGTAGTAGATAAACAAATATAACCATCAATGGTTATTATTATAAGTCATTGATTTTCAATCCAATAGATGTTATAATAGTAACCATTGATGGTTATATTTTTGAAGTAATCATTAAATACTCTATATATATATATATATATATATATATATATATATATTTCAATTTCCTAAGACCAACCTTATATTCTACTCCCTCCATTCAAAGAAAAAAAAATTTACTTTTGACTTTTTTTTGTCAACTTAACTAAAATTTGACCAATAATTAACATAAATAATTAAGAGGTCAGTTGTTTAAGTTTCACCAGAGACATCCTGGTACTTAAGCGGTCGGGTGTTCAAATCTCACTAGAGGCACCGTTGTTGTTCAAGCATCACCAAAATGTCTAAGGTCTATGTCACCTCCAATTTATATATATATATATATATATATATATATATTAAAATAAGTAAAAATTAAAAATAAAGTATACTACTCCTTCTGTACCGACCAAGAGTAGACTTTTTATTTTTTAAAGTTAACATGTGATTAAATTAAATCAAAATTTATAATATTTTAATTATATTTTCGAAAATAAAATTTCATTCACTAAAAAGTTACGTTAAGAATACTATGATTACAACTTTTATGACTTTGTAGAAATAAATAAATTTATGTAAATTATCGATTAAATTTATTTAAAGTTGACTAAAGAATATAAAAAGTGAATATATTGGGTGAAACGGAGGAAGCAATAAGTAAGTAATAATATGGAAAAGGGGAAAGAATAAAGTAAAAAAGTGTGAATGTAATCCAAAATTTAACGGAAGAAAGTAAGACCAAAATAATATGAGTACCGTTACATGCAACGCTGTGGCATCGTCGTATTTGAGAGAGTTACATGAAAGAAAGAAAGAAAGAAAGAAATACCACATCATTTTTTATTTTATAAATAAAAATTAAATACTCAAATTTAAATACATAGATGGGAGTATACATACATACATACATACAAATACTACTACTACTACTAGTACATACTAGTTAGTGTACATCCAGTCCAGCTGCTGCATCCTTTTTAAGACAAAAAAGATTTTTCATCAAATTTGGGTGGGGTCCGCCAAGCTCATCCCCATGATCCATCCTCATTCTTTTCTTCTTTAACTTTAACTTTTACTGTCGTCTCCATCATTGCCTTTTACAGTAACTTTTATGTATCCTCCCTCTCTCCCATCCATCCATCCATCCATCCATCATTTTGTAAGGTCGTTACTTAATAAGTAAAAATTCCACACATTTCAACATCCCATCCTATCCAACAATACAAATTAACATTTCCTTCTTCAAACATTTGCTTAAAATGATTTTATTATTAGTTTCTTGTGATATATATATATATATATATATATAATTACTACTAGTACTAGTAGTATTATAAAGGAGTACGTAGTATAGTATTCAATTCTCTTGCTTTCTTTCTATAACTTCCAACCATGCAAGCATACTATGGAGGTTATTTTTCCTTTTATATGTATGTATGTATATATAGTCAAAACAAGAAAGTAGAGTAATATTATTTTTATTATTATTATTTTAGATCCTATATAGGTATTAATTACTCTGTAGATCAATATTAATCCTTCACAATCTTATTAGTATTAATTAATGAATCAATCAATCATTGTGATTAGGCATTTAAAACATAAATAATTGGATAATTATTTGCCACCTTTGTCCGCCTCCTCCTTCCATTTCCATTGTAACATGTTCCATTATCAAATGTAATTTACTCCTTCCACCCCTAAATTATTTTCTTGTTTTTTCTTTTTGTCCGTCTCGAAATAATTATCTTTGTTTAAAACTTTCTTTTTGGGACATCACTTTTACCACTATACCCTTATTTTTTTCCCTACTTTAATTATGGGCCACATACATTAAAGGAAATTACACATTAAATCAATATTAATAATCAAGTCAATTATTTTTTTTTAATTTGTATACCAGGTCAAACAAGATAATAATTTAAGGACGGAGATAGTATTATTTTTCATTTTTAAAAAAAAATAAAGTGAGACGGAAACAAAATGAAACATCAGATGGAAGAAGCATAAATAGTTACCAAATAAATAATAATAATAATACTAGTAACAATTAGGATTGATTTGGTCTATGAATGAAGAAGGTAAATAATGTTGTTGCTGCTATTGGCATTGGGACCTGTTCAAAAACAGGGATGCAATTTGATTGGATTTATAATAATAATAAGGGATAATGACACTACAAGTCCCTCGACTATGACCGATTTCACCAGTAATTTCTTAACAATTTTTTTTTCCATATTTTTGTCCCTTGAGTACTAAAAAGTCACGAGTTGAGGACCCGAGTTGGTCGAATTTCTGTATGTTTTCTCTTTCATCTCAAACCTTAATTAGTGTCCCCATCTGTTGTTGCTCCCCCACCATGGAATCGACGCCGGAGATAGTCAACTTTGGGAGATCTCTAATAGTACCAAATGTTCAAGAGCTAGCTAAAAAAGGCATCACAAAAATCCCACCTCAATACGCGCGCCAAGATCAGGAACCCACTGCCATCTTAGGTGACGCCTCGCTGTTTGAATCTGTACCGGTCATTGATCTTCTTCCTCACTATTGTGGTGCTTGGTGAATGTAGATCCCTGTTGATTTGTGGGCTCCGACTCGAATGTGATTTGTTGGTTTTGGTCAGTGGTGGAAAGATGTTTTTGTAGTAGTGGGCAGGTGTTACCTCGCGATGACGAAGGAGAGAAATCAGGCGGAGCAGATCTGAGGATCATGGGCAATGCCAAGAGATCTGAGAAGATTTGGGTTTAAATGTTGAACTAGGTTTCACTTTTTGATTTGGTTTTTGACTTGGGTTGATTTGGA